>JAPWTK010000504.1:0-316922 GCA_029963805.1 Aromia moschata | reverse complement strand
AACCTACCAATGAAGGGTAATAAATTCTGATTGTCAATTTTTAAAAGCAAGCTTTCGCAGTACATTTTTAATAATAGTTTCTTGAAACATGCCTAACACAATGTTTCAGGCAAAAGATTTAAAAATTTGACTCTTTAATACATACTTTAACATTAACTTTCTTAAGATTGCTTAAATTCCGATAATTCTACTATAGTATTGATTTTTTTTGTTTCTGATAGGATTGCAGCTTGTGAAATTTTGCGTCTAAGTTGAAGGTGGTGTGTCGATTGTGAGAAAAGATATCGCTAAAGGAGTAAAATTGTTATGTTTTCAAAAAACCGTGAATAACAACGGTTAATTTTTTCCTAAACATGAAAAATTTCTAAAGTTGAATCAAAAAAAAAGTTCAAAACTGTACCATCCTTACCACTGTTTTCGTAAAAATTACTGTTCATGAAATTTTAATAAAACACAGCAAGTTCTAGAGGAGTATTTTGGTCCAAATTTTGAATTTTTGCACGTCCGGTATGTTTTTTTTCAAATTGGCTCAGTTAGTCAAATAGATAATCTGAAGATTTCCCTTTAATATGAGTATAAGAACTTTAAAAATAATCTAATATTTTAGGAGTTATTATGCCCATATCAGTCGCAGAATTTTACAAGCTGTAATCCTATCAGACGTAAAAAAAAACAAATTTGTGGGACATAAATTATCAAAATCTAAGCAACATTGTATAATAAAGTGGGTGTATGACTTTCGTTGCTCACTGTAGCTCCATTTAAAAAACAAAGTGAACCTTCAAGGTAACGAACAAGTGAAAACTGCAAGGAACAAAATTTATTTTTCTCGTAATTATACCAGATGAGTAGTTACGCCTATAAACTAAAATCTGGGACACCTGGTATAGTATCGCAACTTGGTGGTAACAATTATTATTATTTCTGCTTCTAGAGGAATCGCAATGGCTGAAAAAAAATGACGCCCTGAATACGGTACATGATGGGAATAATGAATTTGCCAAACACTTGTACAACATTTTATCGAGAGAGCCGAGGAACCTCATCTTCTCACCAATTAGCGTCCACGCCATCCTCTCGTTGGTGTCTCAAGGATCTGCCAATCAGACGAGGGCAGCTTTCACGGACGCGTTGAAAGTGTCCGATTTGAACTTAGCAGCTAAGAGTTACAAACACATTATGTCGCATCTCAACTCGATCAAGGGGTAACCTTATTCATGGCCAACAATCTATTTTTAAACGAAAATTATGAATTACAAAAACCGTTCGCCGCAACGGCAAAAGATAACTTCATGGCCGAAGTGAAACTGGTGGATTTTTCAAAATCCGAAGCTGCAGCTAGTTCCATCAATGATTGGGTCGAAAAGAAGACGAATAATAAAATTCGAGATCTAATTAGCGCCGATTCATTAAATCATCTTACGCGCTTGGTACTGGTAAACGCCATTTACTTTAAAGGCTTGTGGCATGAAAAATTCAAACCCGAGCGGACTGCAACTAGAAAATTCTATTTAAACGACGAAGACACAATCGAGGTTCAAATGATGAGAAACCGTGAGGAATTTTTATACAAGAACGACGAAAACTTGAACGCTAAAGTTCTTCAGCTGCTCTTCGTAAATAACGACATTTGCCTCGTTGTAATTTTACCAAATGAACGAAACGGAATTGCCGATTTGGAAGAGAAACTAGCCGGAGTAGATTTAACAAAAATCACGGAAAATATGCGTAGACGTGAAGTTTATGTTAAGCTGCCGAAATTTAGGATCGAGCAAACCATAGACCTAAAAGAGCCTTTAACTGAGGTAGCATATTTTTAATTCTGAAAAAAAAAAATACTACATAATTTTGAAATTTGCTGCAGATGGGACTGGGAAATATATTCACCGAAGATGCAGATTTTTCCTATACGATCAAGACGTCGCAAAAATTGTGTGTGAGCAAAGTGGTACACAAGGTATTTATGGAAGTCAACGAGGAAGGGACAGAAGCAGCAGCAGCCACTAGTAAGCACTTACTACTATTACTTACTATTATTACCCTTGTAGCATTAGATTTTGAATTTTTATTTACCCACCATTTCTGAATTGTCGCAATAAACAACAGGAAAATCAAAAAAGTTCAGACAGGGAACAGTAAACGGGCAATCACGGAATATTGGAGGTAGGCATTACGAGAACATGACAGTGATCAGTTCTTGCTGTCCTTGTTCATTAGTCTACTAGACAAAATTTTGTTTGTCTTTTCACACTCCTTATACAACTTTAAATAGGTGTTACTGGGGACATATTCGCTAATTTATTATCATCTACTGTGAGTATGTATGTGGAATTATAAGAAGTGTTTATTTAGTAACAGGTATTACCCCTCCTTCCCCACCGTACATTGGCAATCAATCAGATCTCTAGAATATTTATTACACGAACAAATTATTTATTTCTTACTCGCAGGATTATCTGAATTAGTCTGAAAGTCTATATAAAAACACAATAGTGTACTGTACACAACATATAATCAATATTTTAATGCTACATAAATCTATAAAATGGTTTTTTAAATATTTCAATAATTTCTAACACAATAGTCCAAGAATTATAAGCAAAAATTCACTGCAACCTCAAAAAAAAATCGTGTAGTGAAATTTACAGGTTTCGTTCAGAATTTTGTGCTCTTTTCAAAAATGTCGGTTCCAGAAAAATCCCATGGTAGGCTTTTTGTATAGTGCTGCCAAAACTCAAAATTTCGAAATTTTCAAAGTTTTATGACTACGCGCTATTTTCTAGTATGATGCAACAAATTGGATTCGTTTGAGTACAGAATAGTCTAAAATTAGTAACCAAACAGTTTTGTATGAAAAATTGCAGTTCCGACTAGAGCTGTCAACGTTATTTTTCATACTTACAGCCATTTTTTGTGCTGCCCGATCGTGTGCGTTTCCGCTGACTTTGACAGCTACTAGGCGTCATTGTTACACAAAAATAGAACGCTATGGCTGAAAAAGAGGACTTTAAGCTAATAAATATAGTGCTGTCAAAGAAAATTCGAATCCCTTGAACATAGAGCTGTAAAGATTTTCATATTTCTTTCATTACAAACGACCACTTTTACTGTTTCATCTGCAACCTTTCGGTATTTTGTAATTTAAATGTACCATAAAAGTAATGATTTTCATTATGTTCCATTCTTCATAATGAGGTCTGGAGCCGGTGGACGAGAAGATGTCTCTGGGACTAGTCTGTCCCCTTCACTTCTCCATCCCCACTCAGAAGATGGATAAGAATTCCCCCACCATTCCTGAACGTTTTTTAAAAATAAGGAAATGTATAATTAATGAGTTTAAGTCGAAGGAAAAGAAAACTCACATGCGGATAAACAATTAAATATAAATACAAATAAACAAGGTGCATACCTGTAAGTAGACGCGACGTGAGTGAAAATCTGCAGCGGCGTTAGTCGGGTATAGGGTTCAGTACACTTCTTTTGTACTGATGTACTTCGGGTCTAACGACGCGCTCTTCTGGCCATTGTACAGAGATAAAATGAACTCTTCTCCAGCCGCAGCAATATCTTGCACCGACGCCCCAGGTTCGTTGAATACCTGCATTTTTTTTTCGTTAATTTCTTATTGCCACGAATCAGGTTGAGGGTGGTGTGCTTGCCTTTCCCAAAGAAGGCAGACGTCGTGTTGCATCCCGAAATGGCATGGACGAAAAGCAGAAGCGTTTGTAATGAAAGAAATACGAAAATCTTTACAGCTCTATGTTCAAGGGATTCGAATTTTCTTTGACAGCACTATATTTATTAGCTTAGAGTCCTCTTTTTCAGCCATAGCGTTCTATTTTTGTGTAACAATGACGCCTAGTAGCTATCAAAGTCAGCGGAAACGCACACGATCGGGCAGCACAAAAAATGGCTGTAAGTATGAAAATTAACGTTGACATCTCTAGTCGGAACTGCATTTTTTTCATACAAAACTGTTTGATTACTAATTTTAGACTATTCTGTACTCAAACTAATCCAATTTGTTGTATCATACTAGAAAATAGCGCGTAGTCATACAATTTTTAAAATTTCGAAATTTTGAGTTTTGGCAGCACTATACAAAAAGCCTACCATGGGATTTTTCTGGAACCGACATTTTTGAAAATAGCACAAAATTCTGAACAAAACCTGTAAATTTCACGACTACACGATTTTTTTTTGAGTTCAAAACCTAAAATTCTTGTACTACAAGTTAAGAGAAATAATTTTGTGAAAAAACTTTTCCATAAAGCGATTCCGAAATTATTCCACAATGTACGTATAACTTCAGCGATGTATTGGTAGATAATGAACTGGGTCAAATTTCGAGTACCGGAGGGGCGTAACACAATGTACCGAGCATTTAGATAACTAATTTTTTCATTCAGAAAAATAATTCTGATCTCAACCGTAAAAATATAAATTATTATTTTTTTCAAAAATGCCACTTTTTAATAAAGAACCTTTGAAATCACGTGTTTCGACCTTCTTTGGGCGTCTCTTAAGGGGTTAGGGCAGGCCTCTCCAACTCTGGTGCTATTGCCGCTCCGGCCGAGCGCCGGCCAAGCAGGGCCAAGCACTGGGAATTAAATGCACGAATATGATGCTGTCTGTCTCGGTCGCGCAATGGCTGTGCTGCGGAAGAGTGAGAAGGCAATGGACAGGCACCGAGTGCTTGTGTTGGAGAGGCCTGGGTTAGGGTTAAGGTTAAATTTTTAACCATTGTATGGTTTATTTTAGTTCATAAAATTTTAAAAAGAATCTACAAAATGGGGGCCTCTGAAAGTAACTTATAACATAATTTTGCGCTTGTTTATAAAAAAATATATGGCTAGACCAGGCTTCTCCAACACGAGCACTCGGTGTCTGTCCACTGCCTTCTCACTCGTCCGCAGCACAGCCGCCTTTGCGCGACAGAGACAGCATCATACTCAGCATTTAATTCCCGGTGCTTGGCCGGCGCCCTCGGCCGGAGCGGCAATAGCACCGGAGTTGGAGAGACCGGTCTGGGCTAGACTTTGCTTTATGGCTAGACTATCCTATAAATTTCGCGCATGCGCATTATGAAAAACTAGCCACCGGTACATATGGTGGCCCCGATGCGTGTTTCCTCCTTATCTATGGAGATTGCCCTTCTTCTATTTAGATGTTTTGTGGGGCAAAGCTAGGCATCGACTTTTTAAATAGACCGCCATTGATTCAAGAACTGGCCACCAGGCAACAGTTGGTGTTAGTCAACAGGTGTCTGTTATCAAAAGTAATGGCGTCTTGGAAGGGAACACGCTGAGAAAATGAGGTAAGTTTGTTTTTCACCTTTTCGATACTAATATTCTCGAAAATTTACCTCAATTTTATGGGAGGTAGGGTAGCATAAAATGAATCAACTAATTATCAGTGAATTGTACTATAACTACCCTTCGATGTTGGGGAGAACCGTCTTTTCACTTCACCTCCCCCCAACGTTATCAGGCCATTTCAAACAGCTGTATGGGGAGAGTCCCCTGCAGATTGTTTGGGGGCACATCCCTGCGCTTCCTATCGAGTGAATCCCTTTCGTACTCCACGATTTTATCATAATTGTGGATAAAGAACAAATGTGACCAGGAACTAACGATAATGACAAGGCACAGAAAAAGAAAACGAGAAGGAATAGCAAAGCGCACGAGTATTAAGAACTTAATAAAAGGAAGGAAAAATAATGTTAGCAAACATAGGAACCTACAAGGAACAAGAAGAAGGAGCATTAATACAATTAAACAGGGAAGCAGAAAATATATAAATGTAAAGCATACAGAAACAAAACAGAAAGGAAAGAGGCAATGGAACTACAAAGTTTTTAATAGGAAGGTGAAAAAGAACAGAGGATTTTTAATTAAGAAAGAATTATTAGGATCACAATAGAATTCAACCAAAGGGAAGAAGGATATGAGGCTCCGGGAAAAATTCAAAAAATACTAATAAATGTACAGACACGGAAGAAAATTAGAGGGAAAGAAGAAAAAGAATTAAATAAAGAAACGAAAACACCTTATTAACAGAAAAAGTTGGAGATTTTAAGGAAAATAGGCAAAAAACAAAATTTCCCAACAAAAGGAAAAGACACAGAAAAGGACGCGTTGAAGATTTGCCGAAGAAAAAAGAAGTAAAAAAGGTGAAAGGAAAAATATAAAAAGGGAAGGAAGAGGGACGGTAGAACTGTAATCAAACCACTTAAGAAAACGAAGAAAGAATATAGTAAACAAAGGAATAGAGTCGAAGACTACCATTTTTAGAGGAAAATAAAGAGGTATCAACAAATAAAAATAACAAAAGGAAAACGAAAAGAGCTAATAAGAAAAAAAAAGAAAACAGAAGAAATATCAAAAAGCAAAAGGGGAAAAAAAAAAGAAGGGAATAGACTTGGGAAAAAAAAAACAAAGAAAGAAGGCGCAGGGTGCCAAACAAAAAAGAAAAGAAGGAAGGAAGGTTGATGAGAGTGAAAGAAAATACCAAAAAAAGGCAAAGAAGATCAAAAACAAAGAAAACAAACAACCTTAAAGGAAAGAGAAGAAAAAGGACTCAAAAAAGAAAGGAAAACAAGAGCAATTTAACGGAGAAAAAAGGAATAGAACCTTTATGGGGTTAAGAAAAGAGAAACAAGAATAAAAGGACCTATTTTAAAGGGAGAATAAACAAGACAAAAAAAAAAGTGGAGAAGAGTACTTTGAAAAACTTTTAAATAGAGAAATGGAGAGTGAATATCTACAAGACGGTGAAGACGAAGAAGAACCACAACCTCGGAATGAAAAACATAATAGAACCTCCGTCCCTAGAGGAAATAAGAGAAATAGTGAATAACCTTAAAAATAACAAAAGTACGGGAGGAGACGAGATAACGGCAGAAATGTTAAAACATGGAGGAGAAAAGCTAATGACGACAATAAAAGCATTAATCGACAACATTTGGCAACAAGAACAGCTACCAAAGGAATGGAATGAGGCAATCGTGTGCCCAATATATAAACAAGGGGAAAGAGCAAGGTGCGAAAATTATCGAGGAATAGCGCTTCTAAATGTGACATATAAAATATTAGCCCAAAGTATAAAAAACAAAATGATAAATGAAACGGACATAATAATAGGAGAGTATCAAACTGGCTTTAGGAGTGGAAGAGGAATAGTAGATCAAATATTTGCTCTGAGAGAAATTCAAGCAGAAAGTTTTGAACACAGGAAGAAAACATATGTGTTGTTTATAGACTTTAAGCAAGCGTATGACAAAATAAAAAGAGAACAACTGATACGCGCTTTGAAAGAAATGAATTTCCCAGACAAAATAATATCGATGATAAATCTAACGCTACAACGAGCTGAAACTAAAATAAAAGTCAAGGGAAATCTATCGGAAAAGTTTAATGTTTGTTCTCCTTGATCGGAAGAGTTTGATGTTTGATCTCCTTGTCTCAGTCCAGTCCCTGGACTGAGACAAGGAGATCCTTTATCACCGACTTTGTTTAACTTGGCATTAGAAAAAGTAATAAGACAAGCCAATATTAACAGAGGTGGACTAGTTTATCATAAAAAACATCAGTGTATAGCCTACGCAGACGATATAGCACTCATCACAAGGAGCGAAAAAGAGATGCAAGAGTTGGTAAAGAAATTGGATACAGCAGCAAAAATGATGGGATTAGAGATAAACGAAGCAAAAACGAAATACATGACCTGGACGGAAGAAGAATTTTGCCAAGGACGGTACTTAAAAATTAAAACAGACGATGGAAAAACAATACAATTTCGAAGAAGTAGATAGGTTCAAGTATCTTGGAACAATATTTTAAATGAGAACCTGGCGTAAGCGAAGAAATAAATTCAAGAATTACAGCAGGCAACAGATGTATAGGAGCTCTAAACGCGGTACTCAAAAACAAGGGAATATCGAGAAAGTTGAAAATGAGGATATATAAAACAGTAATTAGGCCAATAGTAATTTTTGGAAGCGAAGTCTGGACGTTGAGGAAGGAAGAAGTACAGAGAATTGAAATATGGGAAAGGAAAGTTTTAAGAAAGATATTCGGAGGAAAGATACAGGATGGAAGATGGGAAAGAAGAACAAATAGAGAGATATATGACCTTTTCAAAGAGCCGAACATAATAGGAATAGTTAGAGCACAGAGAATGAGATGGATAGGTCACGTAGTGAGAATGAAGGACCATAGAATACCAAAAATGGTACTAATACACGAAATAGGAGGAGGGAAACGCCTAGGAAGACCAAGACAAAGATGGAAGAAAGCAGTGGAGGATGACATAAGAAAGCTAAACATTGGAAATTGGAAGGAAAAAGCTAAAGATAGGAAGGAGTGGAAAAAGATTGTGGACCAAGCCATGGGCCAACTAGGCTCGTAGTGCTCTTCTATATATATATATATATATATATATAAAAAAATATATATATATATATATATATATATATATTTGTGGATAAAATACTGTATCATGTCCAACTTATTATCAACTGAATAGGTTCTCACCACTTTCTAAAATGAGCAATTACCAAATTCTCTCATAAAAAACTTCAAATTTTTTTAGAATAAAAAGAAAAAAATTATGAAGAAGTTGTCTAACTTTAACTGGCATACACTCGGGACGGTTTCACAGCGCAATATTTTCCCTGATGATTTGACTGAATTTACAATTTTCAGCAGGCCAATTTGTATATGTATTTTCCTATGATTATTATTCTTTATTTAACTACTTACCTACATAGTCTATTCTAGTTGACACTTATCTCCCTGTGAGATCTGATGCCTAGTCGTCAAAGAAGATTTTTTTAATTTTTTACTTATCCCTTCGTTCATGTATTTTAAGTTTTCGTTTTTTTCAAAGAACATTACTATGAACATGAACGTTATTACATTACTTTGAACATTTACGTTAAATGGTATTTTATTAACCCATTTTCACCCAATTGGAGCAAATCCCTGCACTGCAGGGGTTTGCCCCATATCATGGGGCAAAGCCCTGCAATTTTTTTTTTTTTCTTAAATATCAAGTTTCTACTTAACTATTGAGTGGAGAAGACTGTGATTCCCAGTGGTTATAGGTAAGATATCAACCTAAACCTCAAGCATAAAAATTTGAGGAAATGTGCTTCTAATCGGTTGCAATCATCGAAAAACCGAAAATTGCAGGGTTTTGCCACCACCTACCCTATACCCTTATGGGATGAAATTCTTCAAAAAGTTGATGAAACTCCGCGTATTTAAAAAAAAAAGTCCAAAGTCCAAAACCTCGCCGTTATTGAGGTTTGAAAAAAAAGCGATTTGTCGATTTTTAAACAACAAAAAGTCCATGTGGAAAATCGGCTCTTAAAAATACAACAATTTTTTTTTGGGCGGACGACGGGTTTTTTCATCATTAGAACACATTAGAGAACAGTTTCAAACTATTTGCAGGCAAAAAAAATGAGTCCGTGACGCTGCGTTCGATTTGAAATGGAATCAGCCCGCTATGAACCATTGTCTCGACAGTTGAAGTAAATACCACCTCAATCGGTCAAGTCGTTCAAAAGTTACACGATCACCGATCACCCGTATGTCACTGATTTGCAGTGGACATCAATTAAAAATTAATTTTCTGTATATTTTTTTTCCGTGAATTTTTCCGATATTTTAATAGTTATTCTGCTATTCGGGGCGGAGACGAATACAACAGATCAAAGACCATAAAAATTGGTCGAGCCGTTCTTGAATTATAAATGGTGTAACTAACACGACTTTGTTTTATATACATACCTATTAAGATTAAGATAGGAATTTAAGAGAAGATGCATATGAAAATATCTCAAGAAAAGTAAATATCGACGGTTTCAGTTGTTGACATTTTTAGTTGATAAACAATATCAAGGAGCTCTTTATGCAGTCACTTTAACACCTTGCACTCAGCGAATGAGACTGACGAGATAAAATTTCATTTAAACTTGAAATTTTGACGAAATACCTTAAGAAAATACATAAAAAATGTTTTTTTTAATCTGACTACATGAAAACTACTCTTAAGCTTATCGCTTTATATTTTTGTATTTGCAGAGTTTTTTTTTTTTTTTATTATTGTTATAGGTTATCAATTGAGGTTTTGCTGCTACACCCCACCTGCAGAGTTTACAGCCAATCATCCTTTTGTAATTTTACTTCAAGTGAGGCGTAAGGACAAAGTAGACATTTTGTTCTCAGGTTGCATCTACGAACCGAAACTATAAATATTCCTTCTACTTGCATATACAAACTACATAAAAATGAGCTATCTATATGTATAATCTTCCGAGTGCTTATGGTTGTAATTATTATATGTATGTATATGTATAATTATATAAGTTATACCATGTTCTTCTAACTACATATATACTAAGTTATACTACTGTATAATTAAACTATGTAAAAAAATAAAGGATAATTATATTCCTTTAAGAGACATACATATTTTTATTTAATTTTTTGATACCGCACAGTTTATTGAAGTTTATGGAGTGAAGACGTGAATAGATATATTTTTTATTTCTCATAATTTCAGTTACTCTTATTGGTCTTAGTTATGGAAATCCGATTTTCTGAGTTTCCGAGATTATGAGTTTTCGTTTCTGCAGTTTTGCAAAGGCTATAAATTATGTAAGATCATCCCTTTTATAAAAATTAAAATAACAGTTCTATTTTTTTGGATATTCTTGGATATGACTACCACCACATGGCCACAATTGCACTGGTTCTCATAATAAAAGATACGACCGCGCTGGGTCTAGTTGATCTGTGGAACAAGTACAAACATGTTTGAAATACAAATTTGGAAAAAGAGAGATTCGAAGAAATCAAATATTTGTTCCTTAAATAGTTTTGAATAAATAAAATATATTCCATTAAAATACCTATATATTTATTTCAAGTCAAGTGTGAACATACATAAAGCTTATGTACAATTTATTGTCAGGTATATAAGTCAAATATTTTCTTTACAATATGTTGGTATAACTTGTTAAGTATCTTGCTATAACAGGCAAAAAACAAATTTTTTTTCGTAGAACGCTTTGCGTGTATGTATAGGTAGATGTTTCATATTACTAGTACCTACGCACAGAAAGTTCCAATAATAAATGAGACATAGAAATAGTGCAGATTTTTTGGGTTAAAATATTGTGATTTAACCAAACTTACCTTAAACCAAATAGTAACCCAGATACAGGGTATCAAAACAATAATTTTATTTTCGAATTTTGTAAATAACTTTTATAAATGTAATCATGGAAATAAATATGAATATAATCATACATTTGTAATCATATTACAAGCAAGGCGTGGAAGAAAACATACAGTTTGTTCTCGGATCACATTTCTGAGTCCTAGTCAAATTATTGTGTAGTTAGTTACACAGTCTGTCAAAGTGTTATCTTTAAAACATTCAGTATTGTAGCCATCATGTACAGTGCGTGTTGAGAGTTCCGGGACGGGTGGATAACTCGAGAAATACGCCTCCTAGAGAAAAACGACTTTATAAAAGTTGTAGGATTCTTCCCTGGGAATCCAATGGTGACCTTGCATTTGACCTTGACCATGATCTTGAAGGTTATGTCAAGGTCAAGTCCGTTTTATCAAATAGGACCCCTATTTTTCACACCGGAAATGAAAAGAGCGGAAAGTTTTACAGTCGATTATGACCTTGACCAACAGCTGAAACTCGCACTATATACATACCTATAATCGCGCGTCTAAATCCTTTCCGACACTTCTCTGCGTGTATGTATCCATCTTACTTTACTGACACTCAGGAACATGCGTAAAATTGCACGCGAAAATGAAATGCATTTAAATACTTATTAAACGTCTCAACACAGCTAAAATTGACAGGCAAAATGATGTCTTTGGTTTAACTTTAGAAATGTCTGTCTAGTTACACAGTCTGTCAAAGTGTTATATCTAAAACAGTGATTAGTATAGCCATCATATACATATACGTACGTGTAATCTCACGTTTAAGGGTTAACACCACTCTAGGATTTTGAAAAATAGATTTTGTTTTTTTTTTCGGCTTAAATTGTACTTTAGGGTCATAAAAATGATATACAATTGGTCACATAGTGAAAAAAAATTAACAGGTTTTATTTTCAATTTTGCCACACTCACTCTGAGCGCGTCATTTTCGAAATTTCGCGCTCTCGGATTTTTTTCTGAGCGCTCTCTTACTGATGCAGCAAAAAAGGCCCGATTGTCTTCCAGAAAATCATCCAGAAAGGAAGAGGAGGAGGCTAACATCAATATAGATGGTCAAATGTATGGAGCAGGCATCGCAGATTACAGGTAAAAATAGATTTTGAGAATTTAAGTGCTCATACAACTTTAAACGCGTTTTTCTCGAAACCCACTTTTTTCGAACTCGCCGGAAAGATTATTCGCGGACCGTTCAATGGATCGATCTGAAATTTTAACTGTAGCTTCCCAATTACATTTTCCGTAGAAGTACATAGCCGTTTTTTGATTCGATGAAAAAAAATTTTTATAAACAATTTACTGCCGATTTTTTTGGCCAAAATCGAGTTTTTTTTTTCATAAGTGCGCCATTTGCACAAAAATCGATTTAAAAACAAACCCCTACGTACTTCTCTAGCCAATAGTATGTAGATTAAGAAAATTTTTCGTTTTTTGTACTAGGTCTTCAGTTTTCTGAGAAATTTGTCCGGCCGTGAAGGACTTTAAAAAAAAAGGCGCTGTCGAAGATTGACTGTATCTCCGCCATTTTGTATTAAAATAACTATAAAACATTTTTTTAATACTTCAATACATGTTTAATAAGCCCTCTAAAAATAAATACTCTGCCTTTTTCCCATTATCCCAAAATAAATTATTAAAGTTGGGCCTTTTTTTCGGTCGCTAGAGTGGTATTACCCCTTAAATCCTTTCCAACACTTCTCTGTGTGTATCCGACTTACATCTCCTGACTCTCACGACTCTAAACATTTCCCCTTAATATGAGTCCAAAGACTTTGGAAAGGATTGATCGCAATTTTACTTTTTTATCGATATGGACTCATCACTCATCACTCTCAACACATTATAATTCATAACATCCTGAATATCGTACATCTGCATACATACATGCCAATAAAGGAAGGCACAAGCAAGAGCATTGTTCATAATATTCTAAGAACTGAATAATTTTTTCCGAACTCCACTTTTTGCTCATTGTAAAGAAATATAATTACTAAAATAAACACAAAACTGTGGTCTACTAAATTGGTATCACACAGTATAGATTCCAAGTACATAATATTTACTGGCGTGCGTGAACTGTTTACATTTGCAAATATTATTTGTAGTGGCGCATGAATCACTACTGGCGCATGAAAAGTTAGAACGCTCTAACTTTTTTCGTCCATGCGTGCACTGACAAAAAATGCACGACAGTAAAGGTTTACATGTCCAATGGCTTCATTCCACTGGCATGTGTAAACCCGCTATTACACATACAGGGGTGGAAAGTCCAAGATTTCAAAGCCGAGCATTAAAAGATAGAAAAGAATAAACTCTTCAAGTAAAGGGAACTGACAGACAAATATTATATCCTTAGTTGCCAGACTGACATGTCATTTTAAAACTTTTATGAGCGTTATTCTCTGTCTTTCGTGTTTACATCAATAGGGTAGCAATAAAATTATATAGGCGGGACGCCCCGCCCATAGATTATAATGCGCACGTGTGAATTGAATTCTTGTCTAGACTCTAGAGAACAATAACCAATTCGGCGACAGGCGGTCGGTATTGGGCTGTGTCAACTACCCCTTTTCACTCTCTATCACGCGCAGGTCTCATACGTTTCTTATACGTGTACGAGCGTGAAACACTGTGGCATGTAACTGTCTTTGTCTGTCATTACTGGTGTATTTTAACATATTCTCTTCTACACATGTATCGCCAATATGTAAAGGTGCAATTTCCTAATCTGTATATTATAATTATTTGTAGTGGCGCATAAACTTTTTTCGTCCATCCATGCACTGACAAAAAATGCACGACAATGAAGGTTTGCATTTGAAGTTTTATTTTACTGGCGCGCCACCGACCACTGGCGCCATTAAATCCATACGTGTGTAAACCCGCTATAATGTATATTGGGGATGGGCATTCTAGTTCAATTTGATGAATAGTTCGTACCGAAACAGGTTCATCCAACTGAATAGTTTCTTTTTTACAGTTCAAAATGAACTATGGTTCTTGCGTTGCTACATTTCTCTTGTGAAACGACGAAATGAACGTGATGCGTACGAACGTGCTAGTCGATAAATAATCAACGTGCAAGGACCGAAATTTCGGCAGCGGCAGCTACAAACAACAGTACACACCATAAATAAAATAAATATGATTCAAATTGATTTCAATCATATTTGTGATAATCCATGGTACACACTAGTACGCAGTACGTAACAATGATTGATAAAAATATATGTTGTCATTAGTGTCATTGAAAACAAAACTATTATTTGTATTTCTACCAAGAAGACTAGAACTAAGGAGACCGAACTCGTTCGGTATCATGGGATCAAATCTGTCCGCCTCCAGAAGTCGCTGTAAACAGTATTGGGTGTTTTCCATTTACACGACTCCCAGCGACTCATGTGTCGACTAGTGTCAACTAGTGTTGACTCTCATCAAATGGGTAAATGGAACGCTCGCTAGGCTAGTAGTTGCAAAAGTTGTTGAAAGTGCAAAAGTTGTTGAAAGTGGTTACTGCAAATAATTACTTTTGTCACCTACCTTCATTTTCTTCAATCAGATTTCGCATTAACTCTCCACTATATATTCTGCTTTGCCGCGTTCGTTTAGATACTCACTTCTTTTACACTCACACTCAGCGTGAACTCAGCTATCTAGCGGAGTATGTTTGAGGTGACTTGTGTCGTCGACTCACGGCGACACAAATCAAATGGAAAGCACTTTGGGAGACACAAGTCGACTCGTGTTGACTTGTGTCGGAAAATGGAAAGCACCCAGTGTACTCGACGTCACGTGATGAGCAGCGGATCACATGTGAATACTCTACAACTTGTCGATCTTATCTGTGTAAAATTCGAATCACAACTAACTCTATTCCAGCAACAACAACACTATTTATAGTTTTTAAATGTTCTAGATAATTCATTTGACATCTAGAATATTTAATATGTCAATCCATATAATTCTTTACTAACAGCTAGTGTATAAACTAAATAGACTAAGTATGTATACTATAAAACTAAATGACTGTCAGCTGTCACTAATGACATTTCACAAATGTTACAATATGCTTACATGCCGTTTGGCTTTAATAAAAATACAATTCGAATGTTAAATAAATATGGTTCGTAAGTGCTGTGTTGCATTGTGTGATTTAAGAAGCGCTCCGAAGCGTTAGAATAACCTGACATTATTTCAAATTACTGATGTATGTTTGAATTGAAATATTTTCCTTTGTTGTATTGTTAACGTTGAAGCACGTAACATGAAATACTTTGAGTACATTTTCATAATGATAATTACGAAAATTTGTAATTCCAAAGATAACAACAAATTAACGAAAAATATCGAGCGTCTGCCACATGTATTCGCACCACGGACATTCACACGGACTCTAACCTCTAACGCACACAGATTAGTACATAACCACGGTATATGTATAGATATCTGTTTGTATACCGTGGCAACCGTTGTACACAACTGTTTACAGCGCCTCTGGAGGCAGACATAGTCGAGCCCGTCGCGTTATACAGCGAAAATCTGCAGTTCTGTCTCCTTAGTTCTAGACTTCTTGATTTCTACACATATTTTATATTGTTTATAAATAATACTGAATTAGTTTAAATTTATGTTTATTCTATATTTCTATCATGAATATTTCAGTATGACTAAACAGTGGCGTGTCTGTACTAAACTCAAAATAATAAAAAGGCATCGAAAAGATAATAAGATTCATTCACAAATTGCAGAAATGTTCTGTAATTTGTGGATTCATTTGACTAATGAATCCACAATAATGTCAGCGCGGCATAGCATACACGAAGTTTGTCTATTTGTTTATAGTCCATTTATCGCAAATTATATTTATAGTCCATTTATTATGTTTCATAGGCCTACTCACACTCACACACAGTGTTACCAACTCTACCAACTTTTCGGTAGATCTACCCACTTTTAGTGTCTTGCTCAAATATACTACCTTGCACCAAAAATCTACCTACTTTTTGAATTTTTCGAAAATTTAAATCATATCTCCATAAAAATGATAATAATGGTTTATATTTTTTTATTGCACCAACCTTTCTATTTTTTTTATCCATTGATGTATTTAGTGAATGTAATGGATAATAGATGGCGTTACAGGTTATTGTGCAACTATCAAAATATTTTATTTACTTTTTACCATGGCGGCGTTTGATATTACCAATTCTCGATTCTAGTATGCGATAAATTATATTTTTTACTTAAAAAAAAATGTTCTCAGAGAGTATCGAACCTAAGCTGTCGCGTAATTTGAAACCAATAATGATACTACATACAGTATCCGGCCAAGTAAATCAAGTACTATAAATAAGAAGTAAATCAATTACTATAAACAATATATAAACTGCACTTGATCAAGTACGCTTGTATACTCAAATTAACTAGTTAATTAAATATTTATAATCAGGAATTATTATATTATGATATGAAAAACCTATGATTTGTTCTTCAATTTTTGACTTATTTCTATTCTTATTTTGAATATTGAGGATCTGTAATTTTGCCTTATCATTAGTTCCCTTGTGAAAATAGTTAAAATATGTCTTATCCAATCGAAAAATAAATTCAGGATACCAGATTCTTACTCGAGGATCTCCAAAATACTTGAAAAATAAAGGTAGTAGATCTACCAACATTTCATAGTAAGATTTGTTGGAAACTAGCAACTTTTAAAATCTAATCTCCCACCTTGACACATTTTGAGTTGGCAACGCTGCTCACCTCACACGTAAGTATTGATCAGTTTATATTTTATTTCGATTGGAATAAGTAAATAAGTTGCTCTTGATGTATGATGTGTTAAGAATGTATCAAAAATGTGTTGAGAATGTACTGTATACGCCATCTATTGTGTAAACATGGCAGTAATGCCAACTATGTTTGGATCTAAAAATATCTATGGAATAAAGTTAGTTTCAGTATGACATTTGAACTGAGCGTTTGTTTCTCCCGTTGTTGTAACCTTACTTAAGCTTCCCAATAATTTATATCAGGTTATGTGCCCAGACCTACCGTGTAGGCCAGCAACGATAGTTTTTTCGCGGAAACAGTCGGTGTGAAACAGTTAAAAAATGTCTGTGAACTATTTAGCGAACGTTCCAAAGCTAACAGGGCGTGAAAACTATGATGAGTGGGCATTCGCCATTGAAAGTGTGTTTGTGTTGGATGATTGTCGAAGTGCCTAGAAGGTAAAGAATCTGATAATGACAAGCTGAATAAGGCTCGAGCCAAGCTGATATTATCAAAGACCCTTCTCTTTACATGCATATTCGTGACGTGGAAACGGCCCTAGATCTATGGGAGACGTTACGAAACCTGTACGCAGAAAAAGGTTTTACCAGGAAAATAGGCTTACTTGCGCGCTAATATCGCTCAGGCTTGAAAATTGCGAAAATATGCAGAGTTACGTCAATCAAATGATCGAAACTTCCCAAAAATTAAGAAGAACTGGGTTCCAAATTAGTGACGAATGGGTGGGGTCCCTACTTTTGGCGGGATTGCAGACAGGTTCGCACCCATGATATGGCCATAGAACACAGCGGAATAGCAATAACTGTGGATCTATCAAGACAAAGTTGATTGACATGCAGACAGATGGAGCCAGCAGTAGCGGACCAGGCGGTGCCTTCGTAGTAAGGGCTACTTCAAGAAAGGCTCAAAAGATGGCAGCTCCAGCCGGAATTTTGACGTAAATAACAACAAGCACAAAGAGAAGAACAGAGAGGTTAATGTAACCTGCTATCATTGTAAACAAACAGGCCACTACAAAAACAAGTGCCCCGTTTTACGAAAGGACTTTGAAAACTTTAAAAAGTCACAGAAAAAAGTGATGACAAAAAGTGCTTTTAGTCAGTTTTTCTGAACGGAAAGTCGATAGCACAGAGTGGTACCTAGATTTGGTCCTGTGAACATTTAACATGCCGTAATGACTGGATCAAAAATGCCACAAAAAACATTAAAATGTCCCAAATAATGGTGGCAAATAAGGAAAGAATTCTGTGGAATGTCAGGTGAGATAGACATTATTACTATAGCTGATGGACTAAACCATGAAGTGGTAATTGAAAATGTACATTATGTCCCTAAGTTAACAACAAATTTATTATCGGTCAGCCAGTTAATAAAAAGGGCAATAAAGTTGTGTTCAATGAAAAAGGCTGTACATCTACAACAAACATAACATAGTAGTAGCCAAGGCAGACTTGATCGACGATGTTTATAGACTGAATTTTACAACGTTAACTATGACATCATTGATCGCTGGTCCTGTGACGCCTAGTGAATTGTGGCATAGACGTTTTGGCCACATCAACTATAATGACTTCGTGTAATAGAGATGAACTGTAGAAGGTATCGATTTTAAAGGACAGTTGAATGGGGATGAAATTTGCCAGGTATCTGTGAAGGTAAGCAAACAAGATTACCTTTTAAACACCAGGGCAGCAGAGCTACCACACTGTTAGAAATAGTGCATGCAGACCTATGTGGACCTATGGAGGTGACCTCGATTGGCAATTCTAAGTATTTTATGTTCTTGAGACGATTTTAGTAAGATGTTTTCGTTTATTTTCTAAAAAGCAAAGATCAGGTTTAGAGAAATTTAAAGAGTTTATTTTTAGAGAACCAAAAGGCTTAACAATAAAAACTCTTAGAACAGATAACAGTGGGGAATTTTGTAACTGATTTTGAGAATTTTCTGGAAAAGAATGGGATTGCACATCAGAGAACAAATCCTTATACGCCCCAGCAGAATGGAATCAGAGCGGATGAACGAACATTAGTCGAAAGCAAGATCTTACTAAGTTACCCAAACATTTGGGAGAGGCGATAAACACCGCAGTTTATCTCAGGAATCGGTCTGTGGTGACAGGACTTGAAAAGAAAACCCCATATCAAGTATGGCATGGCCAGACACCAGATGTAAGTATTTGAGAATATTTGGCAGCGAAGCAATGGTCCATGTGCCCAAAGAAACAACAAATCGATAAGAAAGCTAAAAAGATGTATTTAGTTGGTTATGGAATAAATGTTAAGGGTTACAGGCTATATGATCCTGAAAAAAGGAAGTGGTTACAAGCAGGGATATAATAGTCAATGAAAAGCCAAAGACATATAGTAACATTAACATCACATGTGATAAGTACCAAATGAAGCATCGCAGGAGGTCTTAGCTCCAGTGGGGGCACAGATGAGGAAACGCAAACTTCGACGATATAGTTGAGGCTAACATATTTGATGAGGATCACAACACATATTTAAGTGAAAAAGACGACCCTGAGTTTGTTCCTCAACATGTAAACAGTTATGATCGGCCTGATGGACAAACCAGAAGATCCGAGCGAGTAAAGAAACCAAAGAGTTATGAAGATTACGCACCTTTCAATGTCACAGAGTATCAACTTAGACGAGGTACCTATAGACGCAGCAGATGCCTTATCAACACCAGATGCCGATCGTTGGAGGCGAGCCATGGAAGAGGAGATATGTCCTTCAGTGAAAACGAGAGTGGGAGTTGGTCGATTTCACTAGTGGTACAGTGGTACAGTCAAGTGGGTATTTAAAAAGAAACTTAATCAGGAAAATGAGGTGTGTTATCGGGGGTTAGTGGCGAAGGGTTTTACGCAAAAGGCGGGCATAGACTATGATGAAACGTTTGCACCTGTTATACGATATTCAAGTTTACGTTTATTGTTAGCATTGTCCGTAGAATTAGATTTAAATATCACACACCTAGACGTAAAGACTGATCCTAAATGGTCATTTACAAGAAACTGTTTCATGCAGCAACAAGGTTTTACGAAAGGCAATGAAAACAAAGTTTGTAAGTTAAAAAGGCCATTTATGGACTAAAGCAGTCCTCACGTCCTTGTACCAAAAAGTTGATGAAGTTTTGATTAACCTGGGCTTCAAAAAATCTGATCACGAACCATGTCTGTTTATTAAGAATAAAAACAAACTTATGACTATTGTGGCATTATATGTCGATGACTTTATAGTATTTTCAAATGACAAAACTGAAACAGATTTTTTGAAACACCAGTTAAATTCTAATTTTAAGATTAAAGACTTGGGCGAATTAAAACTGTGTCTTGGTATGAGAATTGCAGAAACAAAAATGTCCTTAGTATAGATCAAAGTGCCTATATTGATAAATTGCTTGAAAATTTAATATGACGAATTGTAATAGTTTAGTGGCCACTCGATAATTTTGATTTTAATGAGAGTAATCTAAGTAAGAGAGCAAAACCCTTTGTATCAAAATTGATAGGAAGTTTGATGTACTTAGCCATATTGACGCGCCCTGACATTGTATACAGCATAGTTTTTTAAGCCAGTTTAATAATTAATTCAGAATATCACTGGAAATGTGCAAAAAGAGTACTTGGTACCTAAAGGGTACAAAGAACCTTGTCTTGTATTTAAAAAAGAAAAACAGGTTTACAAGTTATGTAGACCTTGGGTTTACAATTGAGCGTACACTGTTTTTTGTTTAAACTTTCTGAAGTGCTATTCATGGAAGTGCAAACAAAGAACCGTTGCACTCTCTAGTACGGAGCTGAAATATGGCCCTGAGTGAACTTCAAAAGAAGCCACTACTTAGAAATTTATCAAGAAATCACTGGAAGATATGTATTACCCTTTTCAAGACAATAAGGAGCCCAAAGTTAAGTAAAGTCTTCATGATAGACTAACACATTGATATAGGTATCATTTCATCAGGGAAAAAATACTAAATGCAGTATTAAAATTGAATACCTGAATACTAATGAATGGTACTAATCTAACAAGGCCTGATATGTCCATTCAAAATTGTATGGTAGGCTTAAGAATTTTTATAAGTGGGGTTAAGAATGTATCAAAATGTGTTGAGAAGTACTGTATACGCCACTATTGTGTAACATGCAGAGCAACTATGTTTGGACTAAAAATAAGGAATAAAGTTATTTCAGTATATGAACTGAGCGTTTGTTCTCCTGTACCTTACTTAGCTTCCCAATAATTTATATCATAATGTATTTAAGTTTAATAATAAGGAGTAATTAGATGTTCATAAAACTGTCTTTATTAAAAACACATTAAGCGCCATGTACATCCACGAGGATGCACATTTAGTTTTACCGGGTGGGCTGTGTGCATCCAAGACGACTCGCTATTCGCTACTATTCAGTCTGTAACAATAAGCGTACGGAAGAGCCTGTGTTAACATTTCTCCGTTATATCGCTTGTAATTAAAAATCAATTTAAAAAAAATCAAATGTAGTGGTCAAATAAAGTAGTGTTTTTTTTATTTTAAATAGCGCCTACTCATAACTACAAAAGCCGCGCAAGCAACTATATTTTCAGAACGACCGCTATCCATGATGGTCAACACTCGTCTATTCACTCCACCAACATTGTACCAATCTGTTGGCTAATACTTGCACACGTCGTGAGAACGCCTTACTTGTTACTGGTAATATTGGTGTATTTGTCAAGTACACCAGTAGATTCGATATGTTTTATTATCTGAATTTCGTTTAAGCCATAATACAACCAAAGTTCACCGAAATCTAATGGCTGCGTATGGCGATACCGCCCCTAGTTTACTCACATGCAAAATATGGTTCACACGCTTCCGATGTGGCGACTACAGCATCGACGATAAACCACGACCTGGTAGGCCACCTCAACTGAATACCGAGCTCTTGTGTACGATTGTCGAAGCATATCCGTATGGAGCCGCACAAGAAATTACATGAGAGCTCAGTTGTAACCAGGCCACGTTAGTATATGGACTCAAAACGCTATGCAAAGTCCAAAAGTTGGGCAAGAGGATACCACGTTTATTAAGCGAAGCCGATCGTCAGCATTAGAGTAACATTTGCACACAACTTCTCTCCCGCAGTCGTCGTTTTGACTTGTTGAACAATCTTGTTACTGGAGATGAAAAGTGGATACTTTATGTAAACCACAGCCATAAGCACCAGGGGATGACGCAGATGCTCCAGCACAATCTTTATCTAAACCTGACGTCTACCAGAGAAGGAGGCCGTCGGAGCGTGTGTTACTGGGAACTCTTGGAAGACAACTGTACCGCCACCTCCACTGTTTATTGTGCTCAACTCCGCAATTTGACCGTCCAGCTCGATCTTCTGCGACCGCGGCGGGACACGCCTGGAACTCTTGCAGTTAGGTCTTGAAGTTCTGTCCCTTCCGCCGTAATCACCAGACATTTCCCCCATTGACCATCATAAATAAATAATTTGACCATCGCCTCCATCTACAAATACTCATACACAACTTTTTGGCTTCACAACCGCATGAGTTCTGGGAACGTGATATCCGCAGTCTGCCTACTCGTTGGCGACAAGTTACAGTTGGATGGCGCTTACATTCTGAATGAAATTCCTCCTTTTTATAAAATAAATAATCATATTTGAACATATCAACCAGGCTCAATTTTTGAATCAGCCGGATAATGTTCACAACAAATGTTACTATCCAGAAAATATCTGTTTTAAACACAATCCCTCTCCTCCCTCTCCTCCCTCTTCATTACACTAATTTAGATTAAAAAACTTTTTGTCTAACAGACTGTTCGATATATAGAACTCTTAACTGCCTAATAGAACAGTAATATCTATTTCCTTAAATCATTTTAAGAGTCGACTAGATCAAGGACCTAAACTCAGTGAAATTATTTATTTTTTGTTTGTTAGTTTATTTTCATAGATTTATTTTTTATGTTCCATTAGACTTTGCATTTATATTGTCCATTTTGCATGCCATAGTTATATTTTTTAGGTGTAGAATTTGTTTGTTCTATTTGTCTACACAATAATTGTAACTTGAATTTATTTTCAATCCCTTGATTATACCAATCTACCAAAGCTTTTTCTCTTGAATTTATCATTTGAAAATCACAGGTTATCTTTGTGATCAATGAGTCAAAGTTTCAATTAAACTATATTATTGCTTATGGTGTCTAAAATTTTAATAACCGAGATTTTGGTGAATTTCCAGCTAATTTAGGTGAGCAATTTATTCTTACAGTGAAAATCGAATTTCTTTTTTAAATTTGAAAATTAAATAATGCGAAAATAGACCCCATTTCTTATCATATAAGTGAGCCAAATTTCATTTTTACCTGGCTTACATTTTTTGGGTAACGCCTGTATAAAATGTTGAAGGCCACCCATGTATGTAACAAAAAATAAAATGCAATTTCTCGATGATACTTTAATTTTACTAATTTCCCATTTATTTAAGGTACCGGATTTGGCGCATCTCAGCTATGCGCTGGTAAGATACTCGTTCTTATTCAAGTTAGTTTGTAAGGGTACTTAGAACTAAGGTCAATTTTGTATTTTGTAATTAGGAGGAGAAGATTTTTAATAACTTTATGATTTCATTTATATTGATGCAGGGAGCAAAATTTTAAAGAAAATCAGATGATTTTTAGGTTGATTCTAAGATTTTTATTCTTAGAACATTTTTACCAAAGCACAGTTTTTTTGAGGAAAAAAAAATGAAGTTTATACAAAAATATTTTTTTGTGTCAGCTCCCATTTTGTTTTACCAAAAATTTTTAAAAATAAAATAAAGCCATTTATTTGAAGTTTAAGTCTCGAGGACGTGATTTTTTCTGGTATAAAATCTGGGGATTACCTGTTACATAAAGAAATTTAGGTCTAAATTTTTTTGTTGTCGAAGTAATCGTAACTCTGTAAAAAAGAATTGTTTATACCTTTTTTTAGTCAATTTTTGGAAAATTCTAGGACTATATTCTAAAAAAGCATGAAATTTTACATCGGAATTGACCTGATCGAAATTTTTTCGACAGCGATAACATTGAAAATAAGCTGGCTGAAAACTTAAAAAAATCAGGACACTTGGACTTAATGGGTTAGAGAAATTATTTATTTTACGCAGAATAAGAGAGAAATTAAGAGTAGGACATGTAATAATAAAAACTAAATAAATTACTAATAAATCTATATTATCATTTGTACCATCAGTCAGTTTTTTAAACGTATTTGTTCAGATTGTTTTGTCTTTTTCTGAATTTCATCTATTTAAGGTGCCACTGGTTTTGATTCTGCTCCATCTGCGTTACCACAGTCTACAGGTAAGCTTTGTTTGGCATACTCTCTTGGTTAGTGGCAGTTTTTCCATTAGGTCTTTCTGTTAATGCGATAAAACAGACACATCATATACTTGCATTTAATTGCATTTAATATGTGATTATTGGATTGACCTTCTGATATATACTATGTTCTATACTTCCTACTGATACTTCCAATCAAAAAATAAATTATACTAAAAATTGTTTGAAAGACCGAATGGTGAAACCATCACTGTTTATGGAATAAACGATGTCTGAAATAGTGTTGACATGCAGTTTTTATGTTTATCTATTTAAGATTATGATGCTATTATCTCGGCTTCTTTATTATTACCACTACCACTATATGCTAACAAGTTCTCTGACACATTCTTATAGCAAAAAACGACCCTATATTACATTTCATATAGAATTTCATTTCTTCTAAGATTGAATCCAGAAATTTGCGGATTTGTTGCAGTTTGCCTGAGTTAGAGATGAGAATATATTTCTTTAATTCATCGCAGGTCTGTTGGTTATTTACAAATGTAGACTTTGGTACTTTAGTTTTCTTAGTCTTCTAAAATGGTATTTTTTTCAAACAGTATAAATTCCGCTACTTATTGAAATTATTTCTTGCAACAATATAATTTATCATTTTTGAAAATGATGTGCTTTCTGAGTTTACTACTTTATTTACTCAATGCCTGAACATGTGTTCATTGATTTATAATTTCTCCTATTTAAGGTTATATTTTTGGCTCACCAATGACACAACAATCTGCAAATTAATTTTAAATTTTTTTTATATATACAACCAAAAAATATATGTTTTAGTTCACCAGACTATTATACATGTTAAAAACAACATGTTAAATTAAAAAAAAAACTTGTTAAACACAACAATCCGAATTATTTAAAGTAGGAGATCATTGGTTCTTACAATATTCTTCTTTTAGAGAAGGATCAGTTAAAACAACATTTTTAAAAATATGCATGTTAGTAGAAACAACTATGTACTCTGTTGAAGCAATACAATCATTGGAAAACAATTTTGTCAAACTGAGTGTCACCTTATTTATTCAGTTGCAGCACCAGGAGACTCGAGATCCACAGGCTTATTTGGAAAACTAGGTGAGAATAAAAAATTTCTCGAGCAATATTACCATCATTTTTCATTGGTAATAATTGATCAAATATGAAACAAATTTTGATTAGTACTACTTAGAACTCATTACTTGGATAATAAACTTGGATAAACATAAACTATTGGATACTTTGCAACATTTGCTACATTTGAAACATTTTTGGAACTGGCTTCTTTGTTCCAAAAATCCAAAAATTAGTGTTACAGTTTATTATGTCAATATAAAAATATCTCATGAACTTGTTGACATTTTTCGGACTGGAACTGAAATAGAGTATTAAAATTTTAGCAACTGACACCAATACATTATCTGCTGGCCAACAGTTGTTTAGAGGAGGATCTGGAAATGCAAACGTGAATGCATCAGGTAAACTTTATTTCAAATCTACATTTGAGACCTTAAAAACATTTTTGGTTAATCAGGCACTTGGGAGATTACTAGTGACAATTACAATGTCCATATAAAAATATTCACCTGAACTTGTTGACCTCGTTTTGACTAAAATTTAACTAAAATGGAGTACATATTAATATTCTGTTCACATCATTAGGTGGCCAGTTATATGGAGGAGGATTCCAAATTCCAAATTCAGATGTAAATACACCGAGTAAAATTAATTTTAAACCTACCATAACTTTACGCAACATTATTATTTTACTACTTACTTCAAATAAGTTCATGGCAAATCTTGAAAATTGATTTGATCAATAAATATCATAGCACTATCAATAATAATTTGACTCATGTTTTTCATCAATATATGTTTTATTTTCTATATAATCAAGATGAATATTTAATTTGCGTACTTTGTGTTTCTGAATGTTCATTTAATCATAGTTTGTTTTGCAGGCACCCTGTTCTCTTGGAGACAAGAAGCCAGAAAAATTTCTGGTGGATCACCCTTGTAATTTTGCAGATTAAGAAGGAATATAAGATGCTTATTTTATTTAAGGGGTGTATTTTAAAACCTACCCGCTAATATATACGTACATACATGTATTACCTTATATGCTTAAGCACAATGTACTATTATTTTTTATAATGACATTTATTGTATGCTGATTTATTATATTTTTAATGACAAATACTGTTTGCATTACAACACAATATTTATTATTGCACACCAATATATATTTTTACTGTTATATAGATATACATATATCTAGCCGGTCGCCGATGCGAAATTTTATTCAAAATGACGGAGGTGCCGGTGAGAAATTTTATTAAAAATGACGGAGGCGCCGGTACAAATTTTTATTAAAAATGCCGGAGTCGCCGGTGATAAATGTTATTAAAAATGGCGGAGACGCTGAAGAAAAATTTTATAAAAAATTATGGAAGGGCTGGGCTGGTGAACAATTTTATTAAAAAGCATTTTTAATAAAACTTATCACCGGCGACTCCGTCGTTTTTAATAAAACTTTCCGTCAACACCTCTGAAAAATGATGGGAAATAATATCACTGGACTAAACCACATTAATGATGATAGATTCAATTATTCTTATTTTCATGAGATACTGAATGCATATATGCACTGTATTTCATAATGTATTTTAATGTGTGTTGTGTCTCAAAAAATGTTATATCTACATCTAATTTTATCTATGTATATATTGTATATTTCAATTTGTTTTATTATATCTACATTTACCTTTTTTTTATATACTTACAAAAATTTGTTCTTTTTTTGACGTGTGTAAACACATATGTATTTAACACCAAACTGTAAATAAATAAATAAATATCCAAAAGGGAGAAGGGGGAACAAGAAAGAAAAACATTTATGATGGTAATTCGTTCTTTTATTTTATGTCAGTTTCCTGGATTTAGCATCAATTATAAATGTTACCGGCAGCTGGCAGAATTGTGCTCCTGAGATGTCGTCGTCCCCAATCTACCAACCGCCCTGAAATGATCTCTGACCACTGTCTATCAAAAAGTACCCGGCAATTGTCAATAACAGTCCTACGGTAATTTTTGAAAGTGCGTTTGGTTCGTGAAGGTACTCTACAGTCATACAATGGACCAAGTTTGTCAAATTTGATTAAGTATCTCAAAAACGACATTGAAAACCGGGCTGTTTTGGGTTTCGGGCGCTCCCCCACCAGAGTTCCCCCCACCATGCGGCCCTTCCCCTTCGCTCGAGCGCCCGAAACGCAAAACAGCCCGGTTTTCAATGTCATTTTTGAGATACTTCCTCAAATTTGACAAACTTGGTCCATTGTCTGATTGTAGAGCACCTCTTCACGAACCGAACGCACTTTGAAAAATTACCATAGGACTGTTATTGACAATTAATTACCGGGCCATTTTTCGAAAACACCTTTTTTACATTTTTTCGAATTGCGCCAAAAGTTATAAATATTTTTTTATAAAATTTTTACTGTAAGTAGCCGCCGAAAAGAGCTACAATTTAGTCACTCGGAATCACGCGAAAGTCCCTACGGCTTTCGTGGGCCGAGTAATTAGATAGTAAAAAAAAGGGCAATTTTCGAAGGTTTTTATTTTTTTTTGCAAAAAGTTGTGAACCGATTTTAATTTTTAAAAACTGATTATTAATGATGACTTGAAAAATACCATACCCGCCGGCAAAATGCCAAGTTTATGTTGTGTGTGTCCATCTGCTAAACAATCACAGGAAAATATACATTATCATCGGGAAGATATTATTACACTGTAATACATATACCTATATGCGGCTAGGTTGGAAAAAACCTCAGTTATATTATTTATAGCCTTAAAAATTACTTCATTAACTTGATGTCCATGATGCGGCTGGCCACTAAATAAAACAACTATTACAATAATATTATACTTTTATTATACAATTATTTTATGTTATTAAAATAAATTTATCTTTATTATTCTTTGTAGTATGGCAAAATGTGAGTTCATTTTTTTCAATTTTCTCACAAATCCTTTGGATTTGTGAGAAAAAGGCCCCTCTTGTCATTTCTTTCCAAATTATCTTTATTAATTTTAATTTATATTTCTTTAATTTATTATAAATTAATTTAATTTTACATTATGCTTTTCTTATGATCGTTGAAACACTTCCTTTACACTGTCCACCTCCATTTTCCGTACGCGACTCTTTTCAAGCGCCGGGACCGTCGTCACTAATCCGGCTGTAACTCGAAATCTAATACGCGGATCACTTTAAAATTTCAGGACACTAAATTTGAATGTATAACGCACCGATTTCAGTAAAAAAACAAAAAAACGATTTTTTTAAAACCGAAAACCGGGAAAGCCCCCCCCCCGCCCCTTAAACGCTTCACTTTCGTGTTTTCAAAATTTAGAATTTTTAAACGGGTCCCCGAAACCCTAGAGCCGTTACTGCTAGTAAACAAAGACAGAGATGTCGCCCAGGTTTTCCCTCTCTTTCTACTAGTTGTCAACGCGCAACTCAGTCAGCCAGTCCATTCTTAATGTCGATGGTAATGTGCGTACCAAGAAGACTAGAACTAAAGAGACAGAACTGCGGCTTTTCGCTATATAACGCGACGGGCTCGAATATGTCCGCCTCCAGAGGCGCTGTAAACAGTTGTGTACCACGGTTGCCACGGTATACAAACATATATCTATACGTATACCGTGGTTCTGTACTAAATCTGTGTGCGTTAGAGGTTAGAGTCCGAGTGAATGTCCGTGGTGCGAATACATGTGGCAGACGCTCGATATTTTTCGTTAATTTGTTGTTATCTTTGGAATTACAAATTTTCGTAATTATCATTATGAAAATGTACTCAAAGTATTTCATGTTACGTGCTTCAACGTTAACAATACAACAAAGGAAAATATTTCAATTCATACATACATCAGTAATTTGAAATAATGTCAGGTTTCTGACGCTTCGGAACACTTCTTATATCACACAATGCAACACAGCACTTATGAACCATATTTATTTAACATTCGAATTGTATTTTTTATTAAAGCCAAACGGCATGTAAGCATATTGTGACATTTGTGAAATGTCATTGGTGACAGCTGACAGTCATTATGTTTTATAGTATACATACTTAGTCTATTTAGTTTATACACTAGCTGTGAGTAAAGAATTGTATGGAATGACATATTAAATATTCTAGATGTCAAATGAATTATCTGGAACATGTAAAAACTATAAATAGTGTTGTTGTTGCTAGAATAGAGTTAGTTGTGATTCGAATTTTACACAGATAAGATCGACAAGTTGTAGAGTATTCACATGGTGGTCTGATGCTCATCACGTGACGTCGAGTACACTATTGTTTACAGCGCCTTCTGGAGGCGGACATATTTCATCCCATGATACCGAACGAGTTCGGTCTCCTTAGTTCTAGTCTTCTTGGTGCGTACAAAAAAAATGTGGTTTTTGCGCCACCTATTATTAGAAAGAGCAACTATTATTCAACATTTTAAGGCCTTTACAAAAATGCTCTTAGAAATATTTTTTGCGCCACCTATTGCTGGGAAGATCAACTATTAAGTGAGACATTTTAGGGCTTTTACGAAAATTATTTTCCAACGTTAGTAATATTTGGTTCAAGTACCCATTTATTATATAATAAATGAAGTACCCATTTATTGTAGTTAATAGTAGTGTCACAATTGTGGATAAATGGCGATACCATTCACCTCTATAAAATTACTTCCATATTCTAGACTGCTGCTTTACCAATGCAATCGTCCTGGCAACAGATGGCGCTAATAATTAAGATAGGTGATAGGTTTCTATATACATATATTTTTGCGATAAGCAATGACGCAATGACATTGACAGTGGAATGCACAAAACATATGGAATATTGTGGAATGTATAGAAATATGTTTTGTAGAATAGAATGCGAGTAAACGTTCTCAGTCATCAAGATATAAAAAATCCAAACCATTTTATTTCAGTGTTTTATAAAAGAAATGTTGGATAAGAAAATTTATAAGCTTACGAACTTATGCGGTATTGTGTGATTTAAAGTGACAAGTTTTTTTTAAAAAAGAATTTTAGAAAGAAAGTTGGAGATAATCAGTTCGAAAATTCATATTCTTAAAAGATAGTTTCGACCACCAAAATTAAAGCCGCAAAAATGTATGTTCTCAAATATAGCAAAAACCTAAATTTTCAAATACAGAATAAATAAGATAATATGACTCACATTCTATATAAAAAAAAAGATAACTAAAAACTTGAAAACATTACATTGTTAGATATACCTACTGTTTTTTCCTGGAAATTTCAAACATAAACAAGAACAACAAAAAATTATATTGTTTTATTTTGTGCACACGCTCGTATGTAAGTATTGATCAGTTTATATTTTATTTGGAATAGGTACCTAAATAAATTGCTTATAATGTATGATGTGATTTAAGTTTAATAATAAGGATTAAGTCACTAAGTACGTTAAAAGTGAATATTTTATGAATATTGAAGCTCATTGCTCACTGTAAACATTACTCGGAATTAAAAAGTTCATTTCAAATGTAAATGTGGTATACCTATTTTAGACTTGCATAAGTTAGCCAATTCATTATATTTGCCTTGAGCTTACCATTAGTAAACTGCCTCTATTTGTTCTCTGCGTTTAGAATGTAGTTTCAGTTATTTATTAGAGTTTTCCCTTATAAAGACCTGAGTGTTTTACCTAATATTTTGTGTACATTTTATAATCATAATAATATTGTGTGTATACTCTTATATCACTATAATACAACATTAAATTTATATATCTACAATTATAGTTTATTCTTACATATCTTTCAAATTAAGTAATTTGTATGCTAGTAAAAATAGATGACAATGATAATAAACATTTATAAAACATATAAAAACTGTTCGTGTAAAGAATTTTCCTCAAGATTCATTTTATGTTTGTTTTCATTAAATTTTTATATTTTCCCGGAAATTTAGAACTAAATGGAAATATATAATTGAATGATAAATTTTGAGACAATTAGGTATTCTATTGAAAAAAAATATATGTGTCAGAGATAACACTAATTTTAACTCAGTAAATTTTATCAAGAGGATGATTTATAAGATCCTATTATCTATATTAATCAATAATATCAAGATTAGTTGTTAAGATAGATAATACATACACAAAGATGTTTATTTATGTATACCTATATTACTGTGTTATTAATGTGTTTTTAGCTAAAACTCTGTCTCTAAACCATATATTCTGAACATTGTGCGGAAACTGCAGGTAAAAATGGAAGAAGTTGATTTACCACGGATTGTTCGAGGGGCCGACAACTTGATTAAAGATATCAGTAGAATACTACTTAACACGCCTAACAAAAATATACTGTTCACGCCTATCAGCATACACTCTGTGTTGACACTAATATCACAAGATCCTTGGTTTTACACGAAAGATGCTTTTAATCATGTTTTGAATGTCGATGTTAACAAAGCAACAGAATGTTACAAGTATATCTTTACACTTCTTAATTCCATCAACGATAATCTCTTGGTGGCTAACAATGTTTTCTACCAAAATCAGTTCGAGATACAAGAAGCATTTAAGGCTCACTTGCAAAAACAACTTTCTCTACCAACTAGACTTCATCGACTTTAGTAAAGTAGACACTGCGTTGCAAACGATAAACCATTGGGTAGGAGAAAAAACCGCAAAGAAGACGAAAGATTTGGTAGTCCCTGACATTGTTAATCCTAAGACCCGAGTAACGTTGTTGAATACCATGCATTTTCAAGATAAATGGGCCAAGCCTTTCACCGAAACCGCATCTGGAACATTTACCACAAACGATGGAGAGGCGATTGCAGTAGAAATGATGAAAATAAAGTCCGAGTTTTATTACAAGCAAAATACATTTATGAATATCAAAATTTTGCAATTGCCTTACGTCAACGATGATATAAAGTGTTTCATTGTTTTGCCTCTTGGCAAATCTCAGTCGGACCTCTCTTATGTATTCAACAATTTTAACCTAGCAGATTTCGCAGACGGCATGACATTGACTGAAGTCGATGTTACTCTTCCCAAGTTCAAGATTCAAGAGGACATTGATCTGAAGGAACATATAAAGAATGTAGGTATTTATTGTCATACGAAAGTAATGTACGAAAAATGTTTTCTAATGTTCTCGTTCTAATAATTTTTCTGCCACTAATAAAAGGAAGCTTCGAAGTTCTTAAAAGTTATGTACTTACGGTATTTCGATTTAAATAACCTTGAAATTAAAATTTACTCCTAATTTTTCAGTTTAGATACCAGTTTTTAATATTTTTTTCTGATAAAAATTTACTCTTTTTACCAGTGGCGTACCCAGAAATTCATCTTGGGGGGGGGGGTGGTCAAAGTTACAAATACAAAAGATTAAAATTTTTATATTTCCTAAATGAAGGTATAAGAAATAGTATAAAAGAACCGTGTATAAAAAATAAAAATTTAAATATTAATTTTTATTCTTTGTACTTTTAAATACATTTAAAACTTCGTCACATGTTAATGATGATACCTCTGGATGAATATTCATTAATGCTAGACCATTGAGGCGATTTGTACTAGTCGTATTCCGGAGATATGTTTTAGGCCGTTGTTTAAATGTTTATTAATCGGTCGATGTTATGCGACAGCGATAAGACATCTGAACTTCTAGTACTAACACGGATTGGATAAAAATTATATTCGCCTAATGAAAATTGCAATTTATAATTTAGAATATAATGTTTTTTGGTTTTCAGTAAAACCAAAACACAAATTTACAATCCTCTGTAAATTTTAAAAATAAACCTTGAAATTAAAATTTACTCCTAATTTTACAGTTTAGATACCAGTTTTTAATATTATTCTGATAAAAATTTACTCTTTATGCGTCTCAGATTGGTCTCGAAAGTGTTTTCTCTGCTGATCTGTTGGGCATAATAAATGAAGAAATTAACTTCCACGGGTTGCGGCAGCAAATACTTTTGGATGTAAATCAAGAGGGACTGGAAATGGCTAGTGGTAAGTCCTTCATTTCACTAGATGGCACTATTTTTCCTTTCTTATATTTACCAAATATCTTTTCAGGAATGGTATCTTCTTTAAATAAAGCTGAAGAAAGAAAAGTGAGTTGAAAATATAGTGTTAACAAAGAGTAACACGTTTGTTGTAGGTCGTGCCGAAAAATGGCCTAGCAATATACGAGATGAACATAAAAACAGATATTTCCAACCGTTTCGCAAAAACCAAGGTGGTATGGAAAGTGAAGAACGTCGAAAAGTCTGCTAAGGATGCCACTTTTAAAGTTGTCTTAACTGAAACTGCGTTTATTACAGGGTTTGTTATGGAAATAGAGGGGAAAAGTTATAAGTCTTACATAAAGCAAAAGGAGGAGGCAAAACAAATTTATAGTGAGGTAAAAATCTATTTATTAGACGTGTATAGGGAAATATTTTTTAGTATAATTTTATACCTTTTACAGTTCACTAAATCACTTTTTAACACTTTTTTTAATTTATTTTATTGTTTATCTTTAGGCTTTGGCTCAAGGTCAAAGTGCAGGCCTTGTCGAGGCGAAAACTCGGGATTCCAAGGAATTTTCCGTTTCCGTCAATTTAGAACCCGATTCGGTAGTAGTCTTCAATTTAACTTACGAAGAAATGTTGCAGCGTGTCCACGATCAATATGAATTAGTACTTAATATTTGCCCTGGCCAAATCATAGATCACTTAAACATTGAGGTGAGTATGGTCTATTAATTTTTTATTTTTGTCTAATCGGATCATGGGTGAATATTTTTTTTTTAAATTAATCAGTGTAGTTTAAATTTAGTAATGTAGTTTTGTGTTTAGTATTTCCCCAATAAGTTTAGACCAGTTTATTGAAGTTTTTATTGTATCTTTAAGGTTGACATAATGGAAACCCGCCCAATTAAATTTGTAAAAACCCCACCATTAAGATCTGGAAAAGATCGTATTAAAACAGAATACGAAAAGTATCTGGAACCAACTTCTGACATACAAACAATAAATGCCAAAACAGCATCAATTAAATATAGACCGGAACCAAAAACACAAGCTACAATGGCGCATTATTTGGGTGAAGAGCCTTCTAATGGCTTGTCCGGTCAATTCATCGTACAGTACGATGTGGAAAGGGATCCTCAGGATGGTCAGGTATTCATTAAATCCAGAACAAACTGTATCTCTTTTTTCTTAGTTAAATGCAAAAAACTCATCCACAAACTGTAATCACATTAAATTTATAATAATAGTAATAAGTGTTTTGCTTTTTTTCAATTTGTTTATTAATGTATTTTAACATGTTTGTTATAGATTTTCATGGAGCTTTTAAAATAAAAAAAAAAAAGTGTTGCTCTACAATTTCAGATACTACTTCAAGATGGTTATTTTGTGCACTTCTTTGCTCCGAATGATTTGGATCCGCTGCCGAAGCACGTGTTGTTCGTCTTGGACACTAGCGGAAGTATGGGCGGCAGAAAAATCGTGCAACTGAGAGAGGCAATGCATAGTATACTGAATGAGATGAGAAAGAATGACATAATTAATGTTGTCGAATTTAGTAGTGAGGTCATTCTCTGGGACATCGATTCAGAAGTGTCCACTACTATTCCAGTATTTTATGGCGAAGAAGAATTTCAGGATCCTTTCAACAACCTAAGAGTAAGTTTAGTCACAAATATATGGAATATCAGAAAGACAGTTTTGATTCGAAATATTTCATACCCATGTTTTGCTTTATTATGTCCTCGTATATTTAATTTTTTCTTCAAAAAATGAATAACTACTATAACACTACTAAGTGTGTTTTTTCATTCGGTTATTCCCCAAGTGCACCTTTTGGTAATGTGCATATCAGGATATAGCAACTTTTCCGCCAGAATAAAAAATATATATATCAAATTTATAGTTCATAAAAATGATAAGGTGTTTTTTATAATTAATGTTTTTAATTATCATTACGGTTTGCAAATTAGAACTCCCTTTATAAACCCGAGCTAAAAATGCTAGTGATTAAAAATTGATTATTGAATTGATTATTGGCTGACACTATATTTGGTGCTTTCCATTTACACGACTCCCAGCGACTCTTGTGTCGAATGGTGTCAACTAGTGTTGGCTCTCATCAAATGGGTAAATGGCTCGCTAGGTTAGTAGTTTCGTGCAAAAGTTGTTGAAAGTAGTTACTACAAATAATTACATTTGTCACCTACTTTCATTTTCTTCAATCAGATTTCGCATTAACTCTCCACTATATATTCTGCTTTGCCGCGTTCGTTTAGATTTTTTTCTACTTTTACACTCACACTCAGCGCGAACTCTGCTGTCTAGCGGAGTCTGTTTGAGGTGACTTGTGTCGACGACTCACGGCGACACAAATCAAATGGAAAGCACTTTCGGAGACACGAGTCGACTTGTGTCGGTAAATAGAAAGCACCCATTATAGTTTCAAAAATGAAGGCTGAAGGTGGCTATATTTTTGTAAACAAATCAGGGTATGAATTAAACTGCAATAAAAATGTGGAATCCCAGGTCAGGACTTCAATTTGCAATATTTAATTACGTAAATCAAACGTCCCTAAACAGTATTTTGCTACGCGTGTTAAGAACGACTGCACATACAGACGTCCCGGGGTCCCGCTCCCCCCCCACTCTTCACTTTTGCCGCCGCGGATGACAGGATAGCCAAATAGCAAATTATATAGGCCGCCGCACGTACGTTGCAGATGTTAGGTTTAAGGTGTTTACTGTTTATTCGGTGTTAGTTCTTTCGCTGTTGTGATCGTCGCGGTACGGAACCAATAAATAGCGGTATTAAGCGAAAAGGCTTTCTTATTAATTACGTCGTGGATTCCGTTCATATATAAATTACAAAATATAATCAAAAATATATTCATACGTTGTGTAAGTATCGTGTAATAGTTTATTTTCAAAATTACCAGGGCAGAAATAATTTCGATCAGATCAATTCCGACGTAAAATGTAATGCTTTTTAAGAATATGGCCTTCGATTTTTTTTTTAAATTGGTTTAAAATAAATATAAAGAAACGTAACAAAATTATAATACGATTTATTCGACAAAAAAATCTAGACTTGAATTTTTTTATGAAACAGGTAATCCCCGAGTTCTATACCAAAAAAAATCGCGTTCTCGAGACCTAAATTTAAAGTAGGTAAATGGCTTTATATTATTTTTAAAAATTTTTGGCAAAACAAAATGGCGGATGAAACAAAAATATGTTTTGTATAAAATTCATAGTTTTTCTCAAAAACTACGGACTTGCTACAAATGTTTTAACATTTAAAATGTCTTAGAATCAATTGCAAAATGCTCTCAAAATTTTTCAGATTTTTTAAATAACGTTTTTGGAAATTTCGATTTCGTGATTTTTGAAACAATCAAAAAATCCTTCAAAAAATTCCGACATTTTTGTTCTTGAGAAATTTTTACAAAAATGTATAGTTTTGGAGAAAAAAAACTATTAAACTTTAAATACATATTTAAATATATATGTGAATGAACGTTTTTAAAATCAATTTCTGAAAAATTCTAAGGTCATACTTATTCAGGACATTTGGGATTAATGTATGTTGACAATGACAATTTACTGGTATATGTCACAGATGTAGCCGTTTATATGCGAAAAGCAGCTGAGCGATTTTTTTTCAAAACCATTATTCTTTGCTGCAGTTTTAACCAAAAAAGAGACAAACCATTTGTTTCTACCAAATTGGTAACTCCACCAATATGTAATTTTCAAACAATTTTTCTTATGGTTAAAAAAATATGGTATTTTGTGGCGCCCAAAAATTTCACTTGACATACTGGCAGGGTGCCAATTTAATAGACTGAATGCGTTTGTCTCTTTTTTTGGTTAGAATTGTTACAGAAACTAATGGTGGACAGAAAAAAAAATGGATAATAGAAAAGTTAGGTTTCCTTACGATGCAGGTTTTTTTGGCATACACTGTATATTATATTCAAAAACAAAAGCTGATTGTAGATGTTTTTTTTTAGTTAGAATTGTTACATAAACTAATGCTGAAAACAAAAAAAAAATGGATAAAAAAATTTCCCTTATGGTGCAAGCTTTTTGGCTGAATTATATTATAGTTTCAAAAATTATGGTGGGTTCATGCAGAAATTTTTAGTAATAAGAATAAGAATAGTAATAAGCATAAAAGTTAAACCATCGTTTTATAATGACCCAGTTCATGCAGTAAACATAATTTTTAGTAATAATTTTAAAAATAAGGATTTGCTGCATGAACTGGGTCATTATAAAACGAAGGTTTAACTTTTATGCTTATTACTATTCTTATTCTTATTACTAAAAATTTCTGCATGAACCCACCATTAAAGCTAATTGTGGGTATATTTTTGTAAACAAATCAGGGTATGAATCAAATGTAATGATGTTAATTTTCTGAAATATGAAAATTTGAATTTTTTTTGTAATAAGTAGGAGGAAAATATTGTTGTAGAACAAACACAGAACTTTCAAGATCATATCTATTGTGTATACAGTAGTGCACCAAAAACTCACCATGTGGGATTTTTTTATTGTACATTTTTTCAAAAGCATTATTCTTTACTGGAGTTTTAACCAAAAAAGAGACAAACCATTTGTTTCTATCAAATTAGTAACTCCACCTATATGTAATTTTCAAACAATTTTTCTTATGGTTAAAAAAATATGGTATTTTGTGGCGCCCAAAAATTTGAATTGACAGTATGAGTCAAATGTAAATAAATCATTGAAGTTGACAATGTCTAGATAAAATAAGGATTAAATTAAGTTCAATAAATTACATAGATCTCCCAGTCATCACAAAAACAAATTAGTACATGAGTTAGTTCAGAAGTTGATTGTATTTTTAAATTTTTAATTTACCCCACATGACATGCATATAAAAATATTTTTCTGAATTCTGAGGACTTAATAATTCCACTTTATTCGAACTATGTCACTTACGAGTGCTTCCCCATTTCAGAAGTTGCGCCTCCCTGATCCAACGTATGTCACTGATGGGACATTACAGAAGGCGAGAAATGTCGTCAATAAATTAGAGGCTTTCGGAAGCACCTACATAATAGGTGGATTGGAGACTGCATTATACTTAGCAAAAATTGGCCAAGACAAAGTCTCTGAAGGTGATAAAAAGTGTCAACCAATTATTGTATTCTTAACTGACGGTGAACCCAATGTTGGAATCAATTCAACGGAGAAAATCACAGATATAGTGAGTATACCAGATCATTATTTATATATTCATGAATAGTGCATGTCAACAGAAACGGTTTTAAACTATTTAAATACAAATGAGAAAAACAGAATGGAAATCAAACTTATTATTAAATGTACTGGGAATAAACTAAAAATTATTAAATTGTAAAATAGTAATAAACAAAAGCTATTGCCGGGTAAGGGGTCAAATCGGCCCTTGAACCAATCGAGGTTCTGGTTTGGCAACTCGGAAGTATAAATAAAAAGACTCCTTTAGCTATATTTTCAAACCTCCAGGTCGTCTCTAGAAGCTCCTAACCTCAAAAGTGTGATTTTTCGTTTTTATACACCAAAAGAAAAGAAAGAGCATAAAAAAATACAAAAAAAAAAAAAAAACATGGCCTTAAAAGTTGGCCAATGTAAAGCGTCCTAATATAAATATTGATTGAAATATTCAATAATTTTTTTCTGAGCGCCATTTGGATTAAAAAAAACAAAAAAAAAACAGCATATTTGTAACAGAAACATGCAACTCTGTGATTTTTTTTCAAAACGTTTGGTTGAAAATTGCGCCCAGAATCGAGAAAAAAACCAAAAATCACACTTTTGAGGTTATGAGCTTCTAGAGACGACCTGCAGGTCTGAAAATATAGCTAAAGGAGTCTTTTTATTTATACTTTTGACCTGCCAAACCAGAACCTCGATTGGTTCAAGGGCCGAATTGACCCCTTACCAGGCTATAGCCTTTGTATTAATTATCTGCGTGCTAATCCCAACACCATATTAGGTCTCTTCCAGATATGATTTTTTTTTTTGGAAATCGAAAAGTTATTGTGAAAATGAGTATCTTCATTTATATTTTTTAAAGTTTGTGAAACACTAACCACTATAACATTTAATAAATGTGTACATACTTTACCGTATGTTTAATATTTTAGGTGACACGACTAAATACAAAATACAATAAAGTACCGATATTTTCTCTATCTTTTGGACAAGGGGCGGATAAAAACTTTTTAAGAAAATTGTCCCTAAAGAATCAAGGCTTTTCTAGGCACATCTACGAAGCGGCAGATGCCTCTCTTCAGCTGCAGGAGTTCTACAAACAAATATCTTCTCCTTTGCTGGCTAATATTGTTTTTAAATACGATTCCGAAGTGGAGGAGGTCACTAGAACACATTTTCCTATATATTTTAGGGGCTCTGAGCTAGTGGTCACAGGAAGATATAGAGGTATTATTATTTTATGACCCATCCCACACTGCCTTCCCTTCCACACCGCCTTCTCTTGCACATAGATTTTTTTAGCTAGTAATATTTGCTATACTTCTACTTTTATTACGATTAAAATTGAAAAACAACACGTTTTTTTGATGATTTTTTTTGAAGGTTGTGCAACCTGCAAACCTTAGCAACATTCGCCACTGTTTTCAGTTATTTTTGGTAATATCAAGACTCTTCTATAAAGTTGGAAATTGAGAATGTGCTGCTGTGATTTTTTGTCTACTGTGAACATTCCTTACAGTGTACATTATATTTCAGAATCATCCCTTCCTACTACCATTAATTGCTGGGGTCCGAGAGGTCCAATTGTTATACCGTCCATCATCGAGAGCTCGGTAACGTCCCTCGAGAGGTTATGGGCCTACTTAACCGTCAAACAGTTGTTAGATGAAAGGGACACTGTGGAAGATAAGACAGAACTTACCAAAAAGGCTACCAACCTCGCTCTTAAGTATTCCTTCGTAACCGACGTCACGTCGCTAGTTGTCGTAAAACCAAAGGAGACCAATACACTGGAAGATACCACGCGTAGACCCGAGCCAGGTAACGTGAAAAATAATTTTATAATTATGACGACAATAAACCATGATTTGATAAGTAGGAAATGTAGGTAGAATTGTTAATTGCAAATTAATTTTGTTGAAATAAATTGTTTTATCTGAGGTAGTCGAGACAAATCTGGTAGCAGTAACAAAACACAGTCTAGATTTGATTTTATTTAGGTTATGTTATAACCTCATCTGCATTCTTGATTGTTCTTTTTATTGTTATTAATTTTTTACGTCATGGTTTTGGTAATGAGTGTATTTTAATTACAAATCGATTTGATAACCTAAAATTTTCCAATTTTTTTAAGGCGCAAATTTTAGCTCTATCGTAGGAATGCAATTTGCAAGTACCTAAATATAGTATATTCTACTCATAGTTAGTTTTGTTTTATATTTCCTTTGAATGTGCTTTGACATAATCAGAATCTTTTGAATAGAATCATTGACATAATCAGAATCAATAAATAATTAAACAAGCTATCACAGATCACGTGTTCCAGACTCACGAAATATGTCCTTCCACAGTAGTTGATATAGTCAGTGGTGGCGTGGAATCTGTTTTAGGGATAATAAATGTCTATTTGCTGTTTATATAAGCTGTCGCATCATTGATAAAAAAATTTTAGTCAAATTTTATTACAGATTGTTTTACACTTCGAGGGAATACTATTTTTACTCATTGATATATTTTTTTTAACGCAACACAATTTTAATTTGTTTACACCGTTAAATTTCTTTTGAAAAAAAGCTTTTAAAATATATAATGATATACAGGTTGTAATATTTAAAATAGTCATAACCAGAATCCGAAAAACAAAAAAAAACGATGGTGTACGTTTTTCAAGAAAACTCCCATATGAAATGTAGATCACCCTGTATGTAACAAGAAATAAAATACAGTCTCTCGATGTGACATAATTTAACTACTAATTCCCCATATTATTTAAGGTAGTGGATTTGCTGCGGCTCCACCATATGCTGGTAAGAAACTCGTTCTTTTTCAAATTATTTTGCAAGGGTACTTAGAGCTAGAACATTTTTTATTTCGTATTTCGTAATTAGGAGGAGATAGGGGATGTGACGGTGCTTCTATTAACTGATGCAATAACATATTTCCAGTGTTTATAAAAACAAATGTAAAAATTAACTTTTTTTTTTTAACTGTAATTATTATCTTGTTTGAGCTCTTTATAAATTAACTTCATTTCACCAGTGTGTAGTATCTAATATCTCTAATAATATCTCTAATAATTTTGATATTTTTAGTTTATGACCATTCCGCTGTAGCTCCACCAAAGCGAAAAGCACGGTGTAAGTATTTCATTTGGATGGAAATACATTATCGTGATAGTCATACATTATCATTGTAATCACTTAAAATAATAGTCGATTAATAACAATCTGTTAACAATCAATTTGAGATACGGATTATTAAGATTTTCACTTTTGAAATAACTAGAGGTTATTATAATTTTAGATGGCATACAAGACAAAAATCGAGATAAATGAACTACGAACAAAATTAAATCAACACTGCGTACTTAAGACTAAATAAATTTCAATATTAAAACTAGCTGACCCGGCAAACGTTGTTCTGCCATATTGAAAATTTGGGTTTATAGGTATTTTTTGATGCCAAATCAAAAAAAAAAATACAAAAAATTAGAAAAAAAAATCTGGATAGGGACACCCTAATCACCTAGCGGTATGAAATATACTTTACAACCTATACCTCATACTAACCAAATGTACATAAAAAATTTCATAAAAATCGGTCGAGCCGTTTCGGAGGAGTGCGACCACAAACACCGTGACACGGGATTTTTATATATAAGATCATGACTCTTGTCAAATAATTTTACCGGACTACGCCTTTTATTGAAAAAATAATAAACATTAATAAACGCAGTACACTACTAAACTGAAAAAGAGTTTTCCGGTTGATTCATTAATAATGAGCCATTCCCTCGAAGTGCAAGGAGTTTTCTAGTACCTGGTCTAGAGAGTGATGGGGCACAGGTTATATAAAGCGTGCACTTATGTACGTTAACATTATTAAATCTCAGAGCGGGACTGTAATCTGCAACGTTAAAATGGGCGAAGCGAGATTCGATGTGCTTTATTATATGAATTTCGTTTAGGCTATAATACAACCGAAGTACACCGAAATCTAGTAGCCGCGTATGGCGACAAGCCCTCTAGTTTAGCAACATGCAAAAGATGGTTCGGAAAGCCTCCGATCTGGCGACGATAAACCACGATCTGGTAAGCCACCTCAACTGGATATTGAGTGCTTGCGTACAATTGTCGCAGCAAACTCGTATGGAACCACACAAAAGATGGTACGAGAACTCGGCTTGAGCCAGGCCATGGTAGTATGTGAACTCAAAATCTAAAAGCTGGGAAAATGGTATCGCCGGTGGCAATTGCCATTATCGGAGTAATGTTTGCACACAACTTCTCTCTTGCAATTATCGTTTTGACGCGTTGAACAATCTTGTTACCAGGGATGCAAAGTATTTAGTAAGTTTATGGAAACCATAGCCGTAAGTGCCAGTGGGTAGATGCAGATGCTCCAGCACAATCGGTATCTATACCTGACGCCCACCGGAGAAGGGTGACTTTGTCAGTTTGGTGAGGCCTTCGCGGCATGTATCACTTCAGAACTCTTGATAGTCCAGCTCCGATCTTCTGTGGCAACGGCTGGACAAAGTTATACTACTGCATACTAAAGCAAAAGTTCCACAATCAATTCTGGCAGCACTTTGTGTCTAACAGAGTGTCTGACATATGGAATTCTGTCTAATAATGTAGTAATCTCTCCTTCCTTTAATAATTTTAAGAGTCGATTAGATACTGAACTAAGCTCACTGGAATATTGAAATTAATTTTTTGTTTGCTAGTTTATTTCGTGTTCCATTAATCTTTGCATGTACATAATATTTATGTTATCCACTTTGCATGCATTATGTTTTTTAGATGTAGATTTTTTTCTTTTGTTCTATTTGTCTATACAATTGTAACATGAATTTATTTTCAGTCCTTTGAATACACCAAGCTACTAGAGCTTTTTCTCTTGAATTTATCATTTGAAAATCACAGGTGATTAATGAGTCAAAAGTGTTTTCAATTAAATTATATTCTTGTTGATGGTGTCTAAAATTTTAATAACTCTTGAGATTTCGTTTATTTTGGTGCAGGTTGCATGAGGAGGGCATCACCATTGTCAGCTAATATAGGTGAGCAATTTATTCTTACAGTGAAAATCGTTAGAATTGATGTTTTATTTCCCTGGCTAACTTGGCAACATTACAAATTACTTTACACTTTTTGGGAATGCAATTTTTACTCATTAATAGTTTCTTTTTTTTTTTGGTTTATAAATTTTGTTAAATGCAACACAATTTGAATTTGTTTACACTTAAATTTCTTTTGAAAAGAGCTTTTAAAATTTGAAATGAAATAATGCGAGACCCCATTTCTAATCATATAAGTGGGCCAAATTTCATTTTTATCTGGCTTACGTTTTTTGAGAAAACTCCTGTATGAAATGTCGAAGACCATCCTGTATTTGTATGTAACAAAAAAAAAATACAATTTCTCGATGTAATATAATTTAACTACTAATTCCCCATATTATAAGTCCATAGTTTTTGAGAAGAGGATTTATGAAGTTTATAAAAAAATATTTTTCTTTCGGCCCCCATTCTGTTTTCCCAATCAGGTCTAAATTTTTTTTGTTGTCGAACTAATCGTAACCTTGTACAAAACATTTTTATAACTTTTTTAAAATCAATTTTTGGAAAATTCTAGGACCATATTCTGAAAGAGCATGAAATTTTACGTCGGAATTGGCCTGATTGAAATTTTTTCAGCAGTGATAACATTCAAAAAATCAGGACATTTGGGACTTAATGGGTTAGAGAGATTTTTTATTTTATGAAGAATAAGAGATGAAATTATCGATTGTTATGTCGTCTTATGAGTCCGAAAGTTTTTGGTAGGGGGTGCAATAATAAAAAATAAATAACTTACTAATAAATCTATATTATCATTTGTATCAAGTCAGTTTCTAAACGTATTTGTTCAGATTTGTTTTGTCTTTTTCTGAATTTCATCTATTTAAGGTGCCACTAGTTTTGGTTCTGCTCCATCTGCAATACAACAGTCTACAGGTAAGCTCTGTTTGACATATTCTCTTGGTTAGTGGCGGTTTCTCCATTAGGTCTTTCGGTCAATGCAATAAAACAGACACATCATATACTTGCATTTAATTGCATTTAATATATTATGATTATTGGATTGACCTTATATATACTACGTAAACCTACTGATATTTCAATCAAAAAATAAATTATCATACTAAAAATTATTGTTTGAAAGACTGAATGGTAAAACCTATTTGGATTGAATGGTGATCACTATTTATGGGACAAACTTTTATTCAGGGATTGCTAAACATTTGTTCTAACTTCTAATTTACCACATCCTTTAACCAATGTCTGAAATAGTGTTTTGACATGCAGTTTTTATGTTTGTCTATTTAAGATTATAATGCTATTCTCTGGACTTCGTATTGATTTATGATTTCTTCTATTTAAGGTCATATATTTGGCTCATCGATGACACCACGATCTACATGTAAGTTTTAAGTTTTTTAGGAGGCAAAATTATATAAATATATTTTTTGGTTGTTCACCGGGCTATCATATATTTTTACTCTTAAAAAAAAACATGTTAAACACAACAATCCGGATTATTAAAAGAGAGAGATCATAGGTTCTTGCAATATTCTTCTTTTAGAGAAGAATCAGGTCAATTCAAATTATTAAAAATATGTATATTAGTAAAAACAACCATGTACTCTGATGAAACGATATAATCGTTTGAAAACAATTTTGTCAGAGTCTCATCTTTTTTATTTAGTTGCAGCGCCAGGAGGATCCACAGGCTTATTTGGAAATCTAGGTGAGAATAAAACATTTCTAGAAAAATACCATTTTTCAATGGTAATAATTGATCAAATATGAAACAAATTTTTATTGGGACTACTTTGAACTCATTACTTTTTAAACAACCTTTTACCATTCTTTTTCAATATGCAGCATACATTTTTGGATACTTTGCAAAAGTATCCACATTGACTACATTTGAAACATTTTTGGAACTGGCTTCTTTGTTTGTCTAATTAACTTAACCTCTACTACGAATAGATCCATCCAAAAATTGGTGTTATAGTTTATTATGTCAATATAAAAATATCTCATGAACTTGTTGACCTTGTTTTGACTGAAATATTGACTAAAATGGAGTATAAAAATTTCAGCTACTGATACCAATACATCATTCGGTGGCCAACAGGTATTTGGAGGAGGATCTAGAAATGCAAACATGAATGCATCAGGTAAATTTTATTTCATATCTACATTTGAGACCTGGAAAACATTTTTGGGTAATAATTCAAGTACTAGGGAGATTACTAGTGACAATTACAATGTCCATATAAAAATATTTACATGAACTTATAACACATATTCTGAAATAGCATGAAATTTTACGTCGGAATTGGCCTGATCGAAATTTTTTCAGCAGCGATAACATTGAAAATAAGCTGGCTGAAAACTCTTTAAAAAATCAGGGCATTTGGGACTTAATGAGAGAGATTTTTTATTTTATGAAAAATAAGTGATAAAATTAACCATTGTTATGTCGTCTTATGAGTCCGAAAGTTTTTGGTAGGGGGTGCAATAATAAAAATTAAATAACTTACTAATAAATCTATATTATCATTTGTATCAAGTCAGTTTCTAAACGTATTTGTTCAGATTTGTTTTGCCTTTTTCTGAATTTCATCTATTTAAGGTGCCACTAGTTTTTGTTATGCTCCATCTGCGTTACCACAGTCTACAGGTGAGTTCTGTTTGGCATATTCTCTTGCAATGCAATAAAACAGACACATTATGTACTTGCATTTAATATATGATTATTGGATTGACCTTCTTATATACATGCCCAGGCTCATAATAGTTCGGACACCAAACATTTTCAACTACATCCTATCAAATTATGGAGTCTCAAACAATTACGAAAAATATCGATAAAACCGCCTTAACTTTATTAAAATATACTTTCATCTTACAGAAACTGAAAATTCTCTTCAGTATACATATTGTATTGAAAAATAGATATATAATAAAAAATGCGATACAGTAGTGATGAATTGTAATAATTCGACCACTAAAATTGGCAGAAACGGAACGCGCCATGGAGGTTTATGCATCATAAGTATAATATACGAAAGTAACTAGTATCCTATCACACGTTTGCCATGTATTATTATGAAATTATATCATATTACTCAACGTATTATCATTGATGCCCATGCAAAGGATATTTCGACATATGGAATATTTTTTTCGCTCAAATTAAAATGTTTAATAAAGTTAAAGCATTTCTATAGAATTTTTCCGCAATTAATACAGATTTCATAATTTGATAACGTCTAGCTGAAAATGTTAAGCGGCCGAACTATTATGAGAATGGGCTTGTATACTATGTCTACCTACTGATACTTCCAATCAAAAAATAAATTATCATACTAAAAATTATTGTTTGAGAGACCAAATGGTGAAACCATCACTGTTTGTGGGATAAACTTTTATTCAGCGATTGCTAAACATTTGTTCTAATTTACCACTTCCTTTAACCAATGTCTGAAATAGTGTTTTGACATGCAGTTTTTATGTTTATCTATTTAAGATTATAATGCTATTCTCTGGACTTCCTGTTCATTTATAATTTCTTCTATTTAAGGTCATATTTTTGGCTCATCAATGACACAACAATCTACATGTAAGTTTTAAAATTATGTTTTATAGGAGGCAAAAATATATAAATATATTTTTTGGTTGTTCACCAGGCTATCTATCATATATTTTTACTCTTAAAAAAAACATGTTAAACACAACAATCCGTATTATTAAAAGAGAGAGAGTCATAGGTTCTTACAATATTCTTCTTTTGGAGAAGAATCAGTTCAAACCAATTTATTAAAAATATGTATATTAGTAAAAACAACCATGTACTCTGATGAAGCAATATAATCGTTTGAAAACAATTTTGTCAAACTGAGTCTCATCTTTTTTATTTAGTTGCAGCGCCAGGAGGATCTACAGGCTTATTTGGAAATCTAGGTGAGAATAAAACATTTCTAGAAAAATACCATTTTTCATTGGTAATAATTGATCAAATATGAAACAATTTTTTATTGGGACTACTTTGAACTCATTACTTTTTAAACAATCTTTTACCATTCTTTTTCAGTATGCAGCATAAACTTTTGAATACTTTGCAAAAGTATCCACATTGACTACATTTGAAACATTTTAGGAACTGGCTTCTTTGTTTGTCTAATTAACTTAACCTCTACTACGAATAGTTCCATCCAAAAATTAGTGTTACAATTTGTTATGTCAATATAAGAATATCTCATGAACTTGTTGACCTTGTTTTGACTGAAATATTGACTAAAATGGAGTATAAAATTTTTAGCAACTGATACCAGTACATCATTCGGTGGCCAACAGTTATTTGGAGGAGGATCTAGAAATGCAAACGTGAATGCATCAGGTAAATTTTATTCAAATCTACATTTGAGACCTGGAAAACATTTTTTGGGTAATAATTCAAGTACTAGGGAGATTACTAGTGACAATTACAATGTCCATATAAAAATATTCACATGAACTTGTTGACCTCGTTTTGACTGAAAAACTAAAATGTAGTACATATTAATATTCTGTTCACATCATTAGGTGGCCAGTTATATGGAGGAGGATTTGAAATTCCAAATTCAGATGTAAATATATCGGGTAAAGTTAATTTTAAATCTACCATAACCTTATACAACATTACTTTATTACCTACTTTAAATAAGTTCATGGCAAATCTTGAAAATTTATTTGAACAATAAATATATCACTATCAATAATAATTTGACTCATGTTTTTCATTTAATTTTTAGCCACAGCTTAGTCAATTTAGTCATAATGTTTTTGTTAGATGTAAAGTTGGTAATATATTGTATATTGTGACATTTGTAAAAGTGACATTACATTAGTGACAGCTGACATTTATTAAGTTTTATAGTTTATATACTAAGGTGGGGGGGGGGGGGGGTGTTGGGGGGGAGGGGGAAGGGGAGGGGGAAGGGAGAGGGGGGAGGGGGGGGGGAGGGAGGGAGGGGGGGGGGGGAGGAAATAAGTTTTTTTAAATTAATAAAAAAAATTATTGGGGGGGGGGGGGGGGGGGAAATAAAAGGGGGGGGGTATATTTTTTTTTTTTTTTTTTTTTTTTTTTTTTTGTAAAAATTTTTCGGCATGAACCCACCATTAGTCTATTTAGTTTATACACTAGCTGTTAGTAAAGAATTGTATGGAATGACATTAAATATTCTAGATGTCAAACGAATTTTCTAGAACACGTAAAAACTATAAATAGTGGTGTTGCTAGGATAGAGTTAGTTGTGGTCACCGAGATTTAGAAATCTCGGTGGTTGTGGTTTGAATGTTATACAGTTAAGTTCGACGAGTTGTAAAGTCTTAATAAACGTGTTTGAATTGAAAAGCGAGTTATTTGAAGAGAATTCGTAACAATGTTTTATTTTCTATACAATCAAGATGAATATTTAATTTGTACTTTGTGTTTCTGAATGTTTACTTATTCCTAATCTGTTTTACAGGCACCCTCTCTTTTGGAGACAAGAAGTCAGAAGAATTTCTGGTAGATCACCCTTTCATTGTAATATTGCAGATTAAGAAGGAAGATAAGATGCTTATTTTATTTAAAGGGTGTATTTTAAAACCTAGCCACTAATATATACATACATGTATTACCTTATATGCTTAGGTGCAAATGTACTATTATTTTTTTATAACTTATATTCTATGCTGATATTTTATTTTTAATAAAAAATACTGTTTGCATTACAACACAATATTTATTATTGCACACCAATATATATTTTTAGTGTTATATAGATATGTATATTCTTAATAATCATTCATAAGAGCTTTAAAAGGAAAAAACAATTTCCAAAAAGATTGCGAAGACGAAGGCGTCGGTGAGAAATTTTATTAAAAATGCCGGAGTCGCCGGTGAGATTTTTTTTTTTTTTAATGACTGAGACGCCGGTACTAATTTTTATTAAAAATTGGTATTGGAGTCGCCGGTGAGAAATTTTATAAAGTGCCGAAGGCGCCAGTGACATACTTTATTAAAAATGACGAAGGCGCCGGTGAGAAATTTTATTAAAAATGACGGAGGCGCCGGTGAGAAATTCGATTAAAAATGACGGAGGCGCCGGTGAGAAATTCTATTAAAAATGACGGAGGCGCCGGTGAGAAATTCTATTAAGTTCCGAAGGCGCCGGTGAGAAATTTTATTAAAAATTATGGAGGCGCCGAAGATTTTATTAAAAGTGCCGGAGTCGCCGGTGAAATATTTTATTAAAAATGACGGAGGCGCCGGTGAGAAATTTTATTGAAAATGACGGAGGTGCCGGTGGGAAATTTTATTAAAAATGACGGAGGCGCCGGTGAGAAATTTTATTGAAAATGATGAAGGCGCTGGTGAAAGATTCTATTAAAAAGGCATTTCGAATAATATTTCTCACCGGCGACTCCGGCATTTTTAATAAAAAATTTCACCCGGCGCCTTCGTAATTTTTAATAAATTTTGTCACTGGCACCTCCGGCATTTTTAATAAAATTTCTCACCGGCGCCTCCGTCATTTTTAACAAAATTTCTCACCAGCGACTCCGGCATTTTTAATAAAAAATTTCACCGGCGCCTTCGTCATTTTTAATAAATTTTGTCACTGGCACCTCCGTCATTTTGAATAAAATATTTCACCGGCGTCTCCAGCACTTTTAATAAAATCTCCGGCGCCTCCGTAATTTCTTATAAAATTTCTCACCGGCGCCTCCGTCATTTTTAATAAAACTTTTCTCAGCACCTTGAAAAACTATGGGAAATATCACTGGACTAAACCACATTAATGATGGTAGATTAAATTATTATTATTTTTGAAAGATACTAAATGCATATCAAAAAAGGGAGAAGGGAGAACAAGAAAAAAACATTTCTGATGGTAATTCGTTCTTTTATTTTATGTCAGTTTCCTGGATTTAGCATCAATTATAAATGTTACTGGCAGCTGGCAGAATTGTGCTCCTGAGATGTCGTCGTCCCCAATCTACCAACCGCCCTGAAATGATCTCTGACCACTGTCTATCAAAAAGTTTGTAGCACTGCAAATGGCGGCCCCCAGGGCCACTTATTACTCTCACAATGTTCGGTGCCGAATTTGTAGGTCCCATTCAATTCTATAATACAGGTCTGTAATAAAATATGCTTAAATTAATCTTATCCATTCGACCTACAAATTCGGCACGGATAGGTATCGCCTTTAACAAAAAAAAAATATGGAGAATAGTCTCGATTACAATATTTTACAAAAAATGTACAAATTTGTCAAAAGTATTTATATTTTTTAATTTCTAATTCAAAATAACATCTTATCCTACGAGTTCAGTCAATTTTCTACTTGGAATTGACGGGGGTGAATCGGATGTATCACATTTTTCACTGAATTTTTTTCCAGTTACAGTAGCCATGAGGTGAAAAGCAAATAAAGGGGTATCGCCGCTGAAGCGTTATTTTTTCACCAAGTCACACCACCAAACTAAATTATGATCGATTAAATCCTGTACAAACCACCAATAAACCTCATCCGCCTGAGTACAGACAACAGAAAATTCAAATTCTCAAACATTCAAATATTCAAAATCTCGAAATAAGACTCCGTCAAATATTTTTCGCGTGTATAAATCATCCCTTGTTAGAGATAACTACAAATCAGTATGATTATCTAAAAAGAGACTATTTTCTTTTTGGCAGGGTACAAACGCAATATGATTTCGACATAAAACGCAGATACATATTTTTGTCGTCATCGCATTCCTGCAACATTCATTTTTCAAACACGCAGTGTGATTTACATCTGTGAGAACACCGCCCATTTCTACAAAGCACTGAGGTAATATTCATTTGGCGTTTTCCTGATTAATAAGACTTGATCTAACCTTGAAAAAAATTATAAACACTGTACCACAAGACAATTGAAGGTCTGGTCTGGATCACAGAATCAAGACTGCCAGCGGATTCAAAGAAAAATGCATTTGATTCACCATTGGTGATCAACAATGCATTGTAGATCAAAATACTTTATTGAAAATCAAAACCGTAAATTAACTTCAATGGTATAATTTCGTAATGACGAGTTTTAGTCGAGACTGCAGTCCCACAAACGCACGAGGGGTCAAAGAATCATGGACGAGGCATTTACTCGAGAATTTGAGCGTGTAGTACATCAGGAAGTGGGATCTAGGCGGCAGTGCGGGCATGACGTGTTCATCGCCTTCGGAAAAATCAACACGGCACCACAAAATAATTGAAATGTCTGGTCTGGACCACAGATTCAGACAGCCAGCGGAATCAAAGAAAAATGCATCTGATTCACCATTGGTGAACAACAATGCATTAAAGATCTAAATATTTAACTCAAAATCAAAACACGTTTACTGACAATGTTTTAGTCGAGAAAAATGACAAGTTTTAGTCGAGACTGCAGTCCTGCAAACACACGAGAGGTCCAAGAATCACATATGTGGCATTTACTCGAGAATTTGAGTGAGCGTAGTATTTCAGCAGTGGGATCTAGGCAGCAGTGTGGGCATGACACAGCCATCGTCATCGGAAAAGTTAATATCGTGAATTAACTTCAATGGAATAATCTTCTAATGACGAGTTCTAGTCGAGACTGCAATCCCACAAATGCAGAAGGGGTCAAAGAATAATGGGTGTGGCGTTTACTCGAGAATTAGAGTGAGCATAGTTTTCGGTATATCAGAAGTGGGATCTAGGCAGCAGTGTGGCATCATGCATCCATCATCATCAAAATCAACATGGCACCACAAAACAAATCATCAATTGAACGTCTGGGCTGGACCACAGATTCAGACAGCCAGCGATTCGCAGAAAAATGCACTTGATTCACCATTGGCGACTAACAATGCATTACAGATCTAAATACTTAATTGAAAATCAAAACCGTAAATTAACTTCATAACGACAAGTTAATAGTTAATCAAGACTACAGTCCCACAAACGCACGAGGTGCCAAAGAATCATGGACGAGGCATTTACTAGAAAATTTGAGTGAGCGTAGTACATCAGAAGTGGGATCTAGGTGGCAGTGCGGAAATCATGGATCCATTGCCATCGGAAAAATCAGTATCGTGAATTAACTGCAATGGTATAATCTTGTAACGACAGGTTTTGTCGAGACTGCAGTCCCACAAACGCACGAGGGGTCACAGAATCATGGATATGGCGTTTACTCGAGAATTTGAGGGGGCATAGCTTTCGGTACGTCAGAAGTGGGATCTAGGCGGCAGCGTAGGCATCGCAAGTCCATCGCCATCCGAAAAATCGATCCGAGACATGTCCCTCAGAGAAATTCATTGACTGAACTAGCAGCGCGCCTGATTTGAACTTACATATAAAAATGTTTACTTGAAACGCATTTATTTTGGAGGAAGTCTATGTACAAATCATCAGTCAGAAAAATACTGTATATGTTTAAAAAAAATATATACAATATTTCGTACTAAAATTACTTCTGACTAGCAACAATCGCTCAAAGCAGTTTCAGATTCGTTAAGAAACAAAACGAAAAATGAAATCTAAAACTGAAGTGTGCAGCTGCATATTTTATTATACAGAACAATTATACCTACATATAACTTAACAGTAAGAAAATCATGATTCAATAACAAATTAATTTATAACAAAAACATCACAATGCGCCGTTCTCAACGATTCACGATCATGGTGTTTTTAGAATGACGCGCTCCGTACCATCCTGGGCCCAGCAGACGGAATCGAGCAACCTGATATCCTGATAATTATCTATTAAAACAACGACGTCACTATAAACAATAAAAAGAGATTAAATAATATAAAATATATAATATATATAAATAAAGAGACAAATAATAATAAAGTATAAAAGTGATCCGCAACCCGCTGAGCCCGTCTACACAAGTTAACTCCTCGTGAGCGTTTGCCGAGAGTCTATTTAAATATAATCACCTTATTCATAAATATATTTTTAATTTTTTGGGTCCATCATTCCGACCATATAGGGCACTTGATACTTTTACAAACTTTAAGTCTAGCACTCGCGTTTCTTCGTTTCTCTCTCATCTCGAGTCTCACAACAGTTTTAAAAGTATAATTAAATTGTATAATATATATAATATGTATAATATAAACAATTGTATAAATTCTTTAACTAGTTTATCAGTCAATGATTATTTTTTCACTTTAAATTGTTTTATTAGGTCTATGTGGACGCCAACATCACTGGCGGCGCTACCAACTGCTAGGCATCCTCTGATGTCGAGGATCCGTACTCCTCCTCATCGTTCTCTTTCAGCTGAGTGAAGAAACTCGTTAGCTGCTTCAGAGCAACGCCTGCCAAAATAACACTCCCATTAGTAAATAAGTAGCAGTTAATATCGCAATTCTAAGGTGCGTAACGGTACAGAGGTTCGGGCGGGAGCACGGCAGCAGTGACATTATACACTTGTATGTATAAAACAAACGAAAATACATTAAGAAATACAGCTGTGTGGAGCAACTGTTAAGATAAATTAGGTACCATCGTTAACAAGGCTTTCGTAGCACTTTCTGATAAAAGAAGAGCGTCACTTATGGTCGTTTCCTGCCCTAATCTCGAATGTTACGGTATTTTGCACCACTATAGTAGACTATATTAAGGATCAAAAACCGTGAACCCGACGTCTCTATCACCACCGGTTTCGGCTGTACAGAAGTGCGAGAAGAGGCTCATCTTTGGAATCGCACCTCATCGCTAATCAGGTCTGAGAAAAGGGCACATTTTTTGAAAAGAATAGATACCAACAAGCAGTTTGCTCTAAAATGGTCCACAATACGCGCCCTTATGAATTCCTCTAGGTTAGTATGAAAGTGCAAACGGATTTTGTTGTTAAAATGTCAAAATCACGAATGTAGCCTCGGTTGTCTCCATATGGTGCAGGTAATCATTCAAGTTAAATTAGGTATCATCGTTAACAAAGCTTTCATAGCACCTTCTGATAAAAGAAAAGTGTCACTTATGGTCTATTTATTTTGCACCACTATAGCAGACTATATTAAGGATCAAAAACCATGGGCCCAATGTCTTTATCACCACCGGTTTCGGCTGTAGATAAGTGCGAGAAGTGACTCACCCTTGGAATCGCACTTCATCACTAATCAGGTCTGCGAAAATGGCACATTTTTGAAAAGAATAGATACCAACAAGCAGTTTGCTCTAAAATGGTCCGCAATACGCGTCCTTATGAATTCCTCTAGGTTAGTATAAAAGTACAAATGGATTTGGTTGTTAAAATGTCAAAATCACGAATGTAGCCTCGGTTGTCTCTATATGGTGCAGGTAATCATTCAAGTTAAATTAGGTACCATCTTTAACAAAGCTTTCGTAGCACCTTCTGATGAGTGAAGGAAAAGAAAAGTGTCACTTATGGTCGTTTCCTGTCCTAATCCTCGAATGTTACGGTATTTTGCACCACTATGGGCCTGTTCTTTAATTCAACGTTTTGGTGTGGTGGATTCCACCAATAGATTATGATTGGTCGATTTAATCAATTCCTGCCCTCTGATTGGCTTGATGGAATCCACCACACCAAAACGTTGAATTAAAGAACAGACCCGTAAATAGCCTACATTAAGGATAAAAACCCATGAGCCTGATGTCCCTACCCCCACCGGTTTCGGCTGTAGATAAGTGCGAGAAGTGACTCACCATTGGAATCGCACTTCATCACTAATCAGGTCTTCTCGAATCCTTCTAGGTTATTATGAAAGTGCAAACGGATTTTGTTGTTAAAATGTCAAAATCACGAATGTAGCCTAGGTTATCTCTATATGGTGCAGGTAATCACGTTGGGGTTTCGGGTACTGCCCAATATAATGCTACCACCCAAAAATTATATAATGACCACAATTTTCGAAGTGGTAAAATTTCAGTTTGCCTTATATTTGAGTGTCAAAATCACTCGTCAAAATATGAGATGGGTCTCACGTTTTCTTACGAAAATACGAGAATTTTCGTGAGTAATCCCTCCAAATGTCACTGTTAGTATAACATCAATGCTGCCTTGCGCGTACCCGGACCCCTGTACTATTACGCCCCCAAGACTGTCTCTAGTCATAACAATATTTGACATTATAAACATTATTTTTTTGTGAGGAAGAACTTTCTCAAAAAAAAAAAAATAATAATAATTGTTAAGAATTTTAGATGCCCTGTCGACACCTTTCAAATCTTGGGAAAATATCTGTGGACTTATCTGCGCAATAATTTAATGATAGTTAATTTTTACGCAAATACATGAAATTAAATGTTCATACCTTTGCCCTCCTGTTCGGCGGGATCAGTGCTATTTTCCCAGGCAATGAAGCTTTCTTGGGAGAAGGTCCCACCTTCGTAGAGTTTATCACATATTGAAAGTAATAGACCTATAACAGGAAAAATTAAATACTTTTTAATACATACAATTTAAACATTTACAAAAGTGTTGTAAAAGTCTCCACTTTCTATTGACATTTCTGATTTTTGTATATACATAGTCATATTTGTTCTTGTAAAAAATTGTGATTTTTGCACCACCTATTACTGGGGAGATCAACTGTTATGCGAGATATTTTAAGACTTACAAAAATTCTCTCCATGGTTAGAAATGTCTTTGAACCAAACATTGCCATTTTTGCGCCACCTATTTCTAGGAAGATCAACTGTTTAGTGAGACATTTTAAGGCTTTTACGAAAATTATTTCAAAGGTTAGCAATATCTGATTCAAGTATCTAGATCACCTCCGTTTTTTCTAAAATTATACAAACCAGACAGAATTCGTCCTTGTTGATCGTCCTTGTACAAAAAACTAGCGATTATTGGGAAGATCAACAATTAAGTCGCATACGGATTCATACGTTGAAGGGACTATGAGATATGACTGGTTAAATTCGCATATTTGAATTTACACTTGAAGAACATTATGCAAAAAGTTGAAATAAGTTTAACTTTTTGCGTTTACACAGCAAACATAATCTGAAAAAGTAGTAAAGGTATGGTAATTTGCAATATTGCACTTTGTTTTTTCATTTTTTTTTAATTTCTAAACCTGATATAACGATTACAAGAAATATTGAAGTCTCACTCTTTCACGTTCACCAAAACAAAGTGCAGTCTACGTTACGTCCGAATTAGAACAAAATACCCAATAACAAAATTGTTAGGCTTATTCGATGAGGTTGAGGCATGAATCAACATCAATTGAGATTAGGCATGAATCAACATCAAGAGGTACGCGTTTTATTCAACATTTAAGGCCTTTACGAAAATTCTCCCCAAAGTTGGTCATTTGAATTTTGCGCCACCTATTGCTGGAAAGCCCAACTATTATGTGGGACATTTTGAGGCCTTTACGAAAATTATCTCCAAGGTTAGTAATATGTGGTTGAAGTACCCAGATCATTTTTCGTCTTTCTCTTATATTAGAGGAATGATAAGACAGAAATGGTGATTCAAGCACAGCTCAACAGAAATGATGAATATTATCTGAAGGAGAGCGTTACTCGAAATTAATTGTAATTACCTAGGCTATAAAACTGGAATAAAAAATTACAAAAAAAAAAAAAGGAAATGTTACCACAAAGGATAAAAATAATCAATTTTATACTTCTATATAATTTCTCACCAAATTCTGCATCTTGTAAATGCAATTTTCATCAAAAATAGTCTAAAAATAGAATTACTTTTTTTTAAAGATACAATGATGTTGCTATAAATTGATATCGCACCGAACATCGAAGATTCGGCCAACATAGGATATTACAGCGGTTCCTCTCCGCAGTATAAAACGTCACCGTAACGTTCCGAACCGTCACGTGAAGCTGGAACTGCGGCTTCGCGCCCTAGCACCCACTCTACTCACCTTGTGGATGCTCCATCTTGTGGATGAGCACTTGCAGCGCGTACAGGCACTGCAACTCGTAGTCCGAATTGTTATCCACGTACTTCATCAACAGGTTACTGTGGGCCGTCAACGTTTCGTGCATCAGCTTGTAGTTCTTGCTGATCGAGTTCTCGAAGACCGCCGTGGCCAACGCCCTGATAAATTTGTTCTCTTTCACTTTTTCGCCGACGTTCGCCTGGAAAAGAATATCAACGTAAAGCCCCGTCTCGAATTCGGATGAAAGAAAAAACTTACCGTTATCCAGTTCGCAATGTCATCGAGGGACGTCTTCGACTTGAGGAACTCGGAGAGTTTGCTCTGAATCTGATCGTAGGACAGCTGGTTCTGGCCGACCGGGGCGCCGCCGCCGACTAAGAATTCAAACTGCTACAAAAAGAAAAAGGATCAGTCGAAAGCACACCGAAACGCGCGAACAACTTACATTGTCCTTGATGAAGCTGTTGGCTTGAGGGCTGGGCATGAAATCGGTGACTTGCAAGCCCGAAGATTGCCAGGCATTCTGCAGGAAGTTGGGCCCCTTTTCCGTAACAACTATCTTGAAGAGGGCAGCCAACACTTTCGCCGCGTGGCCCTGCTTGATGAGGATCTGGAAGGACTTCTGCAGCCTGTTAAGAGGCAGGACTTCTTCGCAAACTAGATCGACTGGAAGGAAAACACAACCTTGAAATATTTCCAGTTACCTCGATTGGAGAAAATGTGAAAGCAATTTAATGAATGTAGGAAGGTTACTATCAAACCCCATTCCTCGAACTCGTGAGCCCTCATGGTGTTAGCGAATCCTTCCGGCGTTTATCTCGCACAAACGTAACACTGCATTACGACGTTGAGAGGTAAAACAGTTGACTTGGTCGTGCCAAATTAAAAGGGCGAACAAATTTTTTAAATTTCGAATTACAGAGAGAACAAAATGAAGGAAATAAGAGGGCTTACCTAGTATCTCGGCCAAGTAGTCCCAAATTTTTGGGATATCAATTTTAAGATCGTCGGCCTGCGACAGGATCCTTTCCAAGCCAAGACAGTAGTCTTCGATGCGAATTTTACCTAATTTTATAAGTTTAGCGAAGAGGGTGCCAGTCTTTGATCTAGCCTGATGAGATTTTTCTAGTACGCGGAGGTAGCTGCAAGCAAGACATTTAAATATCAATGATTTTTTTCTTTAAAATCGTGTTTGCTAAATAATTGGAAATACAGAGCCGTCCAAAAAAAAAGTCATCAAATCTTGCTATGAACGAGCGAGATAGAAATAGCGGTCATGTCGAAGCATTTCAATTTAAGTCAAAACTGTCACAATTGTAAAATAAATAATGGCTGTCACATGATGTAACAGCCTTGACAATTAAATAAGGTTATAAACAGACTTCGGATAAATGTAGTTGGCCGTGGTGGGGAACTCTCTCTCCCGCGGGCACAGCAAAAAAAACATCAACCACACCCCACACCGCGCCACTTCCCCTTCGCTCGTGCATCCACGCGGCCGCTCTCTAAAATTGCACATTTTTCAGACGGGCTTTTGAGGTACTTATTATTATCGGATCGACTTCAAATTTGATATGATTGTAGAGGAAGTCTTCAAGAACACGTAGCTTTTTGCAAAATTGCTCTACGACAATTATTGTGGAAATAGGGGCCGTTTTATTAAAGTACCTATTTTTACTTTTTCGCAATTTGCGCGAAAACTTATGAATATATTTTGACAAAAATTTAACTGTAGATTGGTGTTGGAAAACCCCACAATTTGAGCCCCGGAAGACATTTCGGATAATTACAAACCGAGTAATTGAATATCGAAAAATTGCAAATTTTCGCGTTTTTTATTTTTTGTGCAAAAAATTATTAACCGATTTTAATGATCCGAAAACTATTTTATTCATCTTTTCAAGCTCTACGACGGAATATTTTCTTTTTTTGAAAACATTTTTTTTCATGCCTAAAAGTCGAAAAAACCTTTTTTTCGCACCTTTTTGCAATGTTTACGCAATAATCCTACAATCGGATTTTGTCCAAAACATTTTCATTCGATCGTACGATTTTTCTCCTAATTATCACGTTGAGAAAGTGCCGTAACTAATTATTTAAAAAAATCACTTGTTTTTTGCTACCTCGCCTGGACTATTTGACCAGCTCTTACCAATGAATTACTTTATTTATAACTTCCAAGAGGCGCGTGCGTGGTTGATTCTAGGACTGAACAGTGTCTGTTCATGGGATATTTGCACTCGTACGATAGACAAAGATCAAATATTATCGGTGAAGCACAGTGTGTCTTTGGATAAACCATGTTTATTTTTTTTTTTTTATGGCTCGTTACCATGCCTTTGTTATGACTTCTTGTACTTTAATTGTGAATAACCAATTGAACAAACTTCACATCAGATCTTTAACAATTTCAACATAAAACTACATTATATCTCTACATTTGTTAACGCTATGTTCTGTCAGCCGGATGACAGGTCACTGGTTTTGCGATCACCGCCCTCTTAGTTCGTTAAGTTCGGTGCGCTCCACAACCTGACCAGATCAGTTTCAATTAAGCGCGAACAGCCTTCAAATAAATTCTCAATTAGGGTAAGCTGTGATTTGTATCATTTTTTCTTTTAATAGTTGATAGACTTACCACTGTCAGTTTTCAAATCAATTCAAATAAGTCTATTGTTTACAAAACATTTACATTAGGCATAGAAATTGAGGGATATAAAAAAAATTTAAATTTTTAGGTGGTTTTCAAAAGGTTGTAACTTGGTGAAAATAGTCATAGAGCATTAAAAAAAAAAAAACAAATTAAATCTTCAAGTTTATAGTTTTTAGATGTGATATTCAAGTATTTTGACCACTCACAATTTTTGAGTATTCATTGAGAAAACCATCGGGGAAAAATTGTCCTGATTTTTTGTGCCTTTAAAAAGGTGCAATCAATAAATTGTTTTCAATAATTTCACCTGTAATCTTTTCAAGCTTATTTTATGCTCTTTAATTTGAGCCGCGTACGATGATTTTTCGCTTAGTTATCGTCGTTCAAACCAAAAAAAGCCCTTTGTCACTTTAAACATTAATGACTCGGGAACTAATGATCATACAGAAAATTTCCGCAGTTTTGGAAACTGCACAAAATTCTCTACAAGACGTACTTGTTTTCCCAATTCTGTTTTTGATGTGAATAAAGTTGATTAAAAAACATGTAAACAAATTGGGTATTTTGTGATATTTGTAACGCTGTCCCAACATTTTTACAACCTTATTCAACCTTTCGTGCACATGAATAATGCATCGACCAGCACAGTCTAACTAATACTAACAAGAAGTGTAAATTATGTTCATGTTAACACGTGCCCTAACTTGGTAAGAATGGAGCCCACAACACGGCAAACGGGTTGTATTCCGGAACATAATGACATTATGTAGTTGAACGACGATTGTACAGTCCATACAGGAGCTGAAAATGTGCTTTATTAATGTGGCATATATTATTAACATATGGGATCTATCGTTAACCTTGCACTTTTTTTTTTTACCACCATCTGGTAGTAAATCAGACATTTTAATTAAGTTGCAAAGTATGTCACACCCCAATTGGATATAAAAATGCAGCATAAGCATTCATGGACGCTCCTAGTGGTCTGGCGTAGCCCGTGTAACCTGTTAAAACGTCACATCAGCATTCCACTTACCAGTCCTCAATCATCCTCGGGCAGTACGATGGGGGCACGACGGAGCTAATGTCGAGGAAGAACTCCTCGACCGTACAACTGCCGGTGACGTACTCGTCCAGGCTGTTGTTGATCCTCCTCTCGATCTGCTCCTCGGACAGCTGCGGCACGGGCGCCTGCTGCACTGGCTTGACGGGCGCTGGGGCCATGACGGGCGCGGGCGTGCTGCGCTGCGACGACGACGCCGAACTGTCGTTCGACCTATGCTGCGAGCCCGACCTGGAGCCTCTGCCTTCGTACGGCTTGCCGTAGCTCCTCTCCAGGCTGGGACCTTTCGAACTGTAGGGCTCCTTATTTCCAGGTCTGGCACCTACAAGAAGAGAGATCGATATGTACGGGTACGAGAATAGAGAGAATAGTCGTCCTTCGACACTGCCATACTTACTGTACTTACTTAAGGTGCGCTTATCCATCTCGATGTTCTCTAAAGCGGCGTAAATGTTGGCAGTATTAGGACCTATGGACGATGGCTGCGACTTGACGTTCGACCCAACAGAGCCCTTGCCCCAGCTGCCGAACAACTGGCTGCAGCCCAGAGGTTCGTCGATTAATGGCTGTAAAAAAAAAAATTAGTAGGTAACAGAAAAATTAATAAATCAATAATCTTTTTTTTATTCACACTTCAGAGAACGACTTAAAACAAGCCATCCAAAAAAAAAAAGTTCTGAACATTTGACGCAAACAGAACTGAAATAATTTTCTAGGGCATGAGAAGTAGTGCTAATCTCATTTAATTTTCCTAACAATCTCGATAAGACTAAAAGTAATTCTAACGACTCACTTCACTTATCTGGTTGATTCATTGGTATTGAGCCATGCTCGAAGTGCTTAGAATTTGCTAGATAAGTCTGGAGAATGGCGGGGACAGGTTATATAAAGAGTACACTTATGTGCATTAACATTATTAAATCTCAAAGCGGAACTGTAACATGCAACATAAAAATAAGCGAAACTTCAAGTGAGATTCGATGTGTTTTATTATATGAATTTCATTTGCACGCTTCCGATCCGGGTCGCAAAGACGATAAACCACGATCTGGTAAGCCACCTCAACTGGATATCGAGCACTTGCGTATGATTGTCGAAGCAAATCCGTATGGAACCACACGAGCTCAGCTGTAGCCAGGCAATGGTAGTACGTGGACTCAGAACGCTAGGCAAAGTCCAAAAGTTGGAAAAGTGGATGCACGTTTATTAAGCAAAGCCGATCGTCAGTATCGAAGTAAAAGAAGTATTTGCACACAACTTCTCTCCTTCAGTTGTCATTTGGACTTGTTGAACAAAATCGGTACCCAAACCTGACGTCCACCAGAGAAAGGTGATATTGTCAGTTTGGTGAGACCTTCCTTCGGCGTGAATCACTGGGAACTTGTGGTACGACAATACCACTGCCACCGTCACTGTCTATTGTTGTCACAGCTCGATCTTCTGGCCGTGGCTGGACAAAGTTATACTACTGCACGATAATGCGCGTCCCTATGTAGCAAAACAAACATGCCTTGAACGTTTGTAATTTAGGTTTTGAAGTTCTGCCCTCAACACTCGGCGACAAGTTATAGAATCGGATGGCGCTTACATTCTAAATTAAATTCTTCATATTTGAACATATCAGCAAGACACAATACTTTTGCATCAATGGGATATTTTGTAGGAGCAAAGAATGATACATACTTTGGCCGGATATTTAGGCACGTGCGAGATCTCGATCCTCGAGACAGAAAAAAAAAAAGTCGAGACGAGACGAGACTCTCGGTCAGTCGAGATTTCTCGAGATTCTGAGACTTCTTGAGATCTCGAGATTACTTGAGATCTCGAGATTCCGAGATTTCTTGAGATCTCGAGATTACTCGAGATCCCGATATTTCTTGAGATCATAAAATTTTTTTCAGATTCAGACGTTTCTTGAAATCAAGATTTTTAAAAATACAGAGATTACTCAAATCCCAAATTTATTTACTATTTGAAATTTCCGGAGGATACTCAAAATATGAAACTTAAGGACAATATCGGAGACAAACTTTCAATTAGAAACTGTTACGTCTCGTAAGGTGCGTGATTTTTACATACTCATCGAGCTTTACACCGGCTCGATCGATACAAATTAAAATCGAACTCAGCATTTTGAAATCGATGACCGATTTCCTAAATGCGGAGTTAAACTAAAATGTTAAATCAAAGTGTAATATATTTTCTTTTATTTAATGTGTTTTGCTAGCTGAACTTTTAAATTTAAACAACTGTAAGTATTAATACATTAATTTCACCTTTTTTCTCGAGAAATTTCAATATATCAAGAAATCTCGGTATCTCGAGAAATCTCGGAATTTAGAGAAATCTCGACTGACTGAGAATCTCGTCTCAAAAAATGTTTCTCGACTCATCTCGAAAATTTGAAATCTAGCACATGCCTACCGGATATATATATATTTTTTTAATATACTCACGGCTTTGCTCTTCAACTTATCGCTCTGCACAGTGATTTGGTTGCGGTTCCGGCTGTTGAGTATCCACCCGTCGTCGGACACGTTCCTACCCCTGCTCTTCCTGTCGACGTTAGGGCCGGGGCCGCCGCCGCGCTCCTCCTTCCTCGGCGTCATCGGCACCGAGTTCATGATCTGGATGTTCATCTGCTCGTTGTCGGCCTCTTTCTGGATCTGGTCTATCGTCTTGGGGTTGAGGTCCTGCCTACGCGGCACCCACTTCGAACTCCTCAGGTCGATCACGTCCTGCAACATGAACCTGATCCTGCTGCTGACCTTGCCCTGCTTCTTCGTCGCGATGTCCCTCATCGAGTTGAATATGGGCGCGAGGTCGACGTTCTTCGCCATCTCCAGCTCCTTACCGATGGTCGTCAGCAGCTTACACAGGCACTCCAGGCTCTCCTCGTCCTTGCTCTCGAGCAGGTTGTTGAGGCACCTGCACATGATGTTCACCGTCAGCATGCCCTGCTTGAACAGCTCGCCTGGAAAAATTATAAATGTTCAAAAACAGCATAAAGATTGTTTCTTTATAAGGAAATATACGAAATAATGCATCAGATTTAATATGGTGTCCTCAACTTTATCAGTCCACTACTTTCATAAGACATCATTTGAAATAATTGAGATATGTATTAAAAAAAATTTAACAAGCGAGACTAACCTATAAACCTAATATTTCCTACGGATTTCATTCGTAACCTTCGGTCGTGCTCATCGAGCTCGAACTGGAGGTCTTTCTTCTTTTCGAGGTCGGTGCAGGCCTCGATTTCTTTGATTTTCTCGCCTCTAATGCTCTCGTCGACAGACTGCTTCTCGAACTCCACCTGACACCTGGTGATGAGCAGTTTACGGAAATTCACGAACTCTGGCTTTTCCTCCGTACTGTAACTTGTTGGCACCTAAAAAAAGATAAATCACATTCTATTTCTTCATGAAGACGGGCTAGTTTCAATTTCTCTCACAAAAAAATTAGCCGCCGATGACCGAATGAAACAAATTATCTTTTCCCTTTGAACGTTAACCATGCTTCTACTATCAAAAACTTACCTGCAACAGTGCCAGCTCCTTGCACATGAGAGCGTAAGCTACAGAGAAATTCGGTTCGTCCACAGCCTTCTCGAAAACTAAATCTATGACTCCCTGTAACCTCTCGGCAGTCTCGATTGGCAGGTTCTTGATCTGCGAGATCAAAGTCTCGAACTTCTGCGGGGTGAGCTTGTTGAGTATGCCCCTAACTCTTTTGTAGAGCTCCTCAGTCTTCTTGTCGTCCTCCGTGGCGGTCTCGCCCCTGTTGAGGCGCGCCGGCTTCCAGGCGTTCTCCGACTCGTGGAGTTTGACGTCTTCCCTGACAGAGATCGAAACCTTCACCGTCTGCCTTTGATTCTTCGCGCCGCCGCCGCCGCCGCCGCCGCCACCCATCTTGGTCTGGCTGTTCCGCTTCGGGGGCACCTGAAAGCCGAAATCGCGATTTGAATACGAAGCGCGCCGAAAGGCAAATCTAACGCCCGAATTGGCGCAAGAAATCAGATAAAATATATCAGCAGAACAGTTTCAGTTCACTACTTTCATCTACATTAACAAATCATCATGAAAGAAACGCTTGGAAACAAAAGGGCTTGTTGACGGTGAACAAAGTTAACAAACCAACTTTATCGGAATAATAAATTTCGGACATGGACATACAGTACTGTTTATGGTACTACGCACATTACAGAACGATGAGTAAACATCTCTCTTAGATGGGCGCGAACCAAATATGAAACTGAGAGGTGAATCGATAGTGAAAGTCATTCGGCCCAAATTAAGTTTATTCAAATTGAATATTGACATTTATCAGTGCTTTGGCGTAAGCTAAGACAAGTATGTAGAAAATTGGGGTGTTCGGAAAAATTTGGGTATTTAACTAGGGTTTAAACTAATGATGTAACAGACAGCAAGCAGTTTGAAGTATTCAAAATAATGAGACATCCAAAAAAAGGTCATCAGCTCTGGCTATGAACGAGATATAGAAATAGCAATCATGTCTAAGCTTTTCGGTTATGTCAAACTTTTGACAAGTGACTGTCGCAATTTGTAAAATAAAAATGGCTGTCATATGATGTGACAGTCTTGACAACTATATAAGGTTATAAATTCGACTAAGAATAGAAATATGTCTTTTTTTTCTCGGCCAGTTTTGATGACGTTTTTTTTGGATGTCTATAATAGCAACATGAACAAACCCGATATGCCTAAGATCATTAGATTTAACGTTAATTTAAAAAAATCTTATGATGCCAAACATGGCTGGTGAAATGCGCATTGAGTGTATTAACCGGTTAATTAATTATCCTCTTCGTAATAATGAAATTAGTTAATCTCAACTAGGTTCTAGTCTTACCCCTCTCTGCGAGCTGGACTTTCCGCCATAGTTGGAGAACGGAGGATTCGTGAAGTCCGTCCTGCCGCCCATGGAGGCCCTGCCGTCACTGAGACGCTGATAAAAATTCATATTAGTACATTGGTAAAACAACACAATATAAAATACTTACGCCTCTATCGTCCGGAAGGATGAAATCAGGGGATGTTGTCGGGCTTCCTCAGGCTCGCCGGAAATTCCCTAAGGGCCAATAGGAAGTCCTTGTAGTATACTTTTTCTCCATCCTGATTGAACGGGGACCATTGTCCTGAAATCAACGTATAGACATTTAACATTTATTTATCACCATAAAAATTACTGTCACATTAAAACTTGTTTTTGAGTTTGCATTCATTACAAATGAAAGCTTTCAAGCAAGAATGATTTCCAATTCATCATCATTCACCCTCAGACACCACAGACAGCCTTTTTCCGGACCCCACGTAATGTGAAAGGCATCTTACCCTCCCTATAGTTGAGCCTACTCTCGTTTCCATTCTCAGCGTTCGTCTTGACGTTGGCCTCGTTCTTGGCCTGCACCAGCTTATCAGTCGAGAGAGCCGTCCTGTCCACCTCGTCGTGGCTCTCGATCGCAGTAAACGGCTTGATGGGCTTCGGCTTCTCCTTAACAATGTCGGTGATATCGATTTTCGGCTTGAGTGGCTTGACGGGTTCGGATTTGATTGTCGGTATATCATTGCTTTCGTTCCTCTTGTGATTGATTTCAATGTTTACGTTGACGTCCCGAGCGGCGCCGGTGGCGTTGTTCGTCGCCGGGATAGAGTTTGCGTTGATAAGATCGTTATTGGTGGTGCACGCTGTCACGTTGGCGTTCACCTCTTCCTTCTCAAGCATGTTGTCGTTGAAGGCGTCCATGTCGGTGCCCTCCTTGTTCGCCCCCTTCTGATTGATTTCGTTCTTCTTGTGGGTCTTGTTGTTTGCCTTCGCCGGTTGGGGTTGCGGTATGGAAGCCTGAGTTGGTTTCTGAGCATTACTTTGTGGAGTGCCCTGTTTCTGGGCGGCTCTCTGGGCATTTTGCTTTGATTTAGCTGCAACAAACATGTGTATATTTGAAATACGTAGCATTACAATCTCATCTTGTCGCTTAAAAGTAGGTTTATTAAGTAAAAAATTGTCGCTGCATGTATAATTACACTAACCATCAAAAGACTAGCAAATAAAGTAATACAGCATATACTCTTACAGTACAAAACGCCTTCATAACTTTGGGATCGGTTATGAGGAGCTGGGACTGTGTAATCCCCACAAAAGAAAAGGATGCATATATCGTAAGACAAAAAAAAATCATCTTCAAAGGATGCTGTGGAATAGATCCTGCTTGTCTTGAATTACCTTAGAACTGTCAAATTCTGATGTTTTTATTACCAAAAAAGAATTACATCACTATCTGTGTTTTTGCAGAAGTTTTCATCATTATGCAAATTGTCTGCATATGGTTGCTGCAGCTGGTCATTTGGTAACAATTCTTGGACTGAGCTTAGACGATCAGCGTGCATATTTCAGGTCACATTTCAGGATTGTATTGCAGATTCCTTCTGATATGTAACCTTTGCAAATTTTTAACATTACTAAAATATATAATACTCTTCAACCATAACTTGAATTGCTACAAAGGATACTTATATGAAATTTCTATTGAATTATTATTTAGGGAAAATAACTCAAGGATTTTTTTTGCAAACTCCGATATATAAATCTTTATTCAAAACCACTGTTCTAAATGTAAATCACTTAACAAATGAAATTCAACAGAAACGTTAACAAAGTTTATTTTTGATGCAAGAGTGGAAAAGTGTTTGCACAGACATTCATAACTTTACACTAAAAAGAAAGCATGAATGCCGTTGAAAAATATACACAGTCTGGTTGCCATATGGCTAGCTAAACAGATAAAACCCCGTTTGTAACATTAAAAACGAATAAATCATGAACAAATACTTTAAAAATTTAGGGTAAACATGTTCAATAATAGAAGTTTGCAACGAAGTACAAAACTGGATTGCGGCATTCCTTATGCACAGAATGTGTAGGTAAATGAGTACAGTTGTCTCAAGGTCAATTATTTCTGATATACCGTGGTGCATCTTCTACCGTCTAATAATAACTCTTCGTACTACACTAAAAACAACTCGAGTTTTTGTCTGTTCGACCACAACTATTTATGCAAATTTATGCCATTAATAGCATTCATTGTAAAACAAATTTTTTTAACGCAGAGATGAGTATACAGTCTGTAAATAAAGATCTGAATATCAAAATACAAGTGGAACTTTCAATATAGTAATTAAATGATAATAATATTTATTCCTTGTAATTATACACAAGGCTAACAAAGTCGTTCAACCAATATTCACACGTTCGCTATTCATATACACAATAAAAGAAATCCATCTTTATCTTTTACATTGATTTATTATTTTGCAAATAAAACTACGTAGTCAATTGTAAGTATGCCCTAGGTAACTTTGTATGTCAAAGTGGACAAAAATATTTTTGTACTTTCATTAAAACATATTTTTAAGAAAAACTATTTTTACAAAATTAGTAAGTACATTTTTCATTAAGACGATGTTTTATTAGATGAGATGTTTTATTACCTCCCAATGTAACTTTCTGGTATAATTACTTATTCAACAACAAATTGAGAATTTGAATGAACTTCATTGGCAATGTATAAGACATTCACTCATTATTAACCAATAATTATTATTCAGTACAAGTATGTGAGTAATATTACGTCAATTACTACGTTTATTTCCTGAACTTTGAACAATGGATCTTGACGTCGTTGAATATTAGGTTAAAAACCCCAAACTCTATTTTCGCCAGAGAGCTTTTTAAATGAATTCTTGAACACAATGTATAATTTATACGCATTACTGGAAAACAGACATTTGATATTCGGCGTTATTTTAAATTTAAATGGCTATTTGTTGCAACAAGCGTGACCTCTTTTCACCTGGTACATTTTATTTATCTAAACAACGACGTTACTGATAAACTCAAGGGCCAAACTATGTCCAAAAACGATATAAAGTCCGCGCTATAGTAAAACTTTCGTTTTAATCGGCCGACGTATTATTAGAGACGGCTGGCAAATTAACAAGAATTCCGTTGCAGCCAGACTGAATCGGACTAATTCTAGAATTAAGATAACGCGTTCGATTCGCAAACGAAACGGCAGCTCCGACCTCCACCAATTAACGAATAAAACGAAGTCTGAATGGAGTGAATGCTTATTGTATCGCGGTTAATTAAAAACATCTAAAATGTACCATAAAGAAATAAATTTATCAACTATAATATGTACGATAAGCAACCGCAAGCCGAATTTATCAGAGTTGTTTGTATGTTCACGGTGACGCGGCGTTTTTATTTCGGCTACCTCAAATTTTCCGCCCTTCATAGTAATTTAACAACTTTTAAATATCTTCACGTTGAAAATTTCAATAATTCGCTAAAATATTTCGGACCATAGGCAGTCACATCAAAACTTAATTGCAAAAAATCCCAGTTATCCATAATGTCCAAAGTTCAAGTTGTAATGAAAACATGTATTTTTATTTTCGAAGATACGATAAACACAAATACACTTTCCATTTTAACGCTATCAGTGTTTGAGATTAACTTTTTTATTCATTCAAATTTATTAAAGCTAAATCATTTTACACAGCTTAGTGTTGGTTTATGTATGTACTTGGAAAGTGTGGATATGAATGTAATATGTTTGACATTCGCAACGGAATGTTGATGAAAATATCATGAATATAAAGAGAGTTCAAATAGATTTGACCTCAAGTGGAAAAAAACCTGCCTTTTATCCACATTTTTTTCCAATATAATATGGAAACAAATTTTTGACAGCTTAAGCTATAGGCAATTTAGAGCAATGGTAAAGTTTTTGCCTTCAAGATGGCTTAGGTTAAAATCCCAAAAAATTTTAACGCCGCAGTGTGTGTCCTAGCACCATCTGGCTGGAAGTACATTCTAGCATTTCATCATTATCCAACTGAGTTACGAAAAGTGTAATAATTTATCCCCTACATCATTCGGCAGTCAAAGTTCCATCAAAGGTAATTGGGCCTGTTTCCTTCAACACCAAACGCTAACTTTTTACGCATGAAAAGGGTAAGACAAAAAAATTATCTGGTTTCTCATACATCCACATTCATCAAATTCAGATAACCACCAAGATGAAACCATGTTTTGTAGAAGAAAATTTGTAGATTGTTGTCATCAAAATTATTTAAAAACCATTGACAAAACTTTGCTCTGAGTTCTTGATAACAAATGGCAGATGCCAACAGACACACCCGTTAGCTATGACAGAACATGCACAGAACTGTTGGAAACATCTTCCATAACTCGACATACATTTTCTTTTGCCTCCTCTGTTCGTACTGTAGGACTGCCACTACTTTTCTTTGTTTCCATGCTCCCTGTTTCCCTAAACAGTTTAATAATGTGGTGAGGAGAACACTTAAAGTGTTGTAGTCGATATTCACAACCACATCAAGAAACTATTCTTGAAACTTCAAGTAAAAGCTTTTAAAAGAATATATCCAATATTGTACTTCTTTCCATCTATTTCTGAATCAGGACTCTGCCATAAACGTTTTTTGTTGTTGCATAAACACAATTTTCAGAAGTTCTTCGTAGATTCTACACAAACTGCTTTGGTTTAGAACTATAACCGTGACAGTTTGAAAATTGTCAAACGCCACATAACAATTTTAGACCTGCACATATCAAAGACAAACTTTGAATTGGCAAAGCCCACTTTGAGGTCAAATTTTATTGAACGCATGTTATTTTTAAAGTGACAACTTGGCTATCATGTGACCAATTTACGAACACCGGTTGGGTATACCTTTCCACATTTTCGTGGAAAAAATTTGTTCGTGAATAACAAGTTGAGTCATGCCCATGGCCATAAATAATATGAAACATCTCTATACACAAATCTATGGTATATATATATATGTCAAGTAAACCGTCAGTTCGTAAACATATGGCATTTGACATCATGTTTTCTAGTTTCGGAAATAAAATGTAATTTAACAAGTAAAAGGGGTAAGTAAAATGTTGTAGTTACATTTTAGTATTCAAGGAAAATAAAAATCAACTGTTGCTTGCGAATATCTTTGCATTCGAGCGATTTTCACTCTATCTAAACACACCGATTAAAAATAGACGTTATTTGGCACAAACATTATTGTCATTTGTCAGATGTATAGGTAGTTTTGGAGACCAATTTCGAAACAAAAATTTAGTGATTTGATTTTGAGTTTTTGTGTAGCGTATTAAATAGTGAAAAAACACAATCAGTGCAAAATATTTTGTAAATAAATGTCTCAATTTCCTAATTTTTTGTGTATCAAAATTTGTTTTACATTGAATATAGTTACATTCTTTTGTTCAACTGAATTTTATTTTTATTATATTTTAAACACATTTGCTTCTACTTAGAAATATAGTAGGTATAGTTATTTGGAAATAGATTAGATTTCAATTATTTCTTCATTTAGGTAATTACTAACAAACAGGGCTGCAAATTGGAAGTTTTCTATATCCTCTGCCATACTATATTCTATTTTACCTATTTACTTGATTATCTATTTAACAAATGTCAAAGAGAATGGCAATTAAATCCAAATGAATCAATTTTCTGAATGTTAACTTTGAAAAACAACAATCACAGATATACCTACATATTTACAGACCTGCAGTGGGTTTACATAAATAATTTCTTTGATTGTTGGCCTACGATATGAAAGGTTTCGAAATATAATACACGCTGTAGTTTTTCTCTAATATTGAAATGGTTGTTAAATGAAGATGTCCAACGATTCGAACCTAGATACTGACTTTACATAAATTCTAACGAATACGGAGGCCGACGTCTTTTGAATGCTAATAAAAAAAAATGCCCACAGCCGGCAAGAAGGTCGCGATATTTCACAACGCAGCCAACTAGATCTACAACTTTCTAAATGTGGTACCATACGTCTGGTGATGAATAATGTAAGGAAATGTGTGAGAAAAAAGGAATCTTTATGTACGTGACAAATTAGAAAAATATATATAAAAATTTACCCCTGTTCACTGGTGTCCATTCACCCTCCATAGTGACAAAAAATTAGTGTTCTATTCTTGGATATGACGGCGAAAAAGGTGTACATGTGTGGAAGACGTGCATATAAAAATCCTCTACACATAAGCAGTCTTTTGTATTTCCGTTAAAAGGTATGAAAATCACATTCGATCACAATTCACTTGTTTAAATTAAACGGTAAAAACGATAACCAAACAATAATTATTAATAAATTAGGTACTTAAGCTATTTGAAATTCGAGTACTTGGTACGTATCGTATGGTGGCAAGGTCAGACTGAATATTAATATTAAAAAGATAAAAACGGCACACTTTACACTTAATATTACAAAAAAAAAACTATCACGGCACTTGGTTTCCTTATAAATGTGAGTATTCAAAATTAAAATTAATTACAAAAGCGTTTTTTTTAATCTTAACCACGTTGCGTACGACCCATGTGGTCGACGCTTAATAAGAGGTTGTCTGCCATCTTACATTCACTCGTTATTCTTCGGGAGCGGCGGAAACGAACGAACAACGAAAGTGCAATTTTGGCGTGGACTGGGTGCATGATAAAATGGACGCTGGACAGGGACTATTATGGGCTTTTGAGGTCACGTCTCCTTGAATTACTTTGAATCGACATTTACCTATTTGTATTAGGGGCAATTGCGGCTTTCGATTATTCATCTGACCTGAAAAAAATCGTACCACATTCTTGACGGCTTAAATTAGGGAGGAGTTTATGGTCAACGGCCCAATCAAAGCTCGCATTTTTTCAGTTACGCCCCTATAGTCAAAAAACTAAATTTTGACTACTACCCCACATGTTTTACCGTTCACGAGATATTCGGTCTAGTTACTTTTGAACCGTAATTAGGGGCATGAAGATTATTTATTATATTTATGGCGAAAAAATATTTACAACTTATGACGACAATAGTCTACATAGCAACAGTAAATATGTATTTTATGTATGAATGTAAACAGGCTCACTAAGCTAATTAAAGAAAACTTGGCAAGAAACCAATACCGCTAGGTTAGGATAGGCGAACTCACATTTTCTGCGGCCCATATTCAACGACAGTTAAAAGAACATCACCATTTCACAATATTACAGACACAACTGAACTTATCACCTGGTAAAACGTTTACAACATCCCGGTAAACTCTCGCCACGGGATTATTTGAATTAAAACGGAAATATTCAACTATTAAAAACGACACTATATTGCACTAGTCCGCGTAGCACGTGTCCGGCGAACTTACTTATTTTTTTGCTACTCTCTTTGGAATACCTAGTTTTTCGCGAGTTCACGCTTTTTGCGCCGTCATACCGGGTGGACGAACGAACCAGTATCCAATAAAAATAAATACATATGTATATACACATAGTCGATCTCGGACTAATTTTGAATGTTCCCGAAATTCTTGAATGAGGAATGAATAAAAATAGATAAATGCATGGGTATTTTTAGTCGCGGAACGTGTCAATATTGGTATTCTAAATATCAGCTTTGTCAACAAGTTGACTACCGTTTAACATGTACTTTAACATTCAATCAAAACTGATAAATAATTTCCTTGGACATAATTGCGTCCATAGTGCTCGTTGTGGCGTCATGAGGACGGAAACATCAAATCATTACTTAAAATTCTCGACCCTTCAACAACGGGAGGTTCCCGAGAGCGATTTATAGCAAAGCTAAAAGCTACTTAATATCCGAGGAGTAGTAATTTGGGCCACCGAATCCGAATCACACTGAATTTCAGTATGGAGTAACACAAGATGTCAAATATGGCCGAAAAGATTTGCGGAAAGACCTCAAGATAGCGAAACCAAAATGACGAATTCTCAAACCACAGAATAATTTGCTCCGGAGAACTGATCTATTTTTTTACTAGAGACCTAACCATATGTTGTTCTCTGCAATTTAACGACGTAACTAGATAATTCCTCTACTTGCGATTGAATGCGACAATTTGGATGGAAGACTAGATTTATCCTGTTTTTTTCTTTTAAATTATTGGTAAAAATATTGTTGACACTGTTATTGAAATTGTCGAAAAATCAATCAAAACAGGCAATGCTAACGAATAAAAAGTTAAAGTGAAGTGAATGTTAAAGTATTCTTGTGACTTACACAAGATGATAAATTTAATGTTTTCTGCAGTCATAATTAAAAAATATATACAGTGCGTGCCTAAAGTATGGAATAAATACAGTAAATGTGAATCATAAAATTTTGGGAAAAAATCCTCGAACAGGTCGATTTTGTTTAATAAAAACACACATTTTTTGAGGGAACGTCTATTTCAGATGTCATTTGTTTTTTGAGTAATGACGTCATCAACTTATTTTTCAAATGGCAACCCCCCATTTTTTTTAATTTAATTTGAGACGAAAAATATATTTTTCACAATAAATAAACGAAAATTTCTGAAAAAACAACACAAATAAAACATAGCAAAAAAAGGACGTTGCTAAGCAAAAAAATTATCAGATTAAGTTTTTTAACGTATCCATTGTTTTTACTGTCAGTTAATCAGAAGATTTGTCATTAAATTGTGCGAAAAGTTAATGTAACATGTCAGTATTTATAAAAATTTAAATTTTAATATGGCACATTTATTTGGCTCGCGAGATCCCCAGATCTTACACCACTTGATTATTTTTTATCGGGTTATTTGAAATCAAAAGTTTACTGCGGAAGACCACACAATTTAGCCGAACTACGAGATCGCATTAGAGATGAAATGGGATCCATTCCCCGGAAGTAATTCAGAATGTACAAGAAGAATTTGTACACCGGCTTGCATATTGCCAAGAAGTTGATGGGCGGCATTTCAAACACTTAATTTAAAATTGTATTTGCTTATTAAAGAAATTTTAATTTATTTATTGTGAAAAATATATTTTTCATTTTGTAACATTCAATTGTCATTTACTCAAAAATTTTGTTATATAAGGTAGCAACATTTTTATACAGTTAAATGGACAATGAAAGGGTCTCTCAAATTAAATTAAAAAAATGGGGGTTGCAATTTGAAAAATAAGTTGATGACGTCATTACTCAAAAACAAATGCCATCTGAAAATAGACGTTCCCTCAAAAATGTGTGTTTTTATTAAACAAAATCGACCTGTTCGAGGATTTTTTTCAAAAATTTTTTGTTTCACATTAACTAAATTTATTCCATACTTTAGGCGCGCACTGTATATATCTGCAACCACTAGTTACGACTGTAGTTATTTCTAAATTAACTATGTTATCCTACAAAGTACACATTACTATGACACTAAATTTTATACGATGTCTCAAATATATCCGACATATTATATTGAACTATGAATATATCATAGATCGACTATATTTTATTAAATATATTATATTTTAGATGACTTCGGTCTATGTTTGCATCAAAAAAGAAAAAAAAATCTCCCCACTTTGTCATTATATTTAAATACACTTGAAATGTTGTAACTCATCTCATTAGATTTTAATCTTGCAAAAAAAGACATAATTGTACAAACATTCTTGTACATATTCTGGAAATGTGGACACTTTATATAATATGTTTTGCATTTTAATAAGTTTACTTCTATAAACTGAACCATCTGTAAACGGCAGATATTCGAGGACATAAATTACAAGGAGTTAAAACAGAAATTATTTAAGGAGAATGTCTAGTTAGACTATAATATACCTTGTGTATATTGGCATGTAATTGGCAATTATTTTCTCCATTTCTGCTGATTACTTCCATTTGCATATATAATTGTCATACACTATAATCCATTAATAAGGAAGTAAGCAATGTACCTAATAATTACTCTTAATTTTTGGTATGAATGGTTTCAGAATAGCAAAATATCTGAAATATGGTTCAAGAATTTTCATACATTCCTTTTTGCAGTGAAGAAACCATAACTCTTGATGCAATTTAAATGAATACACTTATGTAAAAGACGGTAGCTATTGATTTTAAATTTACTGTTTAAAGCGTAATGGTGGTTTCTTGTTACGATTCTACAAAATCCATTTATTTATTTGATGTTCGTTACATTTCCCTTATGAGACTTATTTATTTCATGTCATACTTGTCTATCAATTTTTAATCACATTAAAAGAACTGACTGATGAGTTTTATACCATTTTTAAAAATTTCATTTCCACTTGTTATCTTACAAATATAATATTCTTTCGGTATTTTATCTTATCACAAATCTAGAATATTCGGTACTGTAACAAGTGTATTTGTGTTTTTTAAGTGCATTTTGTATTTATGTTAATTTACTGTCGTGCAAATTAAATAACTTTAGCTGGTAAATAGCCCAAAGTCTACTTTATATTTTCTCCAATTGTAAATTCTTCTATATTTTTACAGTTTGTATAAGTGAAAAATAAGTAAAACAATGTTTCAAGAATTTTTCAGATTGCTCTAACCACGAGGTTGTTTGATAAGCTTATATTTCAACATGTACAAATTCACTGCTACTGCTGAGCTTCATAAGAGCGATTTATGAGCAAAAAATTAAGTTCAAGAAATCACTCCGAACCACTGTCTTCTATCTCCAGCATTATAAACATGAAAGCTGTAATTATTGCTCCTTTATACCTTTCTGACATACATTCCTTCCAGTAATTCCACAAAGATTTATACTTAAATTTTAAATATGCAACAACTATTACCTATATTAGGCCATGTTAACGCGAAATGGTGGGTGGTGACCAGATTAGGCAAACTTATACAGTTCTCGCTTTAATAAATCTACGCTTAAATGGCATAAATATCAAATGTCAAAAACTTCTGTAATGTAAACGGGTAATGAATATAATAATCTGTACTATAAAAGTTCTGAGTAATAGAGTGATTCAAACAAGGTGTTATAAACAATTCAACAGTTTAAACACTTGATAAAATTATTCTCTGAATTTTTGAAGAGGTTATAATCTACCAGATATATACACATATTAAAGTGCTCAGAGCCAAATATTGTCTCTCTTCCTATAACATTCTGTTGGAGCTTTATTAAATATAAAAAAGAAAAAGTCAGAAGGTTATCGTCATCTGAGAAAAACCAAAACAATCCAACCAAATGTTGAAGTTGACATGACCATAAAAGTGTGACATTATTTTGGGTATACTGCATGCATTGATACTTTTATCTAGGAGTTTCAAGATGCCCTGGTAACAAAGACTGACACATTCCATATTGAAGGTTAATGACTTGACTGAGTCGCAGCGAACTGATGATTTTCGATGATGATATGACTATCGAATACTTAGAGCTGACGAGTGAATTCGTCTTGTGAAAAGAGTTGGATAGAAACCAGAGAAAAGATTACCCATCAACTGCTGTACAAAACGAAAACGACCAGTACACTAAAGTGCCGTAAACAAATGCCATTGCCACGTTACTTGTAAATAGTAGACAAATCTTGTAACTGCAGGCTTACAGCAAAAATATCAATTAGTGATGGTCCCTTTAATCTCATAAAATGGCAGTGAGAACAAGAGTGATGGTCTCAGTGACTCTAATTTTATATTGACGTCACAGTTGTCAATAACTCTGCAGAGCCAGTTTACGTTTCCAATCATCAAAGGTCCGTCCATCCATCTCAGTTTTGTAGTGAATTATAAAATTCAAATGAACTGAAGCTATCACCATATCTTCTGCGAACAGAGCTATTCTATTTATGTTCTGCACTGTTCTCAAATAACCTCCATGATTAACCTAAAATTACTTTTTTTAATAGACACATTGACCAAAATACCGTGAACCATCACTGCAAGGTTGCACTATTTTTTAACCACGGTAGAATTATCTAATGGAATTCATGAATTTAAAGCTTGACAGATATATTTGTCGACACTAGTAATGTTATGAACACCCTTTAGTGGACGATTACGATTACGTATGGGGTAGGTGTATGCCCTGTGCACTTAAGCCGATGCTTATTGTGCCTCCATAGTCTAGTCATCCCATTAGTCCTGTTTCCTTAAGAAATTTAAGGACAGTTTCTAATGGAGCGTCTGTCACTTCTTTTGGTTCTATTGTTATAGCCCCAAAGTTCGAATACCTGATAGCTGACAGTGATTGTCGTGAGATGTCGCGTGAGTGGGCAGTGTCCTACTAGCCATCTCAGCTGGTTTATACCCAGTTTTATGAAGTCTATTGACAATCATCATCAACTGAACACACAAATTTATCAACAATGCACCACATTTAGAATCGTCGGTACATAGCAATGAAAAATGTGGCGTTGTATGCAGTAAACTATACGAAAGGGCCTAAAGAAACTGAATAGAAGTAGAAAAACGTTTGACACTGGAAAACTTACCGACGAAATAGAATAACGAGGGGTGAATCCATCAGACGACAACAAAAAACATTTACATGAATGAACCTCATTCCACTCACCACCTCTGAATTTCCAAAGTTTGTTAGTTTGCAACGAACTGCAAAACCGTGACAGAGTTCGCAGACCAGTTTTAATAATCACAGATTTTCTTTTTAACATTTGGCACCTTTTAGTGTGTACCTTAACCTTCAGCAAGGAATAAACAAGTAGGTCCACAGTCAGTGGCGGTTGGTGATATCTCAGTTAGCCATATCTTGAAAACGACGCATGGGACCCACTTAATTTTTAGGTGATGATTATACACCTCTTACAGAAAGGATTATAGTGAAAAAACCGTCAGCAAAGTTTGCGAAAAAATTTTTCAAAAAAACTGCAGAACACCCTGGGATCTCAGTAACGCTCTGTGGAATATTTGCAGTATATTTTTTTTTCATAATCTAAAAACAAATATAAAAGTTCTTGGATTTGTTACAAAATATTTTTTTTTCAAAAAGTTATGGCCATTTTAATTTTGGGAAACAAAATGTTCCTATAAAATTAAAATGGCGCTTTTTTGAAAAAAAAAAAAAAAATGTAACAAATCAAAAAACCTCTCCTTATATTTGTTTCTAGATTATGAAAAAAAGATACTGCAAATATTTCACAGAGCGTTACTGAGATCCCAGGGTGTTCTGCAGTTTTTTTGAAAATTTTTTCGCTAACTTTGCTGATGGTTTTTTCACTATAAATTCTTTCTGTAAGAGGTGTATAGTCATCACCTAAAAAGTGAAGTGGGTCCCATGCGTCGTTTTCAAGATATGGCTAACTGAAATATCACCAACCGCCACTGTCCACAGTTAAGATGAAGAGAAGCGTAATATGACCTTTGCATCACCCGTAGGGTGGCAATGGTATGTCTGCCTAAATTTCCGCACCTACCACGATTTGTTTGAATCACCATTTTACGTTATAAGTATAGGTTATAGAAAATTCATACATCTTTTTTTCCATCAAAATTTATTTCATCCATCTCGTTTACATACAGAAATTTTTCGCATTTTTCAAACTGCCTTTGATTTTTTCTGCAATATTTACGATGATAACCTGGAAAACTTTCAACACTTTATCTAACAAATTTAAACTTTCGATTCGAAAAATCGATTTATCCAACGCTCTGCTTTCCACCAGCAAAATTATGTTTTGTTTCAGTTTATATTCAAGATATCTTGAAGAGGGCCTATAATACATTGGAATTGCCTGCGATACGGGTACATTAGGACGACACTTCTATATACAGGGTGTCCCAAAAAGCAACGTCAAAATATTGACTTGGGGAAGCGATTTTTCATCAATTTTACAAAAGTTACCACATCTTGACAACCAAGATGCTTTCATGGTTACTTTTGTCACATGACCAGTCAGAACCTGGTCTGAAACCCCCTTCCATCTTGACGTTGCTTTTTGGGACACCCTGTATAAACGTAAACGCAGCTCTTATAATGTGCCGCCATTCAAAGCTTAGTCACTACCACTTACCGCTGGCGGCAGCATCTTGAGCGGCGGGTACCGGTTGGGCCAAGGCGGGCGCAACCTGGACGACCTCGCTCGCCTCGACGTTGGGCGCCTTTGCCTCGCTCTTCTCCTTCTTCTGACCCCTCTTCTCCTGGGGCGCGCCCTCCCTGCCGCCTTCCTTGCCCTGGGGGGCGAAGGCCTGAGGTACGTTCGTTGCAGGCGCTGGAGGCGACGTCTCCTTCTGCTTAACCTCGACGTCCTTAACTACGGAAGATTGTTGCTTATCACAAACGGCCTCCTTGACGGGGACCGGCTCTTTGTGTTGAGACTCCCTGGCCGTCTGCTCCCGCTGCTTGCGCCCCTTCGCGGGACTCTCCCTGTCCTTGGGCGACTTGTTGGGCAGCGTGACCTCGACGGCGTCGCAGTTAGCCGACACGATGGGCGTCTCTTTGGCGGTATACGGCAGAACGAACTCCTTCGCCTGAACCTGGTAGCACAGAAGAGGTAAAATTAAAATCTTAGCTTAGAGATCGTTGAATGGCAACAGTCTTTTAAACTAACTGGTTCATAACTAGAGGTCGTGCGAGTGCGGAGTGTAACAGGACCGTAGTCAGTTTAGGAATGAAAATGTTAGACTATTCACAGAAACTATTTTGTATCATAGTACTTTATTAAATATTATTACTTATTACCAAGCGCGAATTTCACAGGGCCGACACTGAGCATGTCCTGCCCTTGACTAGTTGGCCTTCACAGCTCACAGCTGACTTGCATTACGAAAACTGTGCTAGCAATTTTAGTTATTTATGGCACGCTGTAACAGACAGTCGCCGGTATTGCATCACGTTGATACGTTTCGATTTTACGTATTCGCCGTGTGTTTAAATAACTTTATAAATATTAATAATTATTAGTTGAACGGAGAAGTGAATAAAGTGAGGTACCATGCCAAAGGTGAAAAGAAATACACGGGAAGTATTTCAAACGTGGTATGACAGTGATCCCGGGGATTTAGGGACATACCTATTCAAGGAAATTACCTTTTTTGTACTGTGTGAACGCATTATAAATTCTTCAGATAAAACTAAAGTAACAAGTCATCTGAAAAGCCAAACCTCGTCCAGCGCCGACGACTGCGTATTTTTCTATGAACTTACAGAAGCCTTTGTTGCAAGCAATATTCCATTAAACAAACTAGAGAACCCCAAGTACGTACGTTTTTAGAAAAATATATAGACCAAAAATTCCTTATGAAAGTACATTAAGACTTACATATTATGTTGATCGGGTTTACAACAATGTAGCGACATCAATACGCGAAGACAGTGCGGACAATTTCGTGTATTTTACTATAGACGAAGCTACCGATGCTTGCGGGCATTCAGTAGCTAATTTTTTAATTGGTGCTTTAAAAAGTGACACTGCTAGTGATAGCCACCCCAACCTGCCATGGGAACCTTGTCTCAACACTGACGTTTGTCGGGTAAGTGTTGCCATTGTTATGTCATCTTAATTTATATAGGTATTTTATCCTTGACTTAACCGTACTATTTGGTAAAAATAATACTATGTTGCTACATAATTTTTGTAAACATATTAATATTTTCATTCGTTAACTGACTACAGTCCTGTTACACTCTGCGCTCGCACAAACTCTATTCATAATAACCTCTAATAATCATAATTTGCATACATAACCTCACTTTGAAAAGAAAAGTGATGTTATGGGTGAGTTATGTGATCATTGCAATTGTTATAATCAAAAAAAAAACGTCAACAACTCTAGCTATAAACGAGAGATGGAAATAGCGGTCATGTCTAAGCTTTTTGGTTATGACAAACTTTTTATATGTGAATGTCACAATTTGTAAAATAAACAATGGCTGTCATATGATGTGACAGTCTTGACAAGTAAATAAGGTTATAAATTTGATTAAGAGTAGAATTAGTTACATTCAGTTTTAAATCACATGGTAAGACGATTATTTAGTCTGATTACTCAGATCCAGCCAATGTTGAACCAAAAACTGTTTTGTCAAAAATTTTTTTCAACTTCTAGTAGGTAAAAAAACAAAAGGCACAAAAAAAAATCCTATGATATGAGTATTTTTGTCTAAATTACTCGTAAATTAGTATTTTTTCTTTTTTTATATTTATTGATTTTCGACTACCGAAAGAACCACAAACCGTAATTACCTTGAGCGTACTGGATTGCACAATGTGTTCGAGCCGATTCGAACTCTGCACAGCCGGTTGTGGTGGTGGTGGTGGATAACTGGGTTGTTCTATGTGGTCCTCTGCAGGATCGAGGTGGTCCGAGTCGTCTATATGCGAGCTCTCGACATCCTTGTTGATGGCCTGCAAGACCTGTTTTGCGAACGCCGCTTGCACCTCCTTGCTGGTGGTGGGCTGCGGGGTCTGCCTGGCCGACGACTCGCCCGACGGCGGGTGAGAATTGTCCTGATCGTATATTTCGTTCAATCTGTCGGCACCTGCAAGAGAGAGGGAGAGATCTCAGTCAGTGATTTTCGGCGGAACACCGAGATATTTTGCCAATTTGCAATGTGCAAATCAGTGAGTAGAGGCTCACACCGCATTTAAAATGGTGATTCCTAGTAAGTAAATACAATTTTTTTTATACTAGTGATCTTTGCTAAATTCTTATTTTGCGTAAAGATATAACTATTTTAAAATCTCACAGGCGAAATGTTGGGATGAAATAAAAATTCAAAGTACCATAACTTTTACAGAACTCAAATTGTCAAGAAAATAAACAAGTATAAAAAAATTGTATTTACTCGGCGATTATGAAAAAAAAAAAAATATTTTGCAAAAATTTTTGAAGCCGTTTCCAAGATCTGCCCGGAGGCAGCCATTTTTGGAAAAAAAATTTCGCAAGTTTTTCCTGATGATTTTTTGCCATTATAGCCTTATACATAGGTCTAGTAACAACGCCCTAAATTATGGTGTGGGTTCCATGCCCCCTTATGAAAATACTAATAATAAAATAGTGAATATTCGAATAAACGTACTAGTACAAGGTCCCAGTGGTCTGACGTATCCTTGTGTGACATATGACGTCATACAATAGTTCATTTCAAGTGTTGACTCTAATGGATTCGTTAGCTCAAAATTCATTCACCGCGCAACACGACACACAATACATGATGGGGCCTTATCTGTTTAAAAGTGCACTGTATATTTCGAGGTTCTATGAAATATGTATTTCGATTGTATGAAATGATTCCGAGCCGAACCTGCTTCTAAAACCGCAGGTGTTCCGACTCGTACGGTAAAAATGCTATTTCAAATTTCAATCCAAACAGCTCCAGCGACAACTGATGTTTGCCATACGTCTGCGCTAGCTATCGGATCGCGATTGGTTACCACCTCATATTAAGTAACTTATCAGCTCCCCTTCATTCTGCTATGTACGCATTAGGGTGACACGTACTGTATAGTACAATTACAGAGCATAAGGAAGACCAGCAAAACCACTCTATCCAAAATCAATAAACACGCATTGCCCTCAGTAGGTAGATGGGTTAGTCATATCTTAGACGTATTTAAAAATTGTGTGCTTTATAGGATTATAAATGAATAATGCGAATATTCTGTTCATCATGAAAATTCTGTTTTAAAAAATTGAATCAATGGATTCATGAATTTTCAGTTCATCTCAAGAATATTATAATGAGGGTCAAATTATTGTTTACTTACATATTTAATACTGTCGACATATATTCATCATGTAAAAAACGAACACAAAAATATATATTTTTTTAAATTCCTAGTACAACCCTGATGGCAAACATGGCTCATTCCGTTGCAAAACATTAGTACAATTGCATCGACCAGTAGTCCAAGGTCCCGAAATCTGGCTTACTCAGTTCAAAGCGCCGACAATCGAGCAATTTTGCTGGTCATCCTAATGCTGTGGTGCAATCGTAGTTCAATCAAATAATGTCATTATATTCCGGAAAACAACCCGTCTGCCGTATTGTGGGCCCCACTCTTGGCAAGTTACGGCATGTGCCTGAGGTCGAGTAGCGAACGCGAACGTGATTTACACTTCTTGTTAGTATTAGTTAAACCGTACTGGTCGATGCATCATTCGTGTGCACAAAACCTTGAATTCTGTCTTGTGACTATGGTTCGTTTGCCGATTTTTTGGGCTACAATACGCACCACCACATGTATAAGGTGAGACACAACATTTCGTAGCGTTGCTGACAGTGGTATCCTGGACCCCGCCCATAGTAAAGTGCGTATCTATTGTTAACATCTGTGCTCTAGTGATTACTAACGAGCGTTAATAGGAGGTTATGATGTCAAAAAACTTCAAACAAAACTTGCAAAGAATCTGCTGCATCAGAAGATCTTGGCAAGGCGAAAATAACTACGAAATATTTTTTTATTACCAAAATATCACAAATTCTCTTCATTTTTGTGATTTCTTTTCGAAATATTGTGTGAGGAAGTTACAAATGTAACACCTCATTTCTGAAATGGTTGTAACCAAGAAATGGAAATTAAAAAATGGGAGAAAATGATGGAATTTTATAAGGCATTTCCGAGACTGTCTGCAGCGAGATATTTTTTGAAAATGTTTGTTTTTATACTACAACAGCCTTCTATTTGAAATCGGCAATCAAAAATTTCATCTAAATTGCAGCAGCAGTCCAGCAGTTTAACTGAAAAGGGCAAAATTGTAGAGGAACTTTCCCCATAAGGGAAAAGTTGGGTTATGTCTCCCCTCAAGCTGCGTGATAATTAACGAGTTTGCGTTTAAAGAATTTAAAGACGATTCTCACGATTTTTCCCATTTAGAACTAAGTACCACTTAAAAAAAAATACCCAGTTTATGTGTAAAACAAGCCATTTCTACAAATTTCATCGCAGTTAACGATCTCTTCGACGAATACTGTAGGAGGACACTACTGTCAAACAATCCGCAATGTTCGAATAGTCCGAGGCGTTCTGTCTCCACTTCAATGTAGCACAAACGTTGCTCTGACTTATTATGTCGTGAATAAGACAGCACTAGGCTAATTGTGCAACGATAAACGAAGTAAAGTTCCAAAATTGCCCTTGTTTTTCTTACCTGTATGCGGATCTATAATGGATATAGCGTTAGGCCTCCTTTTGTGTTGCTGCCTTGGGAAGGTCTGCTGTTGGGGCGGGTTATGCACCAAGGGTACGTTCGGGATCGCCGGTTGAGTGGGGTTGGGCGCGGTAGGTTGAGCCGTTTGCAGCGGACCCGTCCTCGGTAAGATCGCATTGTTATAATAATCTAGACAAAAAAAATGAATTTTTAACAAACACAATCTTTCAGAAAGAATATGAAATATTTTGCGACCAGATTTCATATCAACTATTTAGCAAATATGTATATAAAAAAGGAAAGCAGTCTAAATCACACCGCTCATCGTAACGTCCCGTCGTCGCACCTTAGTTTGTCATATTGTTTTTACATAGTTTGAAGTGTGTAATTCGGACTTTGCTGAAAGGTCTTTTGGTTTCTTTTTGACTTTTGCACTTTGCGTTTTTGCGGATTTTTTATTGTAATTTATTGAAAAATATATTCGGCTAAGTTGAATCATTTTTAAACTCAAAATAAAAGACTATAAACCGCGAGTACATAGATTTGTTTGTTCTAGTTTTTTGTCAAGAGATTATCGTTATTTAAATGATTATTTTCTTACACGGTCTGTTGTAATTAAGTTAAAAATACTATAAACACGTTAAATTCAAGTAAATGTACAAAAAAATGTACTTACATGGTTGCGTTTGGGTGGGGGGTGGGTTATACTGGAACGAAGTTATGTGCTGACCGGTATATATGGGTATGCTCGATTGAACAAAACCCGGCGGTCGCTGGTAATATGGCACATTCGAGCTGGGATATACATTGGCTGTATAGGTACAAACTGGGTCTGTCCCCCGTACATTGGCTGAGGAGGCTGAAAAAAAAAAAAAATTATCAACAGCGTCGCAATCGCAAAATTACACGTGGTTGGTGAAAATTTACAGATTTTACTTCGCTTAAAATGTCAACCATTAAACGTGTTAAATGTGTTTTACAACGGAATATGAAAATATTATCTATTATCGCTTTAGATACTAATTAGATTAGACATAATAATAAAAAATATAATTCCACTTTTGATTAATAAATTTTATAACAATTTTAATACTGTTTCTTACACATAACTTGTTCAGAGTTGGGAAAATACCAGGCTCTTTAATTATCACAATTATTTAAGAACTACAAAAATATGACTGATAAGTGTCGCATTTTTTTCAATAAAAGTCACAATTAGTGGGGTTTGTGAGATGTCTAGCTTGATTCCTAACGTCAATTAATAAAAAAAAGAATGATCAGAAAAAAATGTAAATTATTCCTCTACAGGACATGAAATGAATTAGAAAAATATGCGGTACTTACCCGATTATTGTGATTAGGCATTCTCTGCGACTGATTTGTGGGACCTGCTGTTCTGGGTGTGAAAAATGCTGCCTGTCCTGACCGAACCTGCGGCACATACTAAAAACAAAACGGCATTGGTTTATACTGTGTAATAATGGTATCACTGGGTAGTTTTAGCTTTGAGTGAACCTCGATCAGCGACTTATGCACTTTAAATGCATGTTTTAATAGGATTCCTGATAACTAGAGTAAGATTATTTGTATGAGATAATTTTTTTAGTAATCCTTTTAAATACAAAGTAAAAATAATGTGTGTTTTAATTGGGAGCATGCTTAAAACACTATTGTTACATTTTACCTAGATGTTCAGTACAATTACTTTAATAAGAAATCATGTTTAAAAAACGATATATTGAAAAAGACAATGCACGAGTGGAAGGAAAAATGATTCATAAGATATAATTTATCAAATAATGTATTCATAATTCATTGATAACTTACTTACTGATACTTCAGGAATATAATCTGACTCGAATACAGTACTGGCAACAAATAAAATAGTATATTCATGGTACATTATTTTAAGAACACGCAAAACCCTCAAAAATAAAAGTAAACAAGGAACACATTTGTTTAACGTTTTTGAATAAGAAAATATGTCATAATTTATCCACCATTAGTATTACTTCTTACTTATCTATAATTTTAGTAATAGGGAAATTATACATATTACATATATGTATGTATAATTTCCCTAAGTTGCTACCAGATGATGAAGTAAATATTTGAAAAGGAATTAATTTCATAATTTGCAAAAAAATTACGATGGCAACTTCCTTATTTGAAAGTCAGTTACCTACACAGACAGAAAACAATGAGTATCGATGTAAAAATATTTTATTTACGTAAAGAATAACTCATATCTAATCGACAATGTCAACATCAAAGTCGCTCGATTCTACTAGTGTGGCAACCAAACCAAGACGTGATTCAATTAAACTCCACCACTTTACATGACTTGAATACACAGGTCTGCAAATTGAGGGGTCCCAAAAGCTGTTTGATAACTTTTTGTCTGTATTTGAAGTCATATACAATGTGTAACAGAATCATGGTACACGCACCTTTTATTCTCTATTTACTGAGATGAATTTTTGAAATTTGGCACAACGAAAGTATTTATTTCTCTCTTTTCTGACGTAACAATTTGGTATTACTTCCGGTTTCACCGTAAATGCCTCCAAATGTTGATTTGATACCTTATGAATGATACGAAATGAAATGTTAACATGGCGCGTAAATCCAAAAGCATTCCATATTTCATCAAAATCGCACTTGAGCAATAAAAAAAATCAATGGCCTAAAATATAGCCGAAAAAGACATTTTTTTGGTTATTTAACCTCAAATATCTCAAACTTCCAATGTGATGGAAAAATTCTGAGACCAGATTCGAATTCTAGGTAGCAAATTACTTCAGAAACACCTCCTTTTTTCTGTAACAACTGTACCTTGCAGATCTGCGCTGTTTCTTTATTTATTGTCTGCGATAAAATTTTTGTTTAATCTCGCATCACACCATTTGTATTTTCTGAATGAAATCAGGATTATATGGAAGGCATTTAACTGACTTATGAGGTGTGTAAATTAAGTAATGAGATTGATAAGGTAGCGTCCGATCTAGCAACACTGTGGAGACGGGACTTGGAAGGGCAGTAGGTTAACATCTAATGCACCTTCTGTATAAGTTTGAACTTGTTAGAGTCACTTGTTTGTTCTCTGTGACTGTTTTCGTAAACTGTTTTTTTTTCTAGTGCGTTTTAAAAATGAATGACATTAATTTTGAGCAACGGTGTGCTATCAGGTTTTGCTTCAGACTCGAACACAGCACAATGGAGACTTTTGCAAAACTTCAACACGTCTACAGAGACAGTGTTTTTCAAGAGCACAGGTTTTTCGGTGGTTTAAGGCATTCTCAGAAGGAAGTGAGTTGATTAAAGATGAACCATGCAGTGGAAAGCCTTCATCTTCAAGAACCGATGAAAATGTCGCTAAAATACGGGATCTTGTGCGATCAGATCGTCGGTTGATGACAAGAATGATCGGGGAAGAGTTTAATTTCAATCACACCACTGTTCATCAGATTTTGACTAACGATTTGGGGATGAGAAAAATCGGAGCAAAAATGGTTCCAAATTTTGCAGAAACAAAAGGACATCAGGAGAGAAAGGTATCTTGACTTTTTGGAATTCATTGTAAATGATCCCCATTTTATGGAATGTGTCATTACTGGTGATGAGACTTGGGTGTTTGAGTACGACCGGAAACCAAGCACCAAAGCGTGGAATGGCACACTTCAAGCTCTCCAAGACCCAAAAAAGCAAGAATGAGCAAGTCGAAGATCAAATGCATGCTGATTTGCTTTTTTGATAGCCAGGGAATTGTCCACAAAGAGTTTATGCCACCAGGCCAAACGGTAAATCAACAATTTTACAGAGAGGTTCTTGAAAACCTTCGAAAAAGGGTCATATGTGTGAGACCAAACCTCAAGAGCAACAGGATGTTGCATCACGACAATGCGCCTTGTCATACAGCCATTTCGGTAAACGAGTTTTTAGCCAGTAAAACATTCCTGTGGCTGAGGCTCTTCAGCCTCCTTATTCGTGTGACTTGAGTCCTTGCGACTTTTCTTTTCCCGAGATTGAAAAATCACCTCAAGGGACGACATTTTGGGGCTATTCCAGTATATGAGTTCCAGCACTGCTTTGACGAATGAAAGAACCGTCTCCAGCTCTGTGTTACTTCCCAAGGAAGTTATTTTGGAGAATACTGAATTGTAATTCTTTTCGGAATAAAAAAATTTAAAAAAACCAGTCTCATTACTTAATTTACACATATGTTAATTGTAAGTTGACTGAAACATTTTGTCACGACCAGCTGTTTTTTATGAGACACGAGAGAAATATATACATATGTATATCACTCACCATATGACTCATCGAAGGCTGCTGGGGCAAAGACTGCACTTTCAAATCGGCGTTCGGAGGCGTGGAGGCCTGATTCGGAGGTCCCGGTGGTGCTATCGCCCTCAAACCAGGTCCCTGGTTGCCCCCCTGATTCGGTTGCTGAGGAACATATGTTGTTGGTGTCGATACAGGGAAGCCGTCAGCTCCTTGAAAGAAAAGAGAAACTACTTAGCGAGCAAGGCCACTCTAAAAGGTCTTTAAGATAGTTTACATCTTCTGCTGCATTAAAATGATGATGGTAAGATCTCACTTTTTAAATTGCTTTCTAAGCTACAAGTTCGTTTGTTAACTTTAAATTCATAACAATATTGTAGTGCAACTTAAAGGTAGATTTACGCCGGGAATATCGCAAAATAAAATGTACTATAGAAAAGCATTATTGTACCAAAGTGAATATCATATAAAGTCTAAACCTTGCCTAATAGTAAAGGAACTTTATACTCACTGTTGCTAGTCTGTGATATAGACTGGTACCTATAGTTCTGTTATTAAGGAAACTCAACAAAAAAATATGTTTTCTAAATACTTGATAATTAATTATTTTAAGAATTATTATTCCATCTAGTAAAAAATGTCACATAACAATAACGGCAGTTGCGAATGGTATCATGCTGTGTATTTAAAAACCTATACACTAGCCTACACAGAACAGGGAATCATTACTCTGAACTTCGCCATTTGCAATTTGTTAAAAGTTTACAATAGTCTTTATTTATTATTATTATTACTTATTCATAAACTTGTAAAGTACTCCGCCACTAAAAGAGTATTTTATATAGGTACATACCAACATTGTATAAGTACAAAGAGGACATTAAACAATTTGCACTTGCTAAAGAAAACACAAAACACGATCACGTCAACTCCGAAGCGATGCCACTGTCGGAAAAGATGACACTGTTTATTGAACAGTAGTTCAATAACGGATTTTCGAAAATGTTTCGCCTTTTATTTAGGCACCCCCAACCGTACTTTGGCGACAATATACGCCTTCTATTGGTCGAGGGATAAACCCTTCTATATTAAGAAATACTTTAGTGGAGAGGGTAACAATTAGCACCCGAGGGATGTTGCAAAAGAGGGACAACTTGCATTTGAAATTCGAATATTAAGACATATTTACCTTTATGTATTTATAACAACTCGATCATGTAATTGACTTCATTATGTCCTAATTATAGATATTAAATTTCAATTCAGTTTATTCCTCATCAAGAGTATGATACACTGACCAAACTAAAATGGAAATAATAACAGTAATAAAGAAACTGGAAATGACATAAACAGGCTACTAAAACATGAAGAAGTCGGAAAATAGCCTTATCAAAAAAATAAAATGAGCATCAATCGCTTATTTCTTTCAATTAATTAAAAAATCAAAGAAATTACAATTCTCGTTAGTTTCCGTAAATCTCAAAATATGTACAAATGAGGAGGATTTCGTCCATACAATGTTCTTGATTAAAATATATAAATATAAATGGTTCATATAAATAAATATGATTCAAATGGTAAATATAAATAAATATAATAGGTTCTATAAATCAAAAATAAGAAAAGAAAAAACACTTCATAAGTGTTTCAGTTTCTGACTTCAATATTTACCAAAGAATAAATTAATCTGGTTGAACAAAATTATAACAGCAAGGCACAAGAAACCATTTCAGAATCAATCTAAATGGTAAAATAGTTCAAATGTGCTGACACGTTACTTTATATTTCCTAAAAAATTTGTTTGTAACTTAATTATCGTAAAAAGTAAAGCTCCAAATGATTGTAGAAATATTCAACAAAACTTGTAGACAGAAATGCAAAATACAAAACTGTAGCAAATATATTGATTATTTCAGAAGAGAAAGAAAATCACCCTATATAATACACGATTAAATAACTCAGATAACAGAAGAATTTTAATTATTGCAAGCAATATTTCCTCTACAGAAAATGTCTCGTCAGTTGACGTTAAAACAGTTCATTTGTTAAGTAAGATAAAAATTTTGTCGTAAAAATTGCCACTATATGGGTTAAACTTTCACTATCTGTTATTATTCTCTGCATAGAGGACCGACGACTCAGGCAGTAATCTACTACACGTCTTAATTATGTGAGTAATACTGACCTCACAAGTTCCACGCATATATAAGGTTATTAATATTAATGTACATTATAAGGTTATTAATCTATCAAGAACTGCTCGCTTATGAACGAATAGAATGCGAATCTTCTATCAATTTTTGTAACAAAAATTTCCTATATTTCTCCTTCCACTGGTCAATAGTGTACACCAGGTATATACATTTCCCCCCTTGGTTGGGACTTACTATTGTATCGGGGATGAACACCTGCTTTGACGCAGATACAGTTAGAATTGCCCCGAGAACGCTCTATTGGACGCGCCTTTCTATTTTTGCATTTTTTCTCTGAAATGAGCAGTTTCGAGCAGCCAATTTTTTATGAATTTCTTGTTCCACTAATATTTCCCACATGTTAAATTGTGAATTAGTGTTAGAACTCTGTAGATACAAACTATTTTCCTACTTTTCTTTCGATACCTTAATATGCGCGTTTGTATTATAAGCGAAGAGTTAACATTTATTTTCCATAATAAGAAATACAAAAATTTGAATTTCAATGCATAGATCATATTTTACATCCCTTCAAGAGTAGCCTCCAAAATTTAAGTCGGAAATACACCTTGTGGCAACAAAAAATTCACAACACACGAACGTTGAGTATTTCGGGACCGATTCTCGTACCGTTACGCACTCGTAGGTGGCCAACTTCCGACTGAAGTAGAACGGCAGGTATAAAACCTAGCTGTCGTTTCAGTATTACACGCAGGAGACCCTGCTTCACAAAGCTATATGAATTAAAACAGAATATAACGAACCTGGTTTTTCGATTTTTGGCCAGGATTTTCCGATTCTAACCCACTGTGCAGCGCCTGATGACAGATGATTTGTGGACAAACTACACAGATCATCTGGGAAACACACAGGGTGTTTATCGTGATAAACACCGTTTGTGTCTAAGTCTCGTATCTGCATAGGTTTTTCTATACTAGAAATATTTGACTTCTTGATTTTTTTGCCGTTTATTTTTATATTAAATTTAGTACGTATGTCATATTTTTTCCAGTAGGTATAGAAAAAATGTAACATACCTTTTAAAACAACGTTAAAAAGAATATTATATAAAACACATGAACTCGTCTTTCAATATTTGGCAATTGGTCATCGATCTCGGGTCAGGACACCTCATCTCGAAAGCGCAAAGGTGGAAAACCCTAGACGGTAATTTAAATATCATTAGGAACGAACGACTGCCCAAAATAAATGTGGGTTATGGCCTGGGTTATTGTCAGACGGGTTACTAATCTGACCATAAAAAGATTTGTCGGGTTGTAATTTGCCTGTCTGTACTTAAATATCTTTGAATGTAAATACACAGAAATTAACAAACATACACAGGTATCTAGAAGAATTTCATGTCAATTACAAGGCATCCGTGAAAATATTGCCAGTGGAAGGCTCGTTATAATCCCGTTACAGATTTTGTACACGATCAACTTCTAAACTAGGGGCTAAACTTTGCCATTCTATAAATATCAGTATCTAAATATTATTTGAAATAACTCGCTTCATTAAATTTTTCATAAACTTTTTCTATTAGGGGTCGTCCATTAATCACGTGATGTTTTTTAGCAACTTCCCCCCCCCCATGTGATAGTTCGTGATTTTTTCACGAACCCCCTCCCCCATTCGATCTTCACGTGATTAATGGAGGATCCCTTAATGAATGACACATGTTTTTCTCAGTAGGTATCCTGTGATCAATTTGGTACTGATTTACTTTTCTTTAAGATCTTGTATAAGGTATACACAACCTCATTATCTTTTTGTTACAAAAATTGATAGAATGCGAATCTTCTATCAATTTTTGTAACAAAAATTGATAGAATGCGAATCTTCTATCAATTTTTGTAACAAAAGATAATGAGGTTGTGTATACCTTATACAAGATCTTAAAGAAAAGTAAATCAGTACCAAATTGATCACAGGATACCTACTGAGAAAAACATGTGTCATTCATTAAGGGATCCTCCATTAATCACGTGAAGATCGAATGGGGGGAGGGGTTCGGAAAAAATCACGAACTATCACATGGGGGGGGAAGTTGCTAAAAAAACATCAACGTGATTAATGGACGACCCCTAATAGAAAAAAGTTTATGAAAATTTAATGAAGCGAGTTATTTCAAATAATATTTAGATACTGATATTTATAGAATGGCAAAGTTTAGCCCCTAGTTTAGAAGTTGATCGTGTACAAAATCTGTAACGGGATTATAACGAGCCTTCCACTGGCAATATTTTCACGGATGCCTTGTAATTGACATGAAATTCTTCTAGATACCTGTGTATGTTTGTTAATTTCTGTGTATTTACATTCAAAGATATTTAAGTACAGACAGGCAAATTACAACCCGACAAATCTTTTTATGGTCAGATTAGTAACCCGTCTGACAATAACCCAGGCCATAACCCACATTTATTTTGGGCAGTCGTTCGTTCCTAATGATATTTAAATTACCGTCTAGGGTTTTCCACCTTTGCGCTTTCGAGATGAGGTGTCCTGACCCGAGATCGATGACCAATTGCCAAATATTGAAAGACGAGTTCATGTGTTTTATATAATATTCTTTTAACGTTGTTTTAAAAGGTATGTTACATTTTTTCTATACCTACTGGAAAAAATATGACATACGTACTAAATTTAATATAAAATAAACGGCAAAAAAATCAAGAAGTCAAATATTTCTAGTATAGAAAAACCTATGCAGATACGAGACTTAGACACAAACGGTGTTTATCACGATAAACACCCTGTGTGTTTCCCAGATGATCTGTGTAGTTTGTCCAGAAATCATCTGTCATCAGGCGCTGCACAGTGGGTTAGAATCGGAAAATCCTGGCCAAAAATCGAAAAACCAGGTTCGTTATATTCTGTTTTAATTCATATAGCTTTGTGAAGCAGGGTCTCCTGCGTGTAATACTGAAACGACAGCTAGGTTTTATACCTGCCGTTCTACTTCAGTCGGAAGTTGGCCACCTACGAGTGCGTAACGGTACGAGAATCGGTCCCGAAATACTCAACGTTCGTGTGTTGTGAATTTTTTGTTGCCACAAGGTGTATTTCCGACTTAAATTTTGGAGGCTACTCTTGAAGGGATGTAAAATATGATCTATGCATTGAAATTCAAATTTTTGTATTTCTTATTATGGAAAATAAATGTTAACTCTTCGCTTATAATACAAACGCGCATATTAAGGTATCGAAAGAAAAGTAGGAAAATAGTTTGTATCTACAGAGTTCTAACACTAATTCACAATTTAACATGTGGGAAATATTAGTGGAACAAGAAATTCATAAAAAATTGGCTGCTCGAAATTGCTCATTTCAGAGAAAAATGCAAAAATAGAAAGGCGCGTCCAATAGAGCGTTCTCGGGGCAATTCTAACTGTATCTGCGTCAAAGCAGGTGTTCATCCCCGATACAATAGTAAGTCCCAACCAAGGGGGGAAATGTATATACCTGGTGTACACTATTGACCAGTGGAAGGAGAAATATAGGGTGTGTCAATGTTCCGTGAAATATATATTTTTTATTTTATACTAGTTAACCTAATCCAACTTAACTGAGGTTCTCTGCGATCAATTTTAAACACAAAACAATTTTAGTAACCTAACGTAACTTAACTGGACACGTTGCGTGCAATTGTAGGTTCCAAAAAGTTCTTACTTTTGGCCCTCCATTTCTTCAGGGAGTTAGATTAAAATCTTATTAATGAAAAATATAAATAATCTTATTCAAATCGAAATATGTATTTTTTAAGAAAATTTTACTTTCGGTTCTCCACCTGTTTTTTTTCGGTAAGATTTAGTTGAAATTATATAAGCAGAAAATATCAATGTTCTAATTTTGATCATAGTAGTACCGTAATAAATTGAAATCTTATTTACAAAAAATATGAATATTCTAATTTGGATTTTTAAAAGTAGTTTTTATCGCAAAAAGCGGTTACTTTCGGGCCGCCATTTTGTTTTTTTTTTTGAAATATAAAGTACAAATTTGAAATCAGCGACCCAAAAAACATAAAATTCGATATAGTTTGACAAATTTTCTACCTTTCTCGATTTTTGGCCAGGATTTTCCGATTCTAACCCACTGTGCGCTGTAGCTTGGAGCCTGAAGGCCACATGCATAGGCCACATGTAGCTGTAGGTTTCTACCTCAAGATGGCGAAATCATGTTTCGTGTAAAATAACTAACTAACAATAAGTAAAACAAAATATTTTGTAAACCTGTTGCCTCTACACCGAAAAAATAAATGCACTCTGTACTTTACTGAAAAGTTTTTGAGGTGACTACTGAAAACAATAAGGATCTTGAAGCCAGATGAATCAAGAACTCTGACAGGGCTTTTTGGTTGTAACACAAACGTATCAAATATACATCTACACTTGACTTATGGTAAAACACCCATTGGATTCTAAATGAATGACATCCACAGGGAAAAGGAAAAATAAGGATCTTGAAGCCAGATGAATCAAGAACTCTGACAGGGCCTTTTGATTGTAACACAAACGTATCAAATATACATCCACATTTGACTCATGGTAAAACACCCATCGGATTCTAAATGAATGACACCCACAGGGAAAAATCCCGCTTTGGAAAAAAACCCATTTGAGAAAAAAGAGAAAACTCCAATAACATCACTAGTTTGAAATTTGTGTTATATGACCAAATATGTAAACTTTAAAGTAGTAGTTTTTTTCATGTCATGGTTATTTCGGAAAATATTTCTTAGGTCAATTATAAATTTATTTAATAAACTGAAACAGGTCGCTTTTTTTTGTAAAACTAAATATAACAAAATATATAATTTCTGGAATAAGATCTAAACTCAGTTCCAAATATAAATACATATGTAAAAAATAATTCGAAAATTGATTGTACATAGGTACGTAATAAGAGTTTTTAACTTTTCTTTACATTATCTCATCTATTAAATACCTCTAACCTAAAATTAAGCAATGTGGATGTAGTTTGTGAATACCGAGTATAAATATATAAAATCCTGTCAAAAAAGTCGACTTAAAAAAAAGCCGACAAAAGTCGTTTGAATATTTTTCTCTCAAAAAAATTTTGTTTAATGTTCAAATATGCAATAAAATAATCTGAAAAGTTCGTTAGCCTTGCTTCTTTTTTCTGTCCTAAAAAAATTCCCACAAAAACGCTTTTTTTAGGCCTCCTAAAGCAGGACACCCCCTTAAACGAAATAAAACTCGTGAACTTTTTTAAGAACACCTAATTATTCGTTTACATAAATTTGATTTAACAGGCGTTTTTTTAATTAAAAAAAATATCTTAGACAACATGTACATAAGACGTGGATTTTAAAACTTGCGTCGACTAGATAACGTATCTGCAGAAAATACAACTACAAAATCCGAGATTTCAATATTGTTACGTTATGAGATATCATTATTGTTATCACACGTTAAAATGAATCACCACCATACAAAAACAAAGTACATCTGTAAACTATACTGGGAACTGTTGTGGTGTAAGTTAAGCAGATTTTAATTTGTTTTTGTTCGAATGCCTCTGTAGATAAGGTTAATACTCAACTATATCAACGCACCAAGATCGTCACGTATCAAACTTCTAAACGTTTTAATACTTTCCTAAAATAAAATATTTATATGATTATTTTTTGGTCTAATTAATTTTCTTAATATGGATGAGTTTCCAAGCTATGTACAGTTACTTGCAAATGTATTCGTACCCTGAATTGATGTGTAAAGAAATTAACAGCATTTTTATATCTGTAAGGAAAATTTCATGTATCCTTTATTAATAAAGTAAATCGTCTAAAACGATTAAAATTTGCCAAAAAGTTTTTTTGCAAGGATCACACCTTTTGGGAACGAGTTCTATTGACTGATGAGATTAAATTCAACATTTTTCAGTCGGACGGCAGACGTCTAGTGTGGCGTAAGGTAAACACTGAGTTTGAACCGAAAAATTTGTGTTCAACTTTTAAACATGGTGGTGGTTCAGTGATGGTGTGGGGAAGTATGAGTGCGAGTGGGACGGGGAATTTAGTTTTTATTGATGGCATTATGACCAAATTTACGTACTGTAACCTATTAAAAACAAATTTGCCATTAAGTATCGCTAAATTGAATCTAGGAAATAATTATTGGTTCCAACAAGACAACGATCCAAAACACACTGCTTATATAGTGAGGCAATGGATTGTATACAACACTCCCCATCAGTTAATTACACCCCCTCAAAGCCATGATTTCAATGCAATTGAACATTTATGGTCGGAAATGACAAGACAGTTACGAAATTATGAAATAAGAGATAAAAACACTCTTAAACAGGCAATTACAAATATAATATGGCAAAATATGGACCCTGATATCACACAAAAATTGGTAGCAAGCATGCCTAAACGTTTAGAGGCTGTGATCGCAGCTAAAGGTGGAGCAACCAAATACGAATACTTTTGCGACCCGTTATTTTGCAATAGAGAATAATTTAGTTTTTATTTTCTAAACAGTAAATGATATGATGTTCAAGCTTAATTTATGTAATACTTACACATGTATGTTTATAATAAAATTATTATGATTAATTATATTCACACCCATTAAAAGAAAATTGTGGTTATTTACAATTCCCTGTAAAGTACGAATACTTTTGCGAGTAACTGTATGTAGATATTAAAATAACTTCAGGAAGATATAAATTACAATCGATGCAACCGACAACCATATTTTACTACTTTTAACAAATAATCTGAGCTAGTATCAAAAGTGGAACTTTCCTTGTAAATAACAATAGTAGCTACTAAAATTAAGTTAATTATAAAAATTGTTTGGTAGGTATTAGTAGGTGACTGAAATAATACAACCACAATACAAACACAAATATAACTATAAAAATGTCTGAGTCCGATCCTGTTCATTTCCTCGTTACCTGGAATCTACCGCCGCAACACAAACGAAATTTTGACAGTAGTGCGAAACTAAATTTTATAGTACATTTCTGTACCTCAGTAGCAAACTATGTTGTCACAAAACAGACATTTCAAAAAAATCGGCTTTAAAGGTATATTGTACTAATAAAGGAAATAGTAAACTAATGTTTTTTTTTCTCGATTTAATGTATGGTATTTTATGTTTTACTTTGTTAGTAATTTAGATAGGGGCAAAATAAAAATAGTATGTGTAAGGTCATGTTTTACCAGTAGCTTAACACAATAAATCTCATTTTTGAAAAATTGGACTGAACATAGTTTGCCTCTGCGGTACAGATTTGGAATTTACAGTTTGTAAAAGAGAACGGCCACTTTTGAATGTTTCTTCTGATCACGACAGAGCCGGCCTCTTGGTGATATGCGTGAATTTTAAAGCTTTTTAATCGCGCCATGTCAAAATTTTACAACCACCGGCAAACAAGGACAGAAGCAAATATATTTTGATATACTGATCCTGATTTTCAAAGAAATATAATGTCATCTTCATATCATTGGAAAAGGAAATAGTCTCCTAAGAGCCTTGCTAGAAACACCGGTTCGAAAATCCAAAGACTGGGACTACTAATTTACAAAATTTCGCTATGGAAATTAAGACAAAAAAATATTAATTATCTTAAACAAATTGAATTATCTTTATCTTAATATCTTAAACAAATTGGATCATATAAACAACTGAATTGATGTATATTCCCGATTTATGCGATATAAGGCTACAAGCTCAACAAAATGTTTTATCTAAAATTAATTTTAGTTGTTTATATTGTGGTGTAGTCATTAGTCCGATGCTTGTAAATAATTAACATTATTTTTCGCTGTTCTCGGTATTTGTTTACACTCTCCAGGATTAGTGCTTCAACAGAATACAACTACCTAGTTAACCTTCAAAAACCAAAAATATTCATTAAAATGCAACCTATCACTAAATGATGACTCACTGAAGCGACAGTGGTGACAACAGTTTTTTCTGTTTTTTTTTTTTCATCAATCCTAATTAAAAACCGGATTCTACACGAGTACTGCAGAAAATCTAACTTTTATATACTCGGCTATAATATACGTTTGTTTATATAAAGATTCGGTTAGTGCAATTTTCTGGTTTTGGTTCAATTTCTGTATCCATCAGCGGTCCTCCGGGAGAAGGTATGCGTCACAGGATTATCGATGACACCCGAATTGTTTAGAATTTGTGTTCAGGCATTGACAAGAGATGTAAATTTTTGAAAACTACTGGTCTTGAACATGGTGAAATAATTTTCAGCATGGATTATGTGTCCAACATGGATTATGTGTACAACAATCCTTAAGAAAGACAAAAAAAACATTATTCCTTGCAGAGTGCTTCCTGCCATTATTTCTTGTAGGGTGAATCCTAAACCAACCTGTGTTTCGGAATGTTTTTTTTTTTAATTTTAAACTTGAAATTGAAGGAGGCGACAGCTTTTTTACGAAACGCGCCGACGTCACGAGTTGTGAACGGAAGGGGAGCGGTGCGCGGTTTTATAATACGAGGAAGGTGGAGTAAATCAATAAATTGTATGCTCGAAGTAGGCGGGAGGGGTGCACAATTGCAGGATGCACCGAAATGTGGGTCATTATAAGAGATGGGACGTGAACGGGCGTTGAGAGAACATGCGTTACCACGCAGGTCACGAGCGTTTATGTCGGCTGCAGAATTATACGAACTGTGCGATCGTAAAGTTTGGAGTACATTCAATATATTCTTTGACTGACCCTATTTTTACAAAAAATGATAGGCTGTCTTTACTTTTCAAAAAGATAAACAGCCATTACCAGATCGCATTTTGTTTTTAAGGCTATGACGTCATCGACCGAGGTCACATATCACTTAAAATCATTTTTCGACATACGAGGTGTGTAAATTAATAATGAGACTGGCAACGTAGTGCCCGATCTAGCGACACTGCGGAAACAGAACCTGGAAGGGCGGCAGATTAACATGTAATGCACCTTCAGTCCAAGTTTGAACTTCTTACAGTTATTTGTTTGTTCTTTATGACTGCTTTCGTAAATCGTTTTTTCTAGTGCGTTTTAAAAATGGGTGAAATTAATTTTGAGAAACGGTGTGCTATCAGGTTTTGCTTCAGACTTGGACACAGCGCCATAGATACTTTTGCAAAACTTCACACGCCTACGGAGACAGTGTATTTCAAGAGCCCAGGTTTTTCGGTGGTTTAAGGCATTCTCAGAAGGAGAATTCGATCTTCAAGAACCGATGAAAATGTCGATAGAATACGGGATCTTGTGCGTTCAGATCGTCGGTTGACGACAGATTTTGACTAACGATTTGGGGATGAGAAAAATCGGAGCAAAAATGGTTCCAAAAAACCTTTCACAGGACCAAAAGGACATCAGGAGAAAAATATGTCTTGACTTTTTGGAATCGACTGAAAATGATCCCCATTTTATGAAACGTGTCATTACTGGTGATGAGACTTGGATGTTTGACACTTGAAGCTCTCCAAGACTCAAAAAAGCAAGAATGAGCAAGTCGAAGATCAAATGCATGCTAATTTGCTTTTTTGATAGCCAGGGAATTGTCCATAAAGAGTTTGTACCTCCAGGCCAAACAATAAATCAACACTTTTACAGAGAGGTTCTTGAAAAACTTCGAAAAAGGGTCATGCGTTTTCTCTTCCCGAGATTGGAAAGTCACCTTAAGATACGTTATTTAGGGACCATAGAAAACATTCAAACGGCTGTAACCGACCAGCTGAAGGCTATTCCAGTATATGAGTTCCAGCACTGCTATGAGGAATGGAAGAACAGTCTTCAGCGCTGTGTGGCTTCCCAAGAAAGTTATTTTGGAGGAGACAGTACTGAATTGTAACTATTCGAATAAAATAATTAAAAAAGAAATCAGTCTCATTACTTAATTTACACACCTCGTATCTACATAGTAGGCACTACATTTTTACGCTACTATATACAGAAAATGCCCATATTTCGAATTTATTGGGAATAATGACGTCTAGTCCTAAAATAAAAAGCTATATGAAAATGGCGTTTATAGAAAATGTGTCTTTATGAAAGACAAACTGCAGCATTTTTTGGAAGAACATCCCTTAAAAGAGACACCGAATTTATTCCGAACTTTACGCTGTACCTCACTGTAAGTGTACCGTTATACACATATACAATGATTGGGTATTCGTTACACCTTGTATAAATGCTAACGAGCCCGAACAAAGACAATTTTTAAAACCTCAACACAACTCAATCAAACATTTGACATTCAACACGGCCACCGTCATTAGTTCCACATTATTATTACCGATATAATTATATTAATACTTTTTTTTTATGGACAACCTTGTACGCCCATGTTTTGAAACACGTTTTATTTGTAATTTAGATTTAATGTATGAAATTACAGTCTTTTTTTATTCGAATAGATATAAATGCCGCGATTCTATAAAAAGAAAAACCAACGTTAGTGTTTGTATAATAAGTACAAACATTCTGTATTTCCTGATCAGCGGAAAAAAACATTCAAAATAATTTCCACTAAGAACATACGATTTCTAAAACGTTTCTTAGAAAATAATTAGAAAATATGTATTACAATTAATTATTATTTCTGTAGAACGGTATTTTTACCAGTATAGAGATAAAAAATGTAGTATTACAATAATAAAACAACATCTAAACAACATAAGCACATTCTAAGGATATTCTAATCCCTTAGTTAAGTTTAAAATTAGCTTCATTCTGTAAGTGCACTAATTTCAGTTAACATTTAAATTTAACATTTACATGCATCCCAATAAGATGCAATGATGGAAATGAGCTAAATCCGGTCCTGTCCGACGGTGCTAACAGTATCGCCGCCTTGTGCAACCATTTACCGCCGCCAAGAAACAATAGAAGAACGGATATCTAGATAAGCACACATTACACGTCCTACTGAGCGTCCTCGTGGCCTTGAGATCGCCCCGAGAAAATGCCTCTTCGGAAAAACAGTTACGTAAGCCGAACGGCGCGCGGCGTTGTGCAATCCGACTGCTGCACGCAGTTGCACCGTGAGACCTGTGTGCGATTTAAATCGTATCGACATGCATAAAATTCCAAATATGCGAAAGTATTCAGGTACAGGGTGTCTCGACCCCCGGTCCCGTGTTGCTGACCTAGAGAGATAGGATCTCCGGTTGCTTCTCCAGAGACGGTTCTAGTTCATCGGCGGATTTTACAACTAGTCTAGGCGACCTATGTTAAAAAGTATCAAAAAACGACAAAATAGTCCATAAAGAAAGTCTCAACGGTCATATAGAGGAAACAGTCCTGATTAAAGATCCGAGAAGGCGGAATCACGCAAGTACCTGCATCATGTTTTAAATAAACAAATTATTTCTGAAACACCATTTTTTTCGCTTCAAGTCGAATTATCTCGAAAAGTATCAAGAATAATATTATAGTCCTTCTAATTTTAATTGAAAATGATAAATACGCCTGGGGAACAAAAAAAGCGGTGCAACTTTATGATTCCATGGGCGTGCATATCTTCTATAAATTCGAAAATTGTGAAATAATTTTTTTTCATTCAAATCAATATAGGAGATTAAAATTAGCCTGCATACAAAACTCTTAATATTTGTAATATAATTTGCTGTAAATAATGCTCATTTAGCCAGACAATCTCAAAAAATTATCTGTGTTAATAAACCTAGCTGAAATACACGTCGCTGGCGCCTTAAACACGTAGCATTTATAAAGTCGTAAATCATTTTAACGATGTCGTAAAAATTTAATGGCACAGTGGACCGAATAAGTATTTGGATGTATTACATATAAAGCAATCCTATAGTACATATGGTCGGCATTTGCTGGTGCATTCGCGGCTGCCGGCAGCTCGAGCGTTGTCAGCTCTTCAAAATTTTCTTAAATATAGTAATATACATAAAGTTGTTTTAATTTATAATTATTTTTTCCAACAATTTTAAACGCTTTATTTTAATGCTAAGTAATAAATTTATATCATGTATTTTTTAAAAATATTTCCAAACTAGCTTTCTAAGAACGTCACGAACTAACAGTTTACTGAAGTATGAAGTATACTTGAATAGTGAGCTTAGCAATTTTAGAAAATATATCTGACAACCTTGCTTTTTTCTACCAATTTTCAATTTAGAATGGAAATAGAATACAAAAAATTATCAAGAGACAAAAGTTGTTTATTATTAAATTTCCCATCGAAATATGTGGTTCCGATTATTGCAAAATTAATTTTTTAACGAAAAATTGAGCAAAACTTGCGAAAAAAACCCGTTTTTTAAACAAATTCAGTTATCTCGGTTAATAATAACCGTATCGTCATGAAATTTTCAAAAAAGTTGCCTTTTTTATTGTTAATAAGCTCCCGCAATCGGTATTCTGTGCGACAAATAGTTCCCCAGTTATAATAAATTGATGCGGAAAATCGCTAATTGTTAACAATTTATTATAATAAAATAGGGGCTTTTCGCAAGTGCCAAAATTTTCTTACACATACAGTTGGATGTCCTTTATCATATGCCGTATGCGGAATATCGATAAACTATAGCGTTGTTTATAACAAATTTTCTGGAGATATAGTTTTTTTACGCGACGTATAAAACCTCGTACATAGCAGCAAAAGCAGCAAAAATCCGTAGTGCAAATGATTTGCAAGTGAAAGTACTTAAAAAAACGCACAATTAAAAAAAAAAAACTTTTAAGCTAAGTTATTTTGTTGTTGAGATATTTAACTTTATAATATATAATTTATATTATAATTTTTTTTTATAATTTATATTTATAATTTATAATATATAATAATATATTATTTATTTAAGTTATAAGTTTTTGGCTCATCTCTCCGCTCCTAATAAACTTTTCGACTAGCGCTTTGAAGCAACTTTTAGCTTATCTCATGAGCTATCTACTCTTAAAATTTGAAAAGTGCGTTCATTAATTACATCGCTGTCGCGTTATTAACAAAGCTTATTAACAAAGTTTATTAGGAGCGGAGATATGAGCCAAAAACTGATGTCAAATATCTCAACCATAAAATAACTTAGCGACGTTTTTTTTAATCTGGGTTTTTTGAAGTACTTTCACTTGCAAATCATTTGCACTACGGATTTTTCCTTTTGCTGCTATGTACGAGGTTTTATACGTCGCGTAAAAAACTATACCTCCAGAAAAATTTTTTATAAACAACGCTATAATTAAATTATCGATATTCCTCATACGGCATATGATAAAGGACATCCAACTGTATGTGTAAAAAAAATTGGCACTTGCGAAAAGCCCCTATTTTGTTATAACAAATTGTTAACAATTAGCGATTTTCCGCATCAATTGATTATAACTCGGGAACTATTTATCGCATAGAATGCCGTTTGCGGGAGCTTATTAACAATTAAAAAAGGCAACTTTTTTGGAAATCTTCATGACGATACGATTATTATTAACCGAGATAACTAAATTTGTTTAAAAACGGTTTTTTTCGCAAATTTAATAATATCGAAATTTAATCGAAATTTAAGGGGGGAAATACAATTAGACTGACCAAAAAATCGATTTTTTGAAGAATTATTTTTTTTCAAGAAGTTTTTATTTTATTAATACCAAATTGCACGCATATTTTGTCGACATTGAAGCGTTAAAAAAAAATTTAATATTTTAACCAAAATGGCGGCTGTACAGTGGCCCAAACATGATGCATGGAAATCAATTGTGCGGATTCTGGACGCCACAATTTTAATCTGTAACACACCAACCAAAAAAAATATTCATAAAAAATGGTTACAGTTAGTCGATAAACTATTAATAAGGTAATTTTTTTTGACAATTGGCACAACTTTTTTCGAAAAAACAAAAAAAAAAATCGAAATTTGTTTGTCATTTTTGCAATAATTATTGAGTTTTGCAAAATAAAATTTATGATTTTAGTTTAACTAGAAGCTAATGTCATAAAGAAGAAATCCTGAAAGTTTGAGCCAGATCGATTGAACCGTTTTCGAGTTATAATCCGCATAAACATCGAAAATTCTGTTTCGAGAAAAACGCGTTTAAAGTTTTATCTACCTGAATATGATACTATTTACGCCTTAATCAGCGATGCCAGGGGCATACAGTAGGCCTTCAGATTCTTCATAAAACTCATTTGTACTTTGCTGAAGCTCTTGGCGAGCCTATATAAATAAATTCATCCCAGGGTATTTCAAAAGAGGACACAATAGACAAAAGGTCCCCTAGGTCGACAGCACCGAAATGCGTACTACGCCCTCTCTTCGAAGAACGACTTTGAACGACGAAACGAAAAAAATAGAAGGGCTTTGAATTTGATTTTAAAACATAGCATACATATTCTACGATGCATTTGCTATCTTTTTAGGCAAAAAAAAAAACAGTCGATTTTTTGGACCTTCTAATTGTATTTCCCCCCTTAATAATAAACAAATTTTGTCTCTTGATAATTTTTCGTAAGACGCATACTTTTCGAGATAATTCGACTTCAAGCGAAAAAAATGGTTTCAGAAATAATTTGTTTATTTAATACATGATGCAGGCACTTGCGTGATTGCGCCTTCTCGGATCTTTAATCAGGAAGGTTTCCTCTATATGAAACCGTTGAGACTTCTTTAATGGACTATTTTGTCAGTCCGAAACATAGATCGCCTGGACTAGACTGTGTAATTAACATGATATGGCCGGAACCCATCTGTGGCTTGGCCTACCGGGTAGACAAGAAGCCTAATAATTGCCTATAAAGGGCCCGAGGGGGAAATCGCGTAGGAAGTCTGATATACACCAGACTAGGACCTTATTAAGACAAAAACATATCTCTCACTGGACGGAGGTTCCTGGTTTGAGGCAAACGCGGGGTAGAAACCCGTAGGAGGTATAGAGGAGGAAGAAATTCCCTTCCATGTGAATGTCCAGTTCTTGCAGCTGTTCGAGCTTTGGCGCTGTAGCAATAGAACCAAAAGAGGTAACAGACGCCCCATTGGAAACTGTCCTTAAGTTCCTTAAGGAAACAGGACTAATGGACTGAACAGCCTGTGGGGGCATAATAAGAATCGCCTTTGTACAGAGCATGTACCTACTCCACTAGTAATAATAATAATTATAATAAATATGGGTGTCGATTTAGTGAATTGGGGAGGATGGCCATTGACAGCTTGACTCTGACCTTTGCATCTAAAAAATATTAAATATTTAATATGCAAATATTAAAAAATATTAAAAATACTGGTTCTCTACGTATTACTTTGAATCGAAAACAGATAGGAATAAAAGGATGTCCATGGACCATGAATGGCTGACCGAGTTGACCCATTCCATTTTCATTTTTCATGACCGAAATGTTTTTAGTCTAATAAGTAAAAATAATATGACACTGCTTCCAGGTTAACATAAATACTGGTTCAGATTCTATTTTCTCTAAGTTCTGTGCTATAATAAAATTCTATTTGCTAGTAATAACCAAATTATCATTGAGGATGTTGATACCTCAGAAACTCCGGAAACTATCAATGACTTTGGGTGTCGCAATATCCAAAAATATTTTACCATTTCGGAAATTAAACAATTTAAAACATCGCTATGAAAATTAGTGAGATCTCACACGCGAAAATGTTATTATTTATTATTAATATTGTTAAATTAATATTTGGCATGCTTTGTTAATTTTATTCATTTCCTAAAATTAAAGACTACAAGTTAACTTTGAGAACAGGAAGAAATTTAGAACTCGTGATGAGTTTCGGACACTCTGTAGCTTAGCGCCTCAGGGCACACATCGACACGGAAACTATACGCGACTTCCGCCCAATAAACTCCGAGATTCTATGACGGCGTATAGTATGAATGAAATTTTAATTATAAAATGGAGCTCTCGTTACGTTAGCGCACGACTTCCCGTTCCACATTTATTTGCTTACGATATACACGTTACATTTTATTTAGCATTAAAAATTGTAATGCATATATGTAGTGCAGAAAAAAAACTAGAAAATCCTCGGAAAAAACTCGTGGGAAGACATTCCTTGTTCAATTTGAAATTGCCATAATTAATTATGTTTGGATCATTTTTTTTATTCTACCTTTTCAGTTTTCAAAAATCTGTGAGACAAACGTTTATATTATAAACACTTTTAATTCGCAAATTTAAAAAATAGCAACAGTACAATCCTTGTATTTAATGGAATGTTTGGTGCTCTACATTTGGTGCTGTTTGGTGCTCTACGTCTATTTTTTAATTTATGTGTTATCCTGAAAAATTAATCATTATTCTTACAGTAAAAACTACACTTTTCGTTAATTTCAATTACAATGATGTGACTAACAACGTACACAGGCATAAAAGTATTTTAAAATACTCTGATTTATACGTTATTATAGTTTATTGTATTTTTTGCTAATCACAAAAGTAATTCTTACTGGAAAATAATCAATATCCAATAACAACCACATTATAAATGGAAATATAAAAACAAATATATTTGACAAAAGTGATTTTTATTTATTCTAATATTGCCGTCCATGATCATACGTGCTTGAAATTTCCTTATCAAAAAATAGTTTTCACGGATAAAACGGGTGGCTCATGCAGATTGCAAACAATAAATGCAGGATTATTATACCCACGTACCAAATTTTATGCTCAAAATTTCATTTGGATGATATTTCAAGTTTTCCAATCTTCAACCGTCGTCAATAGATTAAGCTAAAGATGAAGCTGGTTATAGACTTTTATAATGTGTAAACGTACCAAATTTCAAGCTAACTTTAAGTAGTGGTTACGGTGAAACTCAAAATTTCACGTAATACTGATAGTAATAGATAGGCATCGTAATTTTTTTTTAAATAATTGAAAATTGGTCTAACAAAAACGAGGATTAAACACTGACCGACGAGCTTCTACTTCACGTATTGAAATTTTCAGTTATTCTAATTCACGTAGTGCGTATTGCGAATTTTAACATTTAAACAATCGGCCTTGTATACCTAAACAAAGACAATTCCATTTCAATGCCAAATCCATAAATACCGACTATATTTTGGAGCAAAAATTCTAGCAAATATGGCACAACTGCATTTTAAATGCCTCAGGGTGGTCTCTGGCTAGACAAGAGGACTTTTGTTTTTCAGTTTTTGAAAAATACGAATGGTATACGTATATCTTTCATTACCAAACGATATTTAATTAGTTTTATATAAACTGTTTAACTATTATTTTGTGAGGCGCATTGGTACCTAGACAAATAATCTGAAAGATTTGTTATTGTTGAAAGTGTAATGGGAAATACCCAGTTATCTACCGCAAATTGTTACTGCTCGTGAACAGAGTAATAATACTCAAATTTCTACCTGAAAATTTATGTATATCTCACTGGGTATTATTAGTTTGTCTCAGTTCTTTTCATAGACATTTGCTCAATAAAGAAGATTTTATAAATACACACACCGTCAAAAGTCTTGGACCCCCGATGTTTTGTTATTAGTAAATAATTGTTTTTAAATATCGTATTTGTTTTTCAAAGTATGTCTTTTCTAAATGTATTTTTTGAATATATCAATAATTTTTAAAGATCTAGTCAATTAAAAAACAGTGGGGAAAAATTTGCAATTTTTAAAAAAATGTATTAACAAAACATATGTTTTAACAAAGTAAACTACAACTTAATAGTCAGTATGACCTCCCCTGTTTGTGAGTAACATGTTAACACGCCTGTGCACTGACACGATCAAACGGTTGATAATTTCTCGAGGAATATTATTCTATTCCTCTATTACTGCTGCAGTCAACTCTTCCGCATTTTGGGGTGGGTTCATGCGTTTGAGAATTGCTCTAGAAACAAAATCCCACATGTTTTCAATGGGATTCATATCTGGGGAGTTAGCTGGCCAATCTAACCCTGTAATATCTCCCTGTTCAAGTATGTACCTCTTGGACCGTTCTTGCGCGATGTGGCCTTGCGTTGTCGTCCATAAAGATGAAATTGTCACCTAATTCGGCGCGTAGGGGATAATTAATGGGCCTGATAACACTTTCAATATAAACTTGACTTGTCATATTCTGATTTATGGTAATTAACGGCGTACGGCGATTGAACATTATTCCTCTCAAAATATTAAGAGGAAGACAAAACAAAATCCTGTCCCACCATTGTAGGGAGCAACCTCATTGTTGCCTAGTAACGAAAACAAAATAAACGTAGTCCAAATATGTAATATACGAGGGGTCCAAGACTTTTGATGGTGTGTGTAGTTCATCCGTTTTAACGATGTTATTATATTATTATATTTATATTGATAGTCCTTCTCAGCAAACCTTTTCTGACACCCCCCCCCCTCCTCCTTTACCCCCTTTTCTAACTATCTGAGAATTTCGCATTCTTTGGATGGTTTATCGTTATTGTAGTAAAATTATAAGCCCTAGAGCCATAAACATTCTAAGAACGTGCTGATAGCCAACCGATCTGTTCTCACAGGTACAGTACAGCAAAGATATATTTGACCACGAATTGAACACAATGAACGGATAAAAATAAAAGCCTATGCACGTCACCAAATACATGTTTAAGTTTTAGAGCAAACTGATGCCATGGTATAAAATTATTTAGTATTTCGAAATAATTTTGACTAACATATACAGAGATGGATTCTTTGTGTTTGTTTATTGTTAAATAACTTATTTTTTCAACATTAAAAATATAAATAATTTTAAAAATTATTTTGGTTGGTGCATAAATATGCAAGAACAAAAAAAGAGCAGAAACAATTGGTAGTAAAATATGTTTTTTTAATGGGAGAAAAAATTAGTAGAATAAAGCACACGGAAGTTTTGGAATTTTTTAAAAAAGATTTACAAAAAAATTCAGATTTTCTCACAAACACCATTCGGTTACAAATAGTGCAGTGTACTTTTTTGTACATAAATATCAATTATTATAAATGTTACGAATATCACCACTGGTAGCATTCAATGCTACCAGTGGCGGTGCGTGATATTTCAGTTAGCCATATCTTGAAAACGACGCATGGGACCCACTTCACTTTTTTAGGTGATGACTATACACCTCTTACAGAAAGGATTTGTAGTGAAAAAACCGTCAGCAAAGTTTGCGAAAAATTTTTCAAAAACACTGGAGCACTCCCTGGGTTCTCAGTAACGCTCTGTGGAATATTTGCAGTTTATTTTTTTTCATAATCTAGAAACAAATATAAGGAGACGTTTTTCGATTTGTTACAAAATATTTTTTGTTTCAAAAAAATGTCCCTATAAAATTAAATTTAAAATGGCCATAATTTTTTGAAAAAAAAAAATATTTTGCAACAAATCGAAAAACGTCTCCTTATATTTGTTTCTAGATTATGAAAAAAAATATACTGCAAATATCCCACAGAGCGTTACTGAGAACCCAGGGAGTGCTCCAGTGTTTTTGAAAATTTTTTCGCAAACTTTGCTGACGATTTTTTCACTATAAATCCTTTCTGTAAGAGGTGTATAGTCATCATCTAAAAAGTGAAGTGGGTCCCATGCGTCGTTTTCAAGATATGGCTAACTGAAATATCACGCACCGCCACTGAATGCTACTGTATTTGTAATCCTCTTGGTAGAATTCCTCTCTCTAGGTGATTTTAAAAGTTCATTGTTTTTTTATTCTTGTGAAATAGAATTAATAGTAGAAACGTATAAGTTTAGGGGTGCTACTACACGCTAAAACAATATATGTATATTGGACTGTAGTTTAAATTAATACTTCAATTTTATATTTAAATTACCTTCCTAAGAGCTGTTCAGGGTAGGACCATTATAGTCTCGTTCTTTTTTTAAAACAGCGTATCAACGTTTAACTGTTTTGGCATTTTGATTGAAGTTGATTGTTCTAAAAATAACAAATAAAATAAGAAAAAATTCGTTTTTCAATTCAAAGTTTGAAGATTGAAGACAAGATAAAAGTTTAAAGCTCAAAAAAGACGCAAACCTCTATTAAATCCTGTGTAAAGTTAAGATAATTTCAAACTGTCAACAAAGGTATAATAACAAAGTAATAATTTATTATAATATACTTTATACTTTAGTAATAATAAACTTATAATCCAACCAACCAAAAAACTAACAGAGAAGAAGGTCGCCAAATTCCCCACAGATAAAATACAACACTGGCAACTTTAGATCTGCTGCCAACTGTATAACAACGAATATCAAGCGCGAAATTTAAAATTCAATAAAACATTCCATTATAGTTTATCTCAATATATTGAGTGGTGGTATCACTGTAGCCATTTAATAGTGTCAGCGGTGACGGGCACCGGCTTTTATTTTGTACACACGTACACAGTATATACTTAGTACTATGTGGTCGTAAAGTTTCGAATAAATCCGATATCTGTTTTTGACACTGACAGTTTTGACAGACAGTTTTTAGTCTTAGAGGTATGACTCGTAATGAGGATGAGGATAGAGCAGTGTAAAAAATGTAGTACAGGTAGGTAGCCGAGATATTTGACTTTAAACTCATCGTCTCCAAGATATCTCATGTTAAATAAATGCCAGTATTTTCAATAATAAACATATTTACTAACTGATTAAAAGAAAATTATGAACAGTAGCCAATGTTTAACAGTTAACAATCCTTAAAATCCACACTCCACCCCCACAGCGGCGACACTGTCACTCACGCAAAATCCGAGGCAATATCCCAACATATGTAAGTAGTAACATTCGAACGAGCTAACATATCAACATGAAATTTGGTAGAGTTCACATTATTCCAAGGTCTACAGTCGATCAGATTACGACTTGATCCCAGGGTTGGTAGAAGTTTGGATATTTATGTGCTGCGTTTTTGTACGAGCCGGTTCAATTACTTCTCTCATAAATTAGTGGTTCCTTCGCATTACCTAATTGATACGCGAACATTTTCAACTGTAACGTACGAAATAATTTAGAAGGACGACGACCTCAGGCAGCCGCCTGCCGCCGAGAGACACGATTCGGCGATTTTTTTTTATCTAATAGTAAATAAATGAACACACAAAGACCTCAAGTAAGTAATATCGACTAAAATTTTGAACGTATCTCGTCCCGTCGAGATCTCGCGCACGTCTCGTATTGAAAAACAATGACCAGGGAGAGGTAAACGCCTTGCGATTTTTTTCTCGCGTTTCGTACGCTTTGTGTGGAGTGTACCAGTTCCAAGGTCACTTTGGTAAATGACACGAAAATAAAATTAGCCCGAGCAAATAATAAGAAGACCTTCTGACAGGTCGCCCACATCGAACACTCTAGTAATTACGGGCATAAATAGACCCGATACGCATCTTATGGAATAAAAAGTTCCGAGTCACAAAACGTAGACAAAAAAAAATATGTATTTAAATCTATCTAGATACTATTTCCGGATATGCAGTGGGAGTTGAAACCCATGGGCTTTGTAAAAAAAACCTAAACCCATATAAAAGTGTTTATAGGTACCAAGGTACACATTAGATTTTCTGCACTACTTATACCTACATACATACAGTAGTGGTCAAAAAAATAAGAGTGAAGTGATTGAATTCAAGTTATTTCATGGCATTTAATGTGCAGCACATTTAAAAAATTAAATATGTATATATTTTTAGTTTATAATACCACTCTCTAAAGAAAAAACGCCTTTAGTTTAAATTTAAGTATCTTTTAAACGAAGATATAAATACATCATAAATCCCAATGGATATTAAACATGGACAAAAAAATAAGAGTATTGTACAAAGAAAGCCGCGAATAAAAATAACTGTTACAAATTCTAATAATATTACTACATTAGTACTTTGTAGAATACCCTACTAATAAGAATACCATAATAATTGTTTTTAAGAACAGCTTCGCATCTCCTTGGCATAGAATCTATCAATTTTCTGCAAGTTTTTACAAGCAGTTCGGTTTTTAACTCTTTCCAAAGATTCTCAATAGGATTTAAGTCTGGTGACTGCGAGGGCCACTCTAAAACTGATATTTGATTGCTTGTAAACCACTGCTTTACTGTGCGTGCCGTAAGTTTGGGGTCATTATCTTGCTGGTACACCCATCTTATCGGCATATTTTCTTCCGCATTGGATAGCATGACTGTTCGCAAGATGTGCAAATACATTTCTTTAGTCATCGTTTCTTTAATCCTAAATATAGGACCCACTCCATTATAAGAAAAGCAGCCCCACACTTTAACATTTTCTCCGCCATGTATTACTGTACCAATAGTATTTCTTGGGTTGAATTCCTCATTCTTACGTCTTCGTGCATACAATCTTCCATCTAATCCAAAGATATTCATTTTTGTTTCGTCACTGAAAAGAATGTTGTGCCAATTTCGTTGATAGTTTGGGTTACAATTGTCTCGAGCTTTCAATCTTTGCTGTATATTTCTCTTACTTAGGAATGGAACTTTTCTGGCAACTCTATCATACAATTTTCTTTCTTCTAAGCGTCTTCTTATTGTCCGGGTACTAACGTTTAAGTACAATCTCGTTTTTATAGTCACAGATGTCGAAAAGGGATCTTTACCAACTTCACGTGCTATTGCTATACGATTATGAAGTTTTCGTGTTGTTTTTCTCGGACGGCCTCTCCTTTCTGGTGCTTTTTCTGTTACATTTTGTTCTTTTAAAACCTTTGCAATAACACATGGTGATCGTTTCAGTGCGTTAGCAATGAAAGCGTATGTCTTGTTTTGACTTGTTAATTGTAAGCCCTATTGTTTGTGTTAGTTTTGGTAAATCTAATATAAAAATTTGTATAAAAGTTGTATCACTGCATTACAAATGAACATTATGAGACACCAACTTAATTATTATTAAAAAATTAACTGTAACAAAAATTAAATGCAAGGTCAGGCCAACTGATTCTCAAATTGTCAACCATTGACTTCTTGATGTGTAAATTTAATGGTAGGTACTGCCAACAGGAAAAACTGTAGGTACCGAAATACAAATAATCCTCATTGGATCAAGGCTACATCCACAAAAGCTAAATGTTTGGGCAGGAATAACCAACAACAAGGCCCTTTCTTTTTCAAAAAACCCTTACAGAAAAAAAAACAATTTCTTCAAACTGCTGTCTGGTTTCGGCAAGACGGCGCGTATCTTTTTTAAACCTGTTCGAAATTACTTGAGTGAAATTTTTCTTGGGCGCTGGATTGGAAGGAGAGGGCCAATAGAATGGCCTCCGAGACTTCCAGATCTTACGCGCCTGGACTACTTCCTTTAGGGATACTTGAAGGCAAAAGTCTATACCACCAGACCACAAATGTAGAGGATTTAAAGAACAGAATATAGTGCGAAATCATACGGAAGTCGTTCACAATGTACTCAGTGAATTAGTAGGATAGACGTGCCATTGTCAGAAAGTTGGTTGGCAATTTAACCAGTGGCAATTAGTAAAAATAAAATTTGTGTCTCATAATTTTCATTTCGAATTTTCGCTAAATTTTGTTTGTTTCGGTTTTATTAAATTTCTGAAATGGATTATGATATTGCTATAGCAATTAAAAAGCATTTAAGTGCTTCCTATTAGCGATTTCAGAAAAAAAAACTATTGAACAATCAATGCGTGCAAAAAAACCCTGGGGGTTTCTTGTATTTTCCTTTTATACTTAGCACTGTAGAAGCTCCTAAGCGACCGCCACACTATTGGCAAATCAGATGAATCCGGCCCTGCACGCGACTCAATTACCGCTGGAATGCTAGGTATTCGTTATGCTCTATTAAATGCATCATTTTAAAAATTAAAGTCGTATAACGAAGCTTTTTTTTCGAGAATCAATCCAACTTTTTAAAACATACACCCGCTTTTTAGTTATTAGTTCGGGCCCCGTTAAGGTACGTAATTAATTTTTATTTCCGGTTTTCGTATATTAAATTGCACAGCCATGAATATTAATAATTAACATAAACGTGCGAAATAGTGGCGATAGGAAAATTTCTCTGTTAAAATGCTAGCCGACCGTTCTTCAAATGCAGCATTGTGGAATTTCGGTTTGTTATACAGGCGTTTTCGGAGAAAGTGTGTTGCCCGGAATTCACGAAACAATACAGTTTATTGGAAAAAAATATCGGCGACTTGTGATGAAGACACGTCGCAACCAACATAAACAATTTTGGTATACAGCAACCTCACAAAATAGTGTATTTATGTGCGTAATATGCATCCGTTATTGTTAGTGCACAAAATAAAGTCCAAGGACACCAATTATATTAGTTCTGATACTGTGGTATCAAAATAATCAGAATTTAAGCAACGTTAAAAAAGTGTGTGTACCATGAGTTTCCATGCTGACGTAGGTATAGGTAAAATGGTTTTCAAAAACAGTGAAAATCTAGGAATAAAAAAATAATTAGTTTTATGCAATATACAGTTTGGACTTTTCTGGTTGCCAATGGCAAGACTATAAAAATTAATTGCCACAAAATAGGGAGAACAAACCTAAATTTTATAAAACATAGATGTATTTGTAATAAATGATTACAACTGCTGAAGTAAACTATACATAAATTACACAAATTAATTGTGGTGCATAGCTGCTAAAAGCAATTCGTAAACGGCTCGAAATCATTACAAAATAATACCATTATGAAGAATTCCGAACAGGGTATATAACAAGACAATAACAAGTTTATCTTGCAGTTAAGTAAGGTGTAGTGGCAGCGTCAACATAGGATATTTGCCAACGAGAATTCGGAGAATTTTTGTTCCTCGGAAACCTTTTTATCATCCTGTAGGTAGACGTACAGTCCGTTGACATCGGCGATAAGCCGACGATTTATGGTGGCTGGACGGTAGGTAGTCAAGATCCCAACCAGTCGGGGCCTTTCCCGAAGCCGACCTTAGAATGTAAATTTTTTCAGCAAACGTGAATTTATCGCAGGGGGGATTAACCAAGAATCCAACGCGCCGTCCGAAAAGCCATAGGTTATTGATTTTCGCACGGCGCCGCATGAAAAGGCACACACGTGCACTGGCTGGCGTGATTTTTGGAAAACTTACTTTGCGGTGGCATCATCCTGTAGTGCGGAGGCGGCAGCAGACAGATGCCCTCTTGTTTTACGGGACCATTCACGTACCTGGAGACCATTTTTGCGAACGGGAATTTTGTATGCTCCTAGACGTCGAAGGCGAGATTACATCAAATATAAAAATCGAATTTAGCGCGTCGGGACGTAAACAATTTCAATATCTATGAAATCATCGCAGCAGTTCGATTGTGAAGCGAGTTTGTATAAAAATCGTATGTTGATCTGCGGTTCTTATCGAGGAATTATCCGAGTTCTTTCTGGACATCTCGTGAGTCACCAACGACTTTTCAACCACTAGCAAACACTACACTGATGTCAAAACAGCTTAAATATGCAATGTCACCCGCGGAATAAAGCCTTGAATAATGGTAGTTCGCAATGAACACAACTTGGTGATTTAAAAAAGAGTTTTCTTCAACCGCGAACGATTCGACAGGAGCTAGAACATGCCGAGCACGTCGCGCTGCACCTAACACCAAAAATCGATAAGGGCGTTTTACAATAATTACACTAGACACCGACTTATCACATGGGACACGATTTACCTCGTGACGTATCACTTAAACAATTGTTTGTTGTTTTTGCACAACCTTTTTGGGAATTGTCTTTTTTACAACTTAAATAATTTACAATTTATTTGATAACTCTCATCAGTCAAAATATATTTTCGGCGACAAACGCCATTGTATCGACTGTATAAATTGGTTCCGAATTCGGCCGCCAGGACTATTAACGCATGCGTGTTGATTTTTTTAACCAATCAACTAGTAACTTTTGAATTTCGCAAGCTAGCAACTTGTTTGTGTGAAAACTGAAAATTTTTTCTAACTATTTCTGTCACAAATCGAGTAACATCACACCAGCGCGCGTTAGTTTTAAAAATCCTATTTCGCAACATTTTTTAAAACGTTCCTGCTTTTAATTAAATGCGAAGCGTGCACGCAAAAGCAATACTAACATCGCAAAAAACATTAACCTGGCCTTACCTGAAATTTAACATTACTAACGTGGCATATTACGATTTTAAGACTTATGTAATAAATTCGCTCAACACTATTAAATGAATAAATAAAATCACTTACAAATAAACATTGCTTAGCCTAGTCATATGATGTAATATATTCCATTAGAAAATGTCACTGACAAAATTGAGATCTTCATAAATTATTTCTGTGAAGTCAAAAATAAGAATCGTCGGCAGTTTTAAAATACTGTTCGCGTATTAAATGGATTTTCACTGTACCATATGGTCTAGCTAATGACAATGACCAACCGCTAAGCAGGTGAATGTATACTGAATACTGAATAATGAAAGTTGTTAACCAGCCACCACTTGACACAGCAAAACAAGGAACTAGGTACAGAATGTTCACATTCTATTAACAATTTACCTATATCTTATCTGTTATTTTTATTTATATTTCTCTTTTTCTAATCAATTATTTGCTTATTTGTCCGTTATCGTGGACCTTTTCAATAGCTGGATATTTAAAAATTATTCCGCTGACGTTTGTTGTTAAGTGACAGATGGGCGTAACTACTTAATAAAAAAGGATACGGCGAAGTCGAGAATCGCTGAGTCTGTGGCCCTCCTGTGGCCGTCTGCTTCTGATTGCTGTTCATTTCAGCCTCGGGCACTAGGTCCCTTACAGCAGCCGCCACGGATCTGCGTTATTTATCTGCATATGTTCAAGATTGACACATCTCACAACACTCTCACATAAGTACAGAATCGAATTTTTGGCATTTTTGCGAATAAGGTCCTCGTTCAAACGCGATGTTTGTGGATTTTCAAAATCTAGTACTTATCTAACACTTTGAACTCTTTTCAATCAAAGGTTAAGATATTTCCAAGATGGCGGAGTATTAACCCAAAAACATGTTTTGCATCTGGTCCTCCAACGTGTTTTTTCGAGTAGTTCACTTATGGAATAAACGAGTAGGCACCTAAACAAAGTTTCTTCACTTATGTTAACAAAATGTCACTTTATATTCACAAATTAATAATACAACGTTATTAAAAATGACACGCGGCTTTCACGCTTCGACAAAAGCACACCAAACGGAATGTTACAAAACTATCGTCACCAATCCAATCAAAATTTCATTGCAGATAGTTATTCGAAATAAAAATCACTAAATTCTTGTTTATTGTCTTTTTCTTACACTTGCAAATCATCCTTGGTCAACGTATGTGCATAATAAAACCTTATGCCTTATGTTATGTGGATAGTGGACAAATGTCACATGTCAAAATAAACAACTTAACCTCAAACGATACAGAATGTGAAAATTTTAAAATAGTAACTAATTAATCGATAAAATGTCGTCGTACGGAAAAGCAGAGACCGAAAAACTCAAACAAAACTTGGAAAATCAGCTCGACAGATTGGTTGAGCAACTGGAGGATTTAGAAAACTGCAGGTAAGCCACAGCAGCTGCACAATCAGATAAGATCTATTACCAAAGTAGGCACAGAAAATGTTATCGGTGATGCATACATCAATAAATATTACTTTTTACATACTTATGGCCTCCGCTAATAGAGCAGGTTAGAACTTTTCATTACTGGTAGCTGATATAAACACGCTAGAATCAATGTTGTTTTAGTAGCAACTGGTTGTAAACAATGGTCATACTGACCGATGGTTGATATTGTTGATATCCAGAAGACTACATTCTTTTTATGCCACAACAATTTTTTTTTTTGAATATTTACTTAATGAGAATAAATACGAAAAAAAATAATACACTACTACAAAACACTCATAATCTCATTTTTAATTTGTATGAACACATTGTCCTTAAGCCCAAGATCGGGTACATGTCATAGACATATTTATTCTAGGAATGAATTAGACTCCGATGAATATGAAGAAACCAAAGAAGAAACAATGGAGCAATTAAAAGAACTCAATGACAGTCTTAACAAATTAGTTAACGGAGACATTTCACTGATAAGTGCTCTAGGTGCAGTACAATTAGTAAGTAACATGATTTACCGATGCCTTTATGCACTTTTGAAACTATGAATTATTTATTTGTTTATACTGCCTTTCATATGAACACCCTTCTTCTACTCCTAAAATTTACCAGTAATACTTGCCTGAAATATGATTCTTTTTCACTGTTTGTACGTGTACTGATCTGAGGTACTTTGAATATTAAATGTGTTATTAATTATGTACCATTTGTGTTCCAAACGTTAGGCTACTCAAGCTGCCATTTCACAGGCCTTCAAGACGCCTGAGGTAATAAGACTGTTCGGCAGAAGAGAACCGAAGCAACTCCGTGAGAGGCTTCATACTATCGAACAGGATCTACGACTCAATAAATTAAGCGTGGAGGCTAGAGATCGACAGAAAGTAATATATCCAGCAACAGCTGTGCAGACTGTGTCCGTTGATGGTAACACATAATAAAATAGTAAGTGGGTGCGGTTATGGTCTGATATTATTGGATAGTGGCTTCTGTGACATAATGTCACAGTGACAGAAGCCACTATCCAATAACATTATTGCTAATCATAATCACACCTACTTCATTATTTTACTATCTGTTAACATCAATAGACACAGTCTGTATAATTAGTCTTTAACGTTTTCTATTTTCAGGCTGAAATATTAACTGCATTGCGACAGCTTAAGGAACAACTAACAAGAGAGGAATTGCAATTTTTAGAAAAACATAACGACATATCGAATGCATTTAAGAATGTTGAATTTGTGGAAGTAAATGATTAATGTTTTTACAAATCCGGTAAAATATGTAATAACCGTTGATATATATATATATACTACTTTATATATGGTGAAGATAATAGAAATAAAATATCACCTTCAGTACATAAATTTTAATTTTTTTTCTCCATTAGAATGCAACGAAATATGATCAAAAGAATGTTAGACGTTCTATATTGGATAATGAAATATTTTAAGGAAAAATGAGAGTAACGGACTACGAAAAAGGAATATCGTATAACTAATTATATTTATTGCAATAAAAATAATTGTTCCCAATAAAGGTTTATATTGATTAAATAAACCAAATTAAATGTATGTGTACATTAATAAAATATATTTTATTTGTCTAAATTCTAAAATTTCAAATTGAAAACAACAATTGTGCAAAAGTAAACCGAACAATTTTACTTAATATAATAAAACAAGTCGGAAAGTAAAGTACATATTCTCACACTCAATATAATTAACGCTTACGCCTACAAACTTTCTTGTGTTCCGCTTGCCAATGCTGCTGCTGGCACGTTTGGGAACAGTACGCCGTATTCCAGCAACAGTGATAAATTGCGTCTTGTTCACAGTTGTAACACTGGAAAAAACAAAATAAAAACAATTTTCCACCTTTAAATAATTTGCTTTATAAATTTAAAATGGGTGAATTAATGTGGCGAGAGGGATGGTGCGAAGGTTTGTATTTCGCTGTACTCTAATATCAATCGCAGTGGCTTTAAATAATCACTCAACTGCTTTCATAGATGAATGAATTATTATTGTCTGTGGGAATAATTTAAAAAGCGTGCCTCATATTTTCAATATACCTTACCATGAAATAACTTCTTAGATTTCTTGAGTCTTCTTAAACTTTTCTGCAAAACGTTTAAAATAGTCGAAAAAAAATACATCTACAGTAAGATCAAGAGCATATCTTTGCAGTGGATCTGGCAACATGGCACAGTGGACTTGCGTTAAGGAGGTTGGACACCGAGGTGCGGGGCAAGGGGGAAACTCCTATCTCTTCCATGTATAAGCAATCATTTGTTTGCAACTTGCAAAAGTGAAATGTTGATATCATATTTGTTTAATTTAAGATGGAACTCTCTGTGCAGTATGTTTGTAATGCACGATAAATTAATAATTTTTTATTATATACCAAGTTTGGACAATAAAATAATTTATTGACCGCGTTTTTAAAAAGTTGATTTATACTCGGAAAGTACGGCAACCCTGAACGGTGTGAAAGGTTTGCTTTCGGCAGTTGGCTAGAACAAGGAGACCGAGGCTCGCGTGTTTCAAGCGGAACAAAATACGTCAAAAGATAAACTTAATATGGCGGCAGACTATTACCTGCGCAAAGCGGTAGCGCGCACGAGTACAAGATTCGGTCGCGCGCACAAGCCGCTAATACCCTAGTGGATTTCGACGTCATTTGTGCCGTTCTCTCGACGCGAGCTCAGTCTCCTTGTTCTAGTCTTCTTGGGCTAGGCTACTCGGCGAAAATTGTTGACGGAAAGTAATTCTAACCTCAAAAATTTGTCGGTAATGGTTCGGCCAAGCGGAAATTTTGATAAATCAAATGAGAAATCTGATAGATGATGTAGGAAATGTTTTATTTCGGCAAAACAATTACGGAGAGTGCAATGTAAGCGTTGAGGCAGGGAAGAAATGCGAAAAGGAACAATTAGGAGACGCGGCGTTTCCGAACGCTGCATCGACAGAGCGCCAGCCCGATTGCGTGAAACACTCAACATTAAATTGATAATTGCGTGCAACACAGCTGGTCAATCACGTCCATGTAAATCTATGTTCTTCCTAGACGTTATTGCTATGCGTGTCCAAAGTTTCAGATTTTTCTAATTATTCAAAACGTAGTTTTTATCAAATTCAATAGTTACGTCCATAAGAGCCCATGTTAAATTTCTTTTTTTTGATGATTTTTTTCTCGCAAACTAGATGGTGAAAAAATCCCAAACAATTCTGAAGATAATTTTATTACTTGAATAATATATATCAACAATTTCATCAGCTTCTAATTATTTTTGCAATTCCAGACCAACCTCCTTAAGGCATGACCTGGCCTGTATATGATAAATACACCCCCAATTTAACATCAAAATACAGCATAGGTATCCAATGGGCTGATGCATTTTGTATACAATCAAAAGTCTTCTATACACAATACACAACACCAATCTGTATTTAATTATAAAAAACTCACCCACTGTTTCTTTTTTGTCTCGGAAATCTGCTGATTGTGAGATTCGAATAACCTCTTTAGATGATCATTATGATCGTTGGTTATTTTGTCTACTTCCATTTGCATACAATCCATGGCACATTTAATTATATCTTTTTTTATTCGATAAACATTCTAGTTTTCTTCTCATCTAAGAAATTAAGGGAGTTATTTTGAAAATTCATACGATTATATCAAACTAGAGATGTGTAGTTCGTGACCGAAAAGTTCGAATCGAACTATTCACATTGTGTGAACAGAACGAACTGTTTCACTCTCTTAGCAGGTTATAGTTCGTTTTGAACTGTTTTTCAGTTTGAAATATTTAACAGTGAAACTGAAATAAGTGACGACGCTGACTGTCATAAAAAACGTTTTATTTTTCAAGGCGGCACCGCTGAAACATGCCGAAAATGGAACTTAAATAAATGGACTATAAACAAATAGAAAAACTTCGTGTATATGATATGCCGCTGACATTACTGTTGTCAAATTATTTTTATTATATTTTCGATGACTTTATTATTTTGAGTTTAGTACAGACACGCCACTGTTTAGTCATACTGAAATATTCATGATAAAAATATAGAATAAACATAATTTTAAACCAATTCAGTATTATTTATAAACAATATAAAATATGCGTCGAAATACAAATAATAATTTGTGTTTAATGACACGAATGACAACATATTTTTATCAATTATTGTTATGTACTGGGTACTAGTGGGTACTGTTGTTTGTAACTGCCGCTGCCGAAATTTCGGTCTTTGTGCGTTGATTGTCGACTACCGCGTTCGTACGCATCACGTTCATTTCATCGTTTCACAAGAGAAATGTAGGAACGAAAAGAACTATAGTTCATTTCGAACTGTAAAAAAGAACTATTCAGTTGGATGAACTGTTTCGGTACGAACTATTCATCAAAGTGAACTAGAATGCCCATCCCTATATCAAACAGTACCTTTTCCACTGAGTCACTATACGGTTGATCCAGAGGTTGCATGCCCGACTCTCTCCTCGGAGAGATTTGCTTGCTGAAATTTTCAGTTGAGCTGGTGACCTGTTCATATGTATCTTCGAAACTGTAAGAAATATTAATCCTGGATTTATATACGACTAGAAAAATAAGGGTAGAAAAGAGCATTAAAAATATATTCCTACTTATTTTGGTTTCTTTTCACTACAATGTCACATACCCAAAGGACTCCTGTGATGTATTTTCCCTGAAAGAATATTCTGTACACTCTTCTTCTTCACCGTCTGATATGTCAATTACGTTTCCGGAAATTGTCTGGCTTGAATTTTGTTCTTCTTCGGGAATTTTTTTCTTTTTTTTCTTTCGAATCTTCTGGTTCTATGAAAATAAAATATATTAACACAAATTGCAAATAAAAAAAGACACTCACGTTACCTGTTGAACTACTGCTTTTTTCTCTTTCCGGCAGTTTTGACCACTATATCGACTTCTTCCAATTCCAATGTATTATCAGCAGAAGAAGGTATAGTGGAGCTTTCCCTACCTTTTTTGGTTTTGGGTAAGGCACTACCATTAGCAGAAGTGTTTAGCGGAGAACCCTTCTGTTTCGAAAGCGTTCTGCGCCTTGGTTTTGAGGATGCTTTCAGTTTTTCAACCTCAGAAGGGTCACTTAACAGCAACTGATGGAATTTCAGTTCTTCGTAGGACTTATTAAACGCAGCCGAGGAACGAATCTAAAAATGTAAAACTTGATAGTACATGATTCAAAACATAACATAAATTATAATACCTGTAAACTTTCTTTAGTCATGGTTATAGGTTTAACTAATGACTTTACTAACACAGCCCTTTCGTACTTCCCACCGAAAAATCTGACATCGTAATGGGTAGCAGTTTCCTTCATAACCTGCAATTTTATGTAAATTAAATAACGCCAATTTATATCATATGTTCATTACCAAAATATATCAACAGATAGAAAAAAATGATTATTTAGATTACAAACGTACCTTTGCCGGCCAATAAGGATAACCCTTCTGTTTTGCCCACACAAGAACATGTGGAACTCTACAGGGTAAACAGAACCATCTGCTATTAACTTTCTCATTGCTATGCCTGTAACAGTCAACGCAATTCTTCATTTCGGATATGTCGTGAATGGCATCTCGAACCATCAATTCTGCAGCCCCGTACTCCTGTGATTCAACTAAAAAACAAAAAGTAAAACAATTCTGTACTTAAGACCAAATTATTTTAAAATTAGCAACTACACATTACACTTACTTCCATGAAAGATGGCCACGTTATGTTGTACAGTATAGACATCGCCGAGGAATTCGGAAAAAGCATTATACGACTCTGTATTTAACTTAACCTCAATTACAGACATGTCTCTGTGCTCGAAGAACAACTGATTTGCTCTCCATGTAAGTTCCGAATCAGTCAGCCACTCAGGTCGATCCTCCTGAGCCATGGTATGTGTAATTGTATTGGGTAACTGAAAACAAGTGTAATAACTAATAACTCTAAGTCACGGAGTGTAACAGGACCACATCAGGGGCAACACGGCATTGTATATGAAATAGTCTATACAAACAATGTAATTAATAATTTTAAATATAGACTATCCACGTCTGGCATTCGAGAGGCTCGAAATTGGTAGTGTTGTGCGCTTGCAATAACATATCATTCATAATATCACATCACAGTAAAACCAGTTTAGAATCACGCTCCATCAAGAATACCCGTGCTGTGGCATTTCGTCTACTGTAGGTGCACTACCGGTAAAAAGTTTGGGTTCACCTCATAATTTTCGAAAAATATTGATAAAACCAAGGTTTCACTCAATTATTGTTATTTATTAGCTTCATTTATGACAAATTTTCATAATTACGTGAACATACTATGTCGACTTTTACTCAGCATTATTTCTGGACACGGAAAAGCGTGTCGCAGGAGAATGTTATGGTACAGTTTTTTGTCCATAATGCCCTTGATTTGCACAAGATCTCCAACTTTGTCACCATCAAAACATCCCCAAACCATGACTGACCCTCCACCATGCTTGACTGTTGGAATGACGCATTGATTAATCATGCGTTCACCAATCAAACGGCGCACATATTGTCGATGTCGTCCGTAAAAAATTTCAAACTTCGATTCATCTGAAAATAACACTTTTGACCATTGTTCAATCGTCCAATCTTTATGTTTTTTTGCCCAATTCAATCTTTTAACTTTGTTTTGTTTGCGTAGTAATGGTTTTTTGACGGCGATGCATCCTTTCAAACCATAATCCCGCAGACGTCACTGTACCGTTGAAACAGATACTTGTGTTTCCCGTGTAGAATTGAGTTGCTCACGAATATTGGGAGCTGTAAGAGTACGATTTCTTTTGCTTCCAACACAGACGAACTTGTCTTCTTGTTTTGAAGTTGCTTTAGGCCTGCCCAAACGATGACGACTCTGATTACATCCTGTTTCGCGCTTTCTTTTGCCAGCTCGCATGACTGCATTTTGAGAAACATTGGTGTTTGAAGCAATTTTCCGGGTTGAATAACCCTCTCCGTGTAATGCAACAATAACTGCTCGTGTTTCTACACTTAGTTCTGCTTTTCGGCCCATTTCTCTATGATAAAAACAAAATATTTTTTACCCATTTCAATGATACGCTGATATTCTACGGATAACTTCAATTTACATGACAATCTTTCTTTAGCTTTACGATATTGAATACAAAAAATGTTTTACTCACCTTTTTGTACATAAAAAAACACAAAATAAAATGTAGACAATATGATTTTTCTAGTGAACTTTCACAATACAAAGATCTTACGCGTGGTAAGCACTGGGCACATCAAAACAATGCGTCCCATCGTGACACATTCGAACTCGATTTCAGCATCGCCCCACCGCGCCAGACCCTCAACTACGCACTAATCAGGATCGTGTTCTAAGTCGACATTCGTATGTCACGCCTGCTCAATAGAATATAATGAGTAGCCGACGAAATTGCGTAAAATAAAAAAATATATCAAGTGAACCCAAACTTTTGACCGGTAGTGTATATACCGAGTATTTCGTTACATGTATCAGTGTCATTGTGATTTAGAGTGCTTGGACAACATAAGGGCGGATTGAACATGCCAAAAGAATGCAAAAATAGACAAGATCTATTTCAAACATGGATTGACAGTAATCCAGACTTTTATGGGGATTTGTGTATTAGGGAAAATGACCTATTTTGTACTTTTTGTGGAAGAACTATAAATTCTTCAGATAAATCTAAAGTAACAAGACATGTCGGCAGCCATTTTGGCTCAGCTCATTCAGCGCGGGTATTCTCGATGGCGCGTGATTCTAAACTGGTTTTATTGAGATGTCATATTATGAATAATACGTTATTGCACGCGCACAACACTACCCATTTCGGGCCTCTCGTATGACAGACGTGGACAGTCTATAATTCGCTGTGTTGTGCGAGCCGTTATTGAAATTGCTTATTTTAAACTATTAATTACATGGTTTGTATAGACTATTTCACATACAATGCCGTGTTCCCTTTGATGCAGTCCTATTACGCTCCGCTACTTAGAGTCTTTAATAATAAGTCACCTACTAGTACTTATGTTTAACTCTGGTTTACCAGTTTAATATACATCTGGTTATATGTACATATCAACCTGAACCAAGTAATTTTTCTTATGTTACTTACCCAAGCCCTTATCCTGTGCAAGACGAACTTCAACATGTAGTTGATTTCGGCCTTATCCAAGCCACAATTATAATCAATTCTGTTAATGTTACACACAGAACACAATGTTTCATCGTACGTTAACGTACTTTGATCCACCCAATTGGTGGGGTTATTTTCACTAGTCGAACTAGTAGAAATATCACCTCCAGAATCGGGTTCAAGAGACACAGAAGGTTCGTTATCATTTCCAGAAACGTTTTCATTTTTCGACAGATCTGCGTCGGCGTCTATAACGACATCGTCCGAATCGTCAGATATAACGGTCACCGAGTTAGTATCATTTCCGGGTGTGGATTTGGAGCTGTCGTCCTTAGATTTTTCTTTAACCTCGTCAGGTGTTGCGCTAGGCGGTTTAGGATAATTGTTTGTCTTTTTCTGATACTCAAATTTACGTTTGGCGCCGGTTATACAATCGGGATGGAATACTCTGAAACATTTTGTACAAGGAGTCATATCACCAGCTAAGTGGCACTCGAAGCAGTACCAATCTTTCCCGTCCAATTCGGGCTGGAAAACAAACATGTTGGTTTCTGGATAAATCGTAACGTAATTTGACTCACCAGGTCTTGTTGAATTATTTTGTAACTTTGATGGGTACCATCTGAATTCCTTTTTGATGGTCTGCAAATATACAAATGTTCGAATTTATAACTATAAAATTGTACTAAACTTAACATAGATTACACAGCCACACAAAAAAAAAAGTTTCTGACCTGGAGGTCTCACTATATGTATTACATGTATTCGCTGAATTCGCATCCGGGGTTAGTTTCATCCCAGCATGTCTGGGTTCAGCCATAACCTCAAAAAACACTGAAATTCACCATATCCGTAAAACCACGAACCATATGGCTCCTCATATTAATCCTAATGATACAATAACCCCACAGCCACATAACCACATAACCACAAAACTACATAAATTTATTTATTTATAGATTTCTTTATTGTGTATATTTGCTTGAGAACTGTAAAATCAGTTTCATTGCAAGAGATTGCATTACATGATTACAGCATCGAGTTATAGGGTTATGTAGTTATATGGCCATGTGGTTATGTGGCTGTGGGGTTATTGTATTATAGTATCATGAGGATTAAGAGCCATAGGGTTTGTGGTTTTACGGATATGGTGAATTTCAGAGTGTTTTTGAGGTTATGGCCGAACTCTAACGAGCTGGGATAAAACTGACCCCGGATGCAGATTCAGCGACTCCTAAAACATACAGTGCACAGTCAGACCCCCACGTCAGGAACTTTTTTTTTACTGGGTTATTATGTGATTATGGTTATGTGGCTATGGGGTTATGGAGTTATTAGGTTGTGGGGACAGTTGGTTATTGTATTATAGGATTATGAGGTTTCGGAGCCATAGGGTTTATGGTTTTAACGGATATAGCAAATTTGAGGGTGTTTTTTGAGGTTATGGCCGAACCTAGACGTGCTGGGATGAAACTGACCCCGGATTCGGATTCAGCGACCCCAAAAACATATGGTCCACATAGTGAGACCTCCAGGTCAGAAACTTTTTTTTTGTGTGGCTATGTTATTTGTAATCGTTAACATAACAGTTAATATTAAAAGGGGCCATGATATTAAAGAATCATGCAAATTTTTAAATTCAGGATATTTTTGGCCTACTTATATTAAAAATAATTTAGAATTTTCATTTTCATTTGATGGAAATTTGAAAATTTCATTCTAGCCTTTTTATACATACATGTATTTTTTCACATAAAAAAAAAACATAATACTTACACAATCAATTTATCTTTAAGAGTCTGTTTGATGTACAATTCTGCTTGGGCAGGGGTGCAGTCATCGGCATTTTGTAAAAATTTTGTAATTCTCACGATATCGGCAACTTGTCGTGCTTGGTTTGCCGACCTTATGGCATCCCATATTCTCTTAACATTTATGGGATCTGAATATCTTCGCACAGACATTCCTTAGAAAAAAAAAGCATTGTTTTGTATGATTATAAATATATTACATAATATTTTACAATGCTGTTTATACAAACATTATGTGCTCCACCTATTTATTAAAATTATTTTTATTTTTTTGTTTATACAATATGAAATAAGCATATATGTTAAGTTGAGACAGGCATTCCAATTTGTCTTCTTCATAATTATATTATTATTTAGTCCATGTTAGTTACATAATCAAAATCTAATAATAAATAATAAAAAAACAATCACAATGAACAGTCAGATATACATATCTGTTAAATGTAAAAAGTAGGACTCTAACATATTTTATGTGGTATATGTGTGGTATTTGAGTATACAGAGTTATAAGTTATACAGAGATTGTTTGTAATTGTTTGGTTTTCTTCACTACTCTCAGATGAACAGAGAAGTAAAACAAATATATTAGTTTCAAATGCCGTTTTCTTTTATTAAATTCAAATGCCATGCTTAATTTCATATTCTAAACTGTCACTTAACATTTTGATTTATTACAAATAAATGGCATCCATTTAGTAATGTTATCTGTAGATACAGATTATAAGAATAACAACAAATTATGTACAGTTACAAACTGTAAAGTTGTGGGTTTTTATCAGTTAATACCCACATGAATTAAAACAAGTATGGGGGTACCAAGACTGAAATCGTAAAAAGAAATGTTATTGTCATTAGCATATGCGAACACGACAGTGAAGTGACACAAATAGTTAGTAATGTTCCAAACATACGCAATTATTGGGGCTAGTCTATCAATAGGTGGAATATTATTGACATATTGTTTTGTCAAGATTTTACTAGCAAGCAAGAGAGAAGTGTTTACACTACTCATGGTGTCAGAATCATTAGTGACAGTGTTTATTGGTGTTTTTTATATATATTCTGCGATAATTTTATCCTGGAATACAACCCACAATTCTACGTTCAATTTTACGAACACTATTGACGATATTGCCATAATTACTAACACAGATCAAACTTATAACAGTGCCGAAGAACACGACAGCTTTACAGAAAATCAGATTGGATCCTTTATGACAACAGAACTACCTAATTATCAAAATGAAGTAAACAACCTGGAAGAGGAAACTGTACAACAGGTGGATCACAATGACACTCCAGATGAATATACCACAAACAATTATTTTACTGAGCCTTTCAATGAAGCTGATACGACGACAATTAATTCCACATTTACCCTTAATAAAAAAGACCAGTTTCTGATTGATTACCAAAACTTTTTTAAAGATATCATACGCCAAAAGCTCACGAATTCATCTAGACACAATAAAACGTTATTTTATAACGATAAGGAATACAAATCTTTAATCAGATCACGAAGAAATGTTGTTTTAGATACTGCACATCCCGATGCAGATGAATGTTTTAAGAACATATTTTTCAATAACGCTCTAGTCTTGTATTCCTTCATACACTGCATTTTAGCTTTGATCAACATTAGTGCATATTGTAAAAAATGTGCACAGACTGTAACAAAAAGAGAATAGTGAAAATATTGGGAGTAGCACCGAAGAAGTTTCATCATCCAGACCTATCGGACCACTCTTTTCTGACACTCCTGTAAATGAAATTAAACACGATGACGAGATCGTAGTGGAATTACCAAAGTGAAGAGAACAATACCTTTAGAAGACAGCAAGCCTGACACAAGAGAAGAAATCTTAGAAGACTTGTACCACAGCAATGTTCTTAAATTAATTATGTATATTGTGCTAATGTGGACACTTCCCATAACTGCAGTTGCAATACTGTATGGCATTCTAAAAACGCAACATTTTATAAAGGAACCTCAGCGCAGCTATATAGATATTAGTAATTTTAATTCTACGCGAGCTGATCCAAATTTTTTGAGCATTATACAAAACACAACAAATAACGTAGGTGTACACAATTCATCAGAAATTGATAAAGTTGTAAGTAATGTCTATAACATTGTGAAGAAGGTGCAAAACAATACGACAAGTAGAATTCCGTTTTTCACAAATTTAATGGCAGATGTGATATATTTCCTGAATCACAAAGAAAGAACTGCTAAGGAATTTGATGAAAAATGCTCATCGGATATTTTCGGTTTAAAGATTTATTATACGGTTATATTCGTAATAATGTATTTCCTGGTAATATTTTATGCAAAAGTGACTGAAATTACTCTGAAATACAAAACCAACGATTCACACTTCAAACAGTTAAATATGAATATCGTTGCTTTTTCAACTTTGTGGTTGCCAAGTGTAGGAGATTTATTTTTCAGAACCTTTATTACCGATATGAAGCCAAGTCTTCTTACAGATATATTTTTAGTTTTTGGAAATTCAAACAGGTTACTTACAATGCTCATGAATTATTTTCATTTTAAAAGGACTGGGATTAAATCGAATCTAGTCAGACCTTTAGTATAACACAGTTTAACAATAATCACATCAGTTATTTTTATTGAAAATTATCACATATCCTTTTACTAAACTTTTTTGCTTGTTCCTATGCACATACATATTAGCACATGTAATGAATACCTACTGTAAATAATATTCGCACTATTGATGTATTTCAAACACTTTGAAACTTATTTATAACATCACAACGCTAAAAATGCGTTTAATCAACATAAACTTCCGTTCATTTTATCAAGATTTGACAGTTCTTTGCGTCCTCTTTAGGGAGTTTCTGGTTTGCTCTCTTAGCCTATTTTTAATGAGACCTACCTCCGCAGCTTCTAATAACCTTCTTGATACGTCTGACGTCACTAAAGTTTAACTTAAAAATAAGAAACACTCAAGGTGCATAATTTGAAGTCCGTATTGATGGAAACAGGCACTTGAGTGTTACTTACATTTAAGTGATGATTATGAATTACATTCTAAAACCAGTGTTTAATGTAACATAATTATGTACGTTAACATAATTATGTACGTGTTTATTTACATTATTACTATGTTATTACTACTCACATTTTTACCAAAATTTACTATGATGAACTTTATATCTTCAATTTTTTTATTCGAATGGAAATGGAATTACTTACATGGAAATTCGTAAAGCTATTCTATTAAAATAGCCGATACAGTTTGTTTCGAAGTTTTAATAACTTCGAACCAACATCAATTATTGGTTAAACAGTTTGCTTGTACCATTTTCACAATTCACTTGTTCATCAAAAATATAATTTCTGGTTGGTAGGTAGGAATTTATCTTTTTATTTATATTTTACAAAATAAACGATAATAAAATAATACATAATACATTTATTTCAAGCATTACATATAATATGACGCTACAAAATGAATATCGAAACTTTGACTGCTCCAGCCTTGACTCGCAAGTTCATCTCAAGATGTCAGTTACCATAAAGAAACCAAATTTGGTTTCTTTATGTCAGTTACCCAACAGGCATTTTAAGAAGTGTTCAAATAGTTATCTATATTCTGTTGGAAAACCATACGAATTTGTTTGAATTGAGTAATGTTTTATGGTAGTTACTACCATAGACAAAAACAATAGGTTTAGTAGCTTTTCATCTCACAGAATACCTAATCTGTGGTTATGTCACGTGTCATACGTCAAATGTCAAACCATCTGAAGAAAGAAGAAAAACTTCGTTATTAATAATTTTCTATGTTGTTTTCCTTTCATTTGTAATAAGCACTGTAACATATACTGGTTTATTATGAATGTATTTATTTAGAATCCAACGATACTATAACGAGAGATTATTTAAATTATTTCAGTGTACCTAACCTAAAAAAAAAAAATTAGGGTAGTAAATACCAATGGCCTATATTAGTGACTTACGTATAGCAGTAATTTGTTCAAGTAACATGAATAGAAGCATGGAAGCCCATGCTTTTTTTATCCAAAAAAGGGTTTGATGTAAAGTCCTACGGGACGGGGTGATAAAGTCAAAATTCCTGGTTCTACGGCAGACAAGCCAAATATATATGAATTTGGTACTTCGTACGAAGAAATTTATCTTGACTTACTTCAGAAAGATAAATCTTTGTATCCTTAATGAAAGCCTTTGTTAAAACAATATTATTAGTGGAAATTGTAGACGATTTTTCGTTAATATTTTTTTATGCATAACTTTATTGTGTGATATGATTTTATACATTGGGGACAGTTTAAAAAAAATGTATATAGTACATTTAATAATCTGATAATCGTGTTACATATTAAAAAATATATATAATGTAAAATGGTTATAACGAAAAGGTTGTAATGTTTTTTTACTTAACCTTTTATTTTATAAATCCGTATAATATGAATCTGTATTTTTTAACATAAATTCTACATTTTCCTTGACAAGTTTAGGTACACACAAAATGGTTTATTACATACATTAGATAGAAACCGAAGAATAAAATCGCACCCAGAAAAATTTCAGGAGGCAGACGAAAAATTTGATATCCTTATAACGTGTGAGGAAAGAGTATATGACCAAGTGCTAGAATACATGGAAAGCAAAACACCAATAGATAATTCTATAGTTCACGTAATTAATATAGATATCCAAGATAATCTGGAAGAAGCAACAATTGGAGCCTTTTTAATTAGTGATATGTGCCTAATGGTATTTTATCAGTTCACGTGAAAGTTGATAAAATATCTTATATTAAGTTTTTTTTTCAGATGGCGAAAACTGAAGACCTCGATAATGATATTGAAGAAGTGCTTCATAATTTCGAAGAGAAATGTCAGCGTTCGATTTTACACAGTATTGTTTTTAATTAATTGCTTATTTTTAAGAGTACACTATCATGTGAAGATTCTATTATGTAAAATGTGAATATATTTATAAAGCAATGCAATGCTTTAATTAAAATAATGTAATATATATTATATTGATTCTTCCAAAAATAAAACATATTTTATAACATACAATAAGTATTTATTTACAGATGACTGATATATTCGGATACTTGGCTTAGTTAAAACACTTACATGATTAAATCCTCACATTTTAAAAACTACCAAGCAATTTATAAATAATAGCGCTTTTTAATTACAATTTGATTTAAGTTACAAAAACGATGTTTAACAGTTAATTACGGTACATTAAGAATATCACTCGAAAAAGTTTAGAAACTAATTTGTTTTAATGTTATTGGAATTAGATGTGATATGAGGAATTATTTTCTTATTATATCCTGTAAATTATTGATGGTCTGATTTTTAATTAGAGCATTTTTATAATATGTGAAGATATGAATATATTTTAATAAATTGTATTGTCGCAATATGTTTAGCATTTTTTTTTTTTTGGGTTATATACCTCTGCAACATTAATAAACTATTGAGACTACATTTTTGCCAATTTTGGCATAGAAATGGGGCATCCCTAACTATTGTTAGTGAATTGTAACAATAGATTGTTATTAGAAACTTAGACATTTATAAGAAACTGTTAACAGTAGAAAAGCTTTCAAACAAATTTATTTTCCTAAAAGTATGCAAGCTTTGAAACGAGGACCTTCTTACGGATAAAACATTTGTAAGGAAAGTAATAATGGATTAAACATTTTATAAATTAAAAATATTTTTATTTCAAATTTAAAAACACAAAGTGAATAAAACGGACCTAACTAAAGTAAAAATTAATTATAATATAAATAAAAATAAAAACTATGTATATCAATCAATATCACCAAAAAATACAATTTATCTTAACACTAATATCACTATGTAAGAATCTTAAAAAAAATTATATGCATGTTTATAAGAACTTGTATTAGCAATAGGTTATTTTATTACGGCCAGCCCGTTCCCCTGACCTCACACCTCCCGATTTTTTCTTTGGGGTTATGTCAAGAACGAAGTTTATAAAACCTGACCTACAAATTTAAATGATCCTAAAAATCATGTGAAAAATGAATTACTTCAAATGCCACAGGTATTCTTATAAAATTCCTTGTGAGAATTGTATCGTTTAGGATACTGCTAGTTAATATGACAAAATTTTGAGCGTTTATTATAACTTGTAGTTTCTCATTTCTCTGTTCAGTACAGAGTTTCATAAAATTGTTACAATATCGAGTTTAATTTTATATCATATCTTTTATTACCAAAGATTAATAAAACGTGATTTCTAGCACATCAACTTTTTTTGAAGGTATCAATCATGAGGGTCTATGGTATCCATAATTGTACAAGGAATTCAAAAATAAAAAAATAAAGTTGCATGGCACTTCCGGTTGAAACGAAAGTGAGGCAATAAAACTATAATGATCTCTCGAATCCTTGGATTGTTTCACATGGATACCCAAGTTTATCCAAAAGTAACAAACTACCAGAAAGAGACCCAGGTGGTTCCATACTTTTTACTAACCGTTAAAGATGCAAATACAATTAAATAAATTAAGTAATAAACAGAACCAATTTACCTGAAAATTTTAACCAAACAACATTTTTTTTTACAAAATTTCAATAACAAACCAATAACACATTTTTAATAAAGTTAACCCCCTAGACACTTTTTTTAGTGTAAAAGTAATAACGAGTACTTAATATGTAGGTGCACTGACTTTGCAAAGGCCACTATCATTCAGTCACATGTCTTACCACAAAACTGAGAGAGCCATGAAATGGAGTCCCAATTTTTTTCTTGTTTTATTTTTAACACACAAAATTACATGCACCAATCACACGGTGCACAGTATTAGTGAATTCCAAATTCTGTAGGTGGTAATACAAAAAATGGATTCATTTCACAGCTCTCTTCATTTATTCATGATCTCATAAGGTGTGTTTAACTTTTTTTATTCGAGATCTCAGTTCTCATTGGTCGATAAAGTGAAATTTAGTGAAACCTACTGATATATCAACCTGAAAGAAACACAGCTTAAGGTCTGTCTTTTGTCAGTAACTTTCTACGAGATAAAAAAAATGACACATTTTGGAAACAGCTTAATTTATTTAAGAGAAAATATGAGTAAAACATTTATGTACATGTTCTTCACAGTTAAAAGTTTAACTTTGGAGGAAGAGTGGTTGGTGTGGTTTTGAATTGAGACTTTTTTGTCTAAGTTAGTACCAATAAATTAGATGGTTCTTTTGAACTAGAGAAAGTGGCCATAATAAAAAAATTACATTGTATTAAACACATAGTGTCATATTCTATAAAATACTTCAATTCTGAAGCATTTTTTTTTAATTTCAAAACAATTATTTACCCTTTTTTTAGCTAGGTAATATACAATATTTACACATTCATTCAACAGTTCCATTTACTAGAACCACGATCTAATCCTAAAATAAAATTATACAAAACAATGCACCACTACTTTTATTACTACCCAAACTACTACTACTACGTTCTTTTAATGATACACAGCAACCAAAAATCACGTCCAATTCCCAGCAACATAATTTCAATTAACTTCGCATAAGGACCATGAATTCAATCAATGTTGGTCCAAATGTGCGTACACCCTCCTAAGTTTCTCTTTCTTCGCCTTATTCCTGTGCTTGTTGTATTGCTTCCACGGCTTCTCTATTTCGCCAGTCTCGGTAGAGGCATCGTCGGCGGCATCACCACTTTTTGGGATGCCGGCAGCCTTTCCGGCCACGCCCTTAACGTGAACAGTTTTGGACCCGGTTTTAAAAAACGCCTTATCGATATCCTCAGTTGTCGTGCGATAAGACTGTAAGAGGTTTAAAATATAATCCACCTAAATAATAAACCGAAAAGTAAGTTTATAAATCCCCACACACAAACGTGTTATTATATTCCGATTTATAAATTTACTTTTACGCTATTATTACTTACCTTGACTGCTCGGACTGCCCGAGGGGAGCTATTCTGTTTTCAGAATGTACTTTGTGAGTGTCGGGCCAATTATGATATTCTTCTTGGTCCACGTTAGGCGGCGCATGGCAAAAAAAGCAACCTTCCATTCACGTAATCCTTCAAAATGTATCTCGCCGCCCTGGAATTGTCTGGCTGTCCGTTGGCAGTCATGAAACCTCTGTTATCTAAAAATATTGCATGTTTCAGTTGATTACACCATTACACATCGTCAAAAGGGCACTTACACGCATAGGCATTTAAAAGTTCCTCGGCAGTAGGAGGACGATCAGGATCCTCTCCCTCCATCGGAGCCGGTAGCATGATTCCATACTTGCTTTCCAGCACACGACGGGGGATTAAACTTGTGACTAAATTTGTCGGAGGCACATGGTCTCGCATCTGATCAATCGGTAGTATACCATTTAAGATCATTTCTGCTTTGGTGAAGACGAAGCTCGGCATCACGAGTCCAGGACAATCGCACAGTATAAGGTCCTTGTCCACGTATAGTGTCTGAAAGTGCTTCGTTTTGCCAGGAGTCGTAGAGACAGATACCTTCTTGTAAGTCATCAAAGCATTAATAGTGGAACTTTTACCGACATTTGGATAACCGACCAGGCCGATGGTCGTAGCGTTCTTGGAAACCTACAAGTGTTCTGTATGTAGCCCCATAAGCAATGGTTTGTACTTCACGTAAAAAGATTTTTACTCACCTTGGGACCAGTCTGGATGGTCTTGAATAAATCAATTAATTCGTCACGAGTCAATAGCTTACTGGAATTCAGGGTATTGTCCTCATTTAAAGCCATGTTTCCCACAATTTCCTCGATTCGGTTGATAATTTTACTCAAAACGTCGGCATTTTCTTCCACCGCAACTTCCAAATCAGCTATACTATTTTTTACAGATTGGATGTCTTTCACTTCACTCTCAGATTCCTCTGCACTACTGTGATGTTCTTCTATGTTTTCTTCATCACTTTTATCAATCCCTTCATTATCCACAACAGTTTCTTCTTGTTTTTCTTCAGTTATTACGTTCTCGGCAGCCAATCGGAGCCGAAAAAAATACTATACGAACTCCTATTGATGAAAAATACTCGGCCCAATACTCTCTTTGCCGTTCAGTAAGAAAATCTGCTTTGTTCACCAATATTAAATTCATCTTATTTTTGGAAACTTCAAGTACATATTTTTCCAAGTCCTCACACCGAAAGAGTAAAGGATTCCTGGCGTCGACAATTTGCACTACAACATCGCTCCGTTCTACAACACGCCATAGTTGCCGCCAAAACTGTAGGTTTTTCTCATACGGGGTTAAAAGAATGCCATGCTCCTCTTGTAGTTGTGCTAAAGATCTACGCCACTCTAGAAAATGCACTTTCTCATTCCTGTCCAACTCGTCCGGAGTCGTGTCACTACTCCACGGTGGTCTACACAATAGAAATATGTGTATGCAATACCCTTTCAGTTAATTAATGTACCACTTACCTTCTTGGAATTTTCAATACATTTTTATACTTCGTATGAGCATCTTTGGCTTTTTTTCATTTCATCCTCTGTTAGAAGTCCAACATTTGATCTCGGATTGACAAATTTTATATTGAGTTTTTCTGCTTGGAATTCTGTGCCAGCCAATTCCGCTATAGACAGGAATTCTTGAAAAGATGATTCCTCTGTCACAGATTGTAAATTTAACCGGCCCCAATCAAATCCATCTTGAATTTCTGTTGTATGCAACTAAAAAAAGAGAACCAAAAATATCCCAATGTAACTAACATTATTTAAAAACCGCTGTACTTTTTAACTTTACCATAGAATTGTCCGATACCATCTTTCTTCCTCTGCTGCTTCCAAAACGATCTTTTATTATGGAACGTCCCAAGGACTGGTATCCACCTGATTTCTTTTTCTTGCCCATGATTGTAAATCCCTATCACCTCTTAAAATTAGATGGATATTCCTTTAAAACACACGTGTTTAAAACACTACAATTTCACTAACTAACAAATACCTTTCACAACGAATTTGTCAGAGAGCGGTGAGGTTAGGGGTATTTATAGTTTTTGGCGTTAGGTAATTTCAAATTCCCAGCACAACGTCGGCTAAAAGACGAAGATAAACTGATTGAAACTGCTGTAGCAGAAGCAGGATAGATGAAGTTAATCCGGTTATAAAATTGAAATTACTTATTAAAAGACGATGAAGAAGAGGATTTGTGTCAGATTCTCGAATTTTTCTGGTTTATAACTCGAATATTCCAGAATTAGACTGTTTCCAAAATTATACCGGCCAGAAATTCTGTAGTAAACATAATGTATTTACCCGAAAATATGTATAGAATTTAACTTAAAAAAAATATAGCAAACAATAAATTAATGCCTATTGTTATTTGTTAGAAAGCATAATGGATTCTTTAATTATAACAAATTTAATTTACGTACCCATTTTGTCTTCCCTACGTTTTGCAGTTCTCAGAAATGAGAAATTCGGATATATGAACCACAGAATACCTTAGGTATTCTTAGGATGTTAGGTGATAGTAACGACGGGCAGAATCGAGTAAAAATAATCGAGGTACTCGATTCTTAAAAGTACTCGAGTTAACTCGAGTAATCCACGAAAAGTACTCGAGTACAGCATTCGAGTAATAATCACGTCAAATTCGTGTTCACTATCCGATTCTCGACAGAACGAGCAATGATCGTCTTCACTCAGTACTCGGTACTCGGATACAATCTGGATAGACTCGCATGGAAACGATTTGAAATCACAGTCGCAATCTACAGCTGTTCTGACGCACGACAAAATTTACTGATATTTTATTTTCATGGCGATTATTATGTAACCGAATTTTTGTACTATAAAACTATTTAGAGTATATAAATTTATTCTAATATAGACTAACATAATTAATATCGAAAATCAAATATTAAACATTCCTCAACAAGAGAAAATAAAACATATCAAACCTCACATTCATAAACTGGGGTTTGATATCATTCATAAAACATATCAACATATCAAAATCTAATTTTTTCTTCAAAAATGAAATCATATTTATTTTGTTAAAAAATGTGAATGGGCAACAGTCTTATCTTTTTTTAGTAAACTTGACATGGACAACAAACAGTCTTACTTTTTTTAGCTAAACTTGTACAAATATTTAATAAATAGTAAAAATCGTTGAATACAATTGTAAATTTTCGTTTTATTGTCGTTAGTAGCTAGGGAGTAGTCGCAGTATAGTAAATAATGATTTATATATAGTAAATTATTATTTGACTGGAATCTTAAAAGGATCATATGGAAAATGGAACGACATACACACCCCTTGTCACTAGAACCTTGTTGATAACATCGCTGAGTTCAAGCTCGAGTCGGCTGTGGCCCAGTGCACGTGGTCTACGCGTCATTATGACGTAACGATCGAGTACTTTACTGATGAAGCACTCGATTATGAAACTCGAGTACTAATACTCATTTATCATTCGATATGCCCATCGCTAGGTGATAGGTTAGGTCAAAAAGTATACACTCGAACCCCTCTTATTTCACCTTCGCTTAATTCACATCCTCTGTTATTTCACCACGTTTCCCCTATTAGGTCGCGAAACCGTCCCGGTTAAGTCGCCGCCTGTAAAAGTTTGGAAATTGGATTCTCGCATGAATATGTACAATTTTTATTGAAAAAAAATGATTGTGTAATACATTTATTGATTTAAAATAGGTTAGGTGTCTTTTAAAAATATTTAATCTTTAAAATATTCATTCAAGTGGAAAATTAAACTTTGTCACTCACGACTGGGTATACTTACATTAATTTTTCGTTCAGTTGGTTCATTTTTCGTTATAACAAGTGCTGTGGTATATCTCTAAATATTTCTTTTTGCAGTTAAAACACAAAAAAAGTTGAGGTTATGATCGCGACTTAAGAGAGGCAAAATTTTGCACGGATTTGGCGACTTAGAGGGGTTCGAGTGTATATTTTGTCTATGTTCTCGGGTTCTAGTCTTCTTGACATATACATTAGTGTTAGGAATAATCGAATTATTTTCACTATCGAATAATTAGTAATAATTCATAATTAAAAATCGAATTAATAATTCGAATTATTTAGTAGAATTATAAATTTAAATTATAGCGAGGGGCGATGGCTGCAGATAAAAGAAAAAAGCCAAAAAAAAAAAAGGTCACTACAGCCAACGGCAACTGCATTCCCCGAGTATTTCCGTTTTTACTTGACCCTCTGGGGGGGGGGGGACGACGAACGGCTGCAGATTAAACAAAAAAGCTAAAAGACGAAGAAAAAAAAAAAAGGTCACCACAGGCACCGGCAACCGCATTCCCCCGAGTATTTCCGTTTTTACTTGACCCTTTGGCTACACTCGACCTTAGGGATGGGAATCGAAAGGAAAATTATCGATATTTAGTATCGCAATATATCGAATGCTGCGATAATAATTATCGATATATTGCTAAAAAAATATCGATAATTAAAAATATCGATACAAATTTACTTTTTTTTTTAAATAGCAAAAAATGGCAATAAAAATAATTAAATCCCGTGTTATTCCATGTGCGACCACATATTACTGGTGTTTTTCGATGTCATGACCTTTACTGAACACATTTCACCGAGCGTAATTATCGTCTTCGCGAATAAAGTGTTTCCAAACCTCACTTTTCGGTAGAGCCATTTGTCTTGGTTATATTCACATTTGTATTGCACATATAAAATCACTTGCCGACTAATTTCTCTATATGAGCATTCCAGGAATATAACATCTTTTCCCGAACATCCTTTCATAGCATCGAACAAATATGCCACTCTTATGGGGGGTTAAAACATCATTTTAAAGTGTATTAGGTTTCCAGCACAAGTTTCCAGTTTTGAAGCACTTTCTTCTCTTTCTATCTCATGTTTTAAAAGAAGTAAGACAATACAATCGTATTTTTCCCAGTTTCCCTAGAAACGAAACACCGTTTACGGCGTTTACACCGATTTAGCGTCAATATCGATTATAAACTAGTAATTTTCATCAACAAGACAAGGAATAATTTTGAGATGGCGAAGGGCGACTAAGATGGCAATTAAGATTAAAAAAAATTAATTCTTGTTTTTTTTCTCTGAAATTTTAAAAAAAGAATCTCAATATTTGTCTTTTTATAGAATAAAATATATCGATTTCCGATAATATCGTAAGTTCCGATATCGATAATATCAAAACAAAATATCGATATTATGAAATATCGATATCATATCGCCCATCCCTACTCTACCTCCATCGTAAATATTCTATAGGTATAGGCGTATACCAGTTGAATAATTCGTAATTCCGTTTCCCGTCGGAGTACGACTACTAAATAATAAATACTACTAATTTTTATCTCGATATATAGAAAAAGATAGTCGAATTAGTTGCTTTTAATTCACTATCGAATTAGTGGAATTATTTAATTCGAATTTTCGCAACACTAATATACATAGTACATACTCTATGTACATTAGGGATGCGCACATTTTTAAAAACATCGATGTTAACATCGATGTTCAACATCGGTACCTACTATCGATGGTAGTAAAAACATCGGCTAGAAAACATCGATGTTGGGAAACATCGATGTTTCAAAATAATATATATATAAAAGTGACTTTAATTTTTATGATCTCTGGAAAAAAGTGTATAATTTTGTAGAAGTAGAAACTAGAAAATAGGAACATATTGCGATACAAATTATTGCATATATTATGTAGATAATATAAAAAATAAGTGGCAATAAAAATAAATAAATGTTCATTGTTCTGCAGTAAAACAAGAACACAATGCGTAAAACAAAAATAGAAAACTAAACTTCTAATAGAAATAATAATATATAAACTAAACTTATAATGCTAAAAACTGTTACCTGTTATTATACAATATATATGTTTGTTAGGAATTTAATACTTACTGCCTTGAGGGATGGATGTCGCGTAAGCCACAATGTGCAAAGAGTAAAACGAATCAATTAGTAATTTTTTCGTTTTTTTTAGCAACTTAAAACTTGCGTACTGAAAAATTAAATGATATTTGTGGGATACGTATTACTTAACGATGTTTCGATGTTTACAAGTAACATCGATGTTGAAAACTATAACATCGAAATTAAAACATCGATGTTCAGTGGAAAACATCGATATTTCACAAATATCGATGTTAGGTGCCCATCCCTAATGTACATACACTCGAACCCCTCTTAAGTCGCCAAATCCGTGCATCATTACCTCGCTTAAGTCGCGAAATTTTGCCTCTCTTAAGTCGCGATCATAACCTCAACTTTTTTGTGTTTTAATTGCAAAAAAAGAAATATTTAGATATACCACAGCACTTGTTATAACGAAAAATGAACCAACTGAACGAAAAATCAATGTAAGTATACCCAGTCGTGCGTGACAAAGTTCAATTTTCCACTTGAATGAATATTTTAAAGATTAAATATTTTTTTAAAGACACCTAACCTATTTTAAATCAATAAATGTATTACACAATCATTTTTTTCAATAAAAATTGAACATATTCATGCGAGAATCCAATTTCCAAACGTAGTTCTAAAAACTTTTACAGGCGGCGACTGAACCGGGACGGTTTCGCGACCTAATAGTAGAGATGGGTCGTTATTTAACGATCTGTTATTTTACAACGGTTATTTGTGGAATAACGACAACAACCGTTATTTCAGATACAGAATAACAGGTTACAAAATAACGACTTTTACATGTTTAACGTGCCCGTTTAAATTGAAAACGATTAACGTTAAACGGCTAATCTGGTTTTCAGTTGTTAGTATGACAGTAACGCCACCGTTACCTAACTGTGGTAAACAGTAAACGTTAACAACGATCAATCAGGGCCTAGATCAATCTCGAGAGTTGTAAGTTTGGAACTTGAAACGGTTGATAGTTAAATGAATGTAGGTATATTGAGGACACATTTTTTTGTGACTTTTACGCGGCAGAATTAAATAGAGCATTATGGATGTATGTTCTACATGTGGCCTAATGTCATCAAATCTGGCTATGAACAAAAGAGATGGAATTAGCGGTTATGTTGATACTCAAAGTGAAACTTTGTCGACAAACTTTTTGACTAGTGGCTGTCACAATTGTAAAACAAATAAAGGCTCTCACATAATGTGACAGCCTTGACTATTAATAAATAAGGTTATTTTAAGTTAGAATAGAAATACGTCTTTTTTGCTCGGCCAAATTTGATGACGATTCTTTGGATGACTCGTTATAATATTACTTTGACAAAACAAATGTTACCTTTAGTACAAATAAAAGTGGTCATTAATGAAGCTCCTGATTATTTCCTCGCAATGTGCCCGCAGTTACAAGTTACAAGGTTGTCGGTAAATAACACAAAGTTAATAACCAAAATAACTGAAACCTGTTATTTTAAACCGTTGTTAGAAAATAACGGAAACGATTATAATCGTTATTTGAAAATAACGCTTCTGCCCATCCCTACCTAATAGCACGGTATTCACGGTATTGTAATACCGTGACCTAATAGGGGGAAACGTGGTGAAATAACAGAGGATGTGAATTAAGCGAAGGTGAAATAAGAGGGGTTCGAGTGTATGTACACATGTAGGTTAGGATATTTTCTTTTTTTTTTTTTTTTAAATGACAAATGACAATGGCTGTAAATTTTAGACAGGGGAAGTATTAGACTAGAGTGTAAGGTTATGTTATGATGTAAACATTTTATGTACTGAGAAACTAATGTTAATACAACTAAATTAATAAAAACATGTTACGGCGCTTTTTAATTTATTTAATATGTTTTTCCATTATCAAGAATGTTCGCTTAAATACCGAGGTTAATGTAAAGTTGAGTAGAGTTTGGGGTCCTGGGCTAACTCCAGATAAAATTGTTATGCCTGCAAGATATTTTTTCGTACAATTTGTTGATAATAGTAATAATAGGTGAGTTCATTCAATATCTTATTTTCAAGGCATCAGTTTCTTTTTTATTAGCATTTCAAAATCCATAGAAGGATTACATATACGTCGTTGATGGTACTGCGAAACATAAGAAACCTTGTCGGATATGGACAACTGTTCTTGATAGAAAAGATGGTTCGTTTATCATAAGATACAAGTTGTACTGAAACATGCACTTATATAAAAATCAGTGTTATGTATAAAAACAATCATCTGTCTCAATCACCATATATCATAAACTCAAATGTTTACCCAGATGACTGTTCGTGTCCATTAAAGAACTTGGATCATTTATTTAGTATGTGGGACTGTGGTGTGTTACCTACCGAAATTACCAAAAAACTGAAAGTTTTTGACAAAATAAATTGGGATAACATTAGGAGAGAAGTAAGCATATTTAGGACTGTTTTAGAATTTGTTGCATGCAAGAATAGTATTGCTAACAATTTACACTATACATCTACCAAATATTAATATGTTATATTGAAACAAATATGTAGTAATAGCTCTTCAGAGTGCAACTTTCTCTCCGATTTGACGTAAATACGTAAGTGTTCTGAACTGCTATTAGCTTTGGTTCCTTTTAAATTGAAAGCAGCCTAACAATAAGACTATTACAGATAAAAATTGTGAATTATAATACATTCCAACGGTTTAAAGATAAAACTAACATCGTCCAATTCTTAAAAATCTGTGATTTTTTGTAAAAATAAGCTACTGAAAAAAGTGGTTCAAGAAGTTCCAAAGATGTAATACTTTCTATTTCTTAACTAGCCTATAACCCATATTATTGCAGCTTTTTTGTCTGTTATTAGAGGATTGCAGTGTTCTTACAATTGGTTTAGTGTTATTTAATTAGTTTTATCTTTAAACCAATGATATACATATGATATGAAATGAAGATACACCTTTGTCTTCTGAACAAGTTTTCCATACAAGTTCCTTTCAAGAACACCTTATTTTTGGTTTATATTGTTCTTCAGTTTTAAGTTTTCAGGAAATTTAAACTCCTGTTTGTTTATATCAATTTCGTATAACCATTTCCTCTATGAGAATGAAAAAGTGAGAATAAAGGTCCATTTCTTCATTCTTGATCAAGTACTTTTTCATTTCAGCTAATAGAAACTTTCGATAAGCCTCATTCCATTAGTCTGTGCCACTATGTCGTAAAGAATAATGAAGTTTATAGAAAGTGTTATGGAAAATATGTTGGTTTCAACATGTTTATGGATAATATTTTACTATCTCTAGCGAGGAAAGTGAAGTTACCTGATCTCGAATTCTTTTCCAACCTCGGTGACTGGCCTCAGTCAACTTACGACCTATCTAAGGCTTTTCCTATTTTGTCGTGGTGTGGCAGTACGGATAGTTACGATATTATTATGCCCACTTACGATATTACCGAATCAACTTTAGAAAATATGGGAAGGTAAGACGGTAGGAAAATTTGGAAAAACATTTTGCTTATGTTTAAAATTGTCTATAAGTTTAATTGGCTTTTAATTCTCAACTAAGTATATTTTAGGGTTATGTTAGATATGTTGTCTGTACAAGGAAACGTCGAAGGGCCTTGGGAGAGTCGAATACCAAAGCTCTTTTGGAGAGGGAGAGACTCAAATCGACATCGCTTGAATCTAATAAAAATGTCTAAGAAGTATCCAGACTTATTTAATGTTTCTCTGACAAACTTTTTCTTTTTCTTTAGATGAAGAACACATTTATGGTCCCAAAACTGATCATGTGTCCTTTTTTTAGATTTTTCGATGTAAGTCTATCATATCAAACTTATGTATTGTTCATTTATTCTTTTGAAGTCAAGTTTTTTTCGTATAATTATCTGATATAATTTAATAAATTTGTTATCTATTTTTCAGTATAAATACCAGATGGCCATTGATGGAACCGTAGCGCCATATAGAATGCCGTATTTGTTGGGAGGTGGATCCTTAGTTTTCAAGCCTTCTTCCAAATATTTTTGAGCATTTCTACTCTGATCTCATACCAAATGTCCATTACATTCCTATTAAACAAGACTTGACGGATTTGGTGGACAAAATAAAATGGGCGTTGGAAAATGACCAAAAAGCCAAAGAAATAGCGAAAAATGGACAAAATTTCGCCAACGACAATCTATTGCCAAAAAAATATTTTTTGCTATCACTTGCACCTCTTCAGAGAATTAAGCAACATAATTGTAAGCCCAGTAAATGTACTGCCAGACATGGAACATGTAATGCAGACAAAGCTTCAGAAATGTGATTGTGATTCTATTGTCAGAGATGAATTGTAAATAAAAAAAATAGTGATATACAATTACGTTAAAAGTGATACATTAAGACGACGTGAATCTCTGTTATTAATCATTTTTACAATTATACAATTAATTACTGAATTAAACATTAACGTACAATCATCAATTTTTATTATTTAAAAACTTTTACTATATCCTGCTTTATCGACATTGATTAAAATCAATTCCAATTCATGTAGTAATTCTCTTTTCACGGCGTCCGGAACCATGGAACGAGCTTTAGGAGTTATCTGTGTTATTAATTCGTCAACAGTTGGAATATGTTTGTCGCCGTTTTTCTAGTATTGCCTTCCGGCAGGCCAATTTCACTTGATCCCTCCATCCACTCTCTATCAGCCGGGTTTGCACCAATTCTGTAACTCTGTAATATGTATGTAGCTGTATGATTTTAATTTATTTTATATACCAAATCTCACCTGTCAAGTCCATGGTTAATATCTAAATGGAGGCTCACTTTCGAGTCATAGTCTTGTGGCATTGCTTTATTCGTCTTGATATTATTCCTGTAATGTATGTAAAAAAGAATTTAAGTAATCAATACTAATTATTTTGCAATTATGATGTTCCTAACCTCAACAATAAACACTATAAACAGCATTCAATCAAAACAATTTTCAATACACTCAACATCCACATTTCCGAACTTTTACGTTCCGCAGACTTCCACATTTCCGAACTCGCGTCACCACGGAATTACCGAACTGCTGGCTCATGCGCAAAGGGTTTTTCTGGCTCATTCTAGTGCTTTCCTTTGCTTTTCGAGGTTTTTATGCAAATGTAATACATACATACATACATGTGTACATGTTAATAAAAGAACGTTTTTCTAAACAAAAAAAAAGTCAGGTGCAAAGGAGAGAGTGATGCAGGTAATTATTTTGTAATTCAAAGTAAAGGTTTGTTTTATTGAACATTTTGTTGACGTAACCTATAATAATTTAAAACTGAAATGAAAAATGATGAGAAAATATGTATTTTTTAAGAAAACCGTGATACAAAACAAACATTATTGTACTGTTTATTTGTAGAGAAAAGGGCCTGTGAAGAGGTTAACCTTGGAGCAAAAGCTGGATTTGATAAATCACGCAAAAAATGGTGTTAAAAATGTTGATCTATGTAAGATGTACAATATTTGTAAATCTTCAGTGGCAGAAATTCTTGGAAAAAAAGAAATTTACTTTGAAAAAACTGAAAAAAAAGACGAAAATTGAGTGGACGGATTGACACAATAAAGTGCACCGGTACTTATGATACGCCATTTGAAAGAAGTGTTTTTCACTGGTTTGTACAAAGAAGAACTCTTGTCTCAGGTGTTTTGTTTGCTGAATTCTGTGACAATCGAAATGTTTGATAACAATCGCATTATTGTGTTTACATTTTTTTTCTCATTTCAAATTTCGCGGTTTTTTGTCGTCAACCAATCAGCGACAAGTTCGGTTATGTGGAAGTACAAGTTCGGAAATATCGTGAGAAAAAGTTCGGAAATATCGTGAGTTCGGAAATTTGGAGTTCGGATATGTGGATGTTGAGTGTAAACGAATAATCGAATCGAATAGAGGAGGACCTCTATCTTTGTCTCTCAAATGGCATTTTCGAGAAGCCTTTGCTCCTACTATGGGATCAAATCGAACCATCTATGTATGTATGTAACATACTCCATTAAAATTTTTCCTAGTTGAGAACGCTTCTAAGCGTTTCCGGTTTACCGTTTTGGAGCAATCTGTGCGTGATCTCCGCGTACTTGTTTGGTTTGATTGTAAGAATAATTCTCGCTGTAGACTTTATGTTCGATTTAATAATTTTATTGCTTCCAAATCTTAAATAAAATGCTTTATAGGATTTAAAAAACAATTGGATTTCCCTGGTAATATTTTTAGTTGGCAATAATTAGTTGGTAACATCAATCTGACCAATTGTTTGTTGGAGGAATGCCCTGAAATTACCGACCGATTTGTCTTAACGTCGACATCATGCTTATCTCTGTCGTTGTCGTGTAAGTAACATATGTTTTCTCCTTTTATTTTAACGGATAGTCAACTACACGTGTTCTGAACCACGAAAAAAGGTGTCCGTTTTACATGACTTTTCAGCTTCAGGTCCATTTTGTAAGCGCGAATGTCGGATTGTTAAATACGCCGTTAATTATTTATATATTATTTTGTTTGATTCTTTAATACTACTTTAAATCATGAGCAGATGTTATTATTTAAAAAATAAATAGAGGTAAGGAGCGTAACGGTGTTATTCCACATGGTTTTTGATGTTGACGTGCCTACTCTAGAGCATTTTTATATTTATCAATCGTCGGTATGAAAGAGAAAGTGTTTTCATAGTATCTAAGCTAAAAAGTGTAAAAATTTTTTCAGATGTTATATGTATTCAAAATACAGTTTGTGTTAGTTCCTTAATTAGTATAAACACAAGTAACCATAATGGAATTCGCTCAACCAAACTTATCGGTGCCTCCTCCTAACCTGACGGGCCCTCCACCAAGTATGGGGCCACAGCAGCAAGGTAAGAAATGAACATACGAACAAGTCGCATCGTGAACTTTACACCTCATTCTTATTTTAGTCGGCTTTAATGCTAGACCGCCATTTAGACCCTTCATGAACATGCACAAACCTCTACCAGGACCTTTGGGGAACATGACCTTGGAGGATTTTGATGGAAAGCGTCTTAGGAAGTCAGTAATGAGGAAAACTGTAGACTATAATTCTGCAATAATTAAAGAATTAGAGGTAATGTAATAATTTTTTGTAATAAAGAATGTCGAGGCATTTTGTTTCGGTATCTTTTTTATTTGCCGATTACTAACAGGGTGTTTAAGATTATGTAATAAGATGTGAATACAGAGCATTTGTTAGTCATAATTTGATCAAGATCCATATTTCTGTTACATGTATAAAGGTAAAATATGGTCAGTATTCCGAATATCATATTTGTGTGGGTTCTAATAAACTCGGAAAAGAATATCTGAACTCAAAAAAAGCAAGGTTTAAATTAGGATTTGTTTTTAATAAAGCATATTTTTCAAGCCCTCTCCATTGCTTCAAAACATTGTCACAAGTGTGTAAAAAACGTGTTCTTTATCTTTTACGTTTATTGTTTATTAATTGGTAATTTCCAAAGGTTTAAAAACACAACTTAAAATTTGGTATGTGCATATATTGTAAGCTTTGAAAATATGAAGATGTGTGCTTTACTTGGTTAGTCGGATTGGGATTGAAAAGTAAACGATATGCGTAATAACTTTATTTTCTTGAGGCTCAAGATTTTTTTTTTTGGTGCACTGTTAGAGAGTTGTGCCATAAAATAAGTATTATATTCATGTGACATAAATAGTTTTGTGATTGATTCTAAAGCAATGACAATAAATTGTTTTTTGTGAACCTGTTTTTTTTTTAGAAAAAACATGGTATTTGAAGATCAACAACTCTATTAGTAATGTAATAACCCACTTTTAATTATTCCACAATGGTATACAATTTTATTATCTATAGATAATAAAATTTAAAAAAAATGAGCGATACATTACAATTTATTAGGATTTTGAAATATAAATTGAAATATAATGTGCAAAAATGTGTAAAAATTACGCACTTACTATAAAAAAATACTGATTAAAAACTCTTGGCCACGCTTTTGCAATATGTCCGCTTCTATCTATTTCATTTTTAACTACTACTTAATGTATAGGTAATGATGCCTTACTCGGCCTGTATCTCTGTCGTATTTGTGTTTCTTTTTTATGAGATAACTATAGTTTTATCGTTCCTATATTCCCGGCTTATGCAACTCTAACAGATCAGGGAGCAGCTAGCAACACTCTGGTGGAGCAGCTCTTTTTGATACACCCATTTTAATTACAGAATAGGGTGTGGCAGCGAGACTACAGGGACAGGAGGGCGCTCCAGCCAGATGCAATGTATTACCCCGACATGATGCCACCCCCCAGTTACCCAGACAATCCCATAAATTGCGTCACCACGCGCTTCGTTAAGACCGCCACAAATAAAATGAGATGTCCCATATTTTGTATGGCTTGGACGCCCGAGGGTAGAAGACTTGTCACGGGGGCGAGTTCCGGGGAGTTTACGCTATGGAACGGGTTGACCTTCAATTTCGAAACCATTCTTCAGGTTAGTGTAATTCATGAGAGAAAGATTATAATTGTTTACTTGGAGCGTGGATAGAATGGGTTAAGTTTAATTGCGAGAAATTTATTGCAGGCGCACGATAGCCCGGTGAGGACGATGGTGTGGAGTCACAACGACAGCTGGATGGTGACGGGGGACCACGCCGGGTACGTGAAATACTGGCAGTCGAACATGAACAACGTGAAGATGTTCCAGGCCCATAAAGAAGCCCTGCGAGGCATAAGGTATCTACAACTTCTCTCCGTATTTCTCAGATTTGTATATACATGCGTTTATATATTATGTTTCAATAAAAAAGATCCCTCCTACTCCTTACATTAGTGCAATTTTTGGTGATTTGATATTTTTGATGTTAAATAAAGATACAAACATGAAAAGAAAAACATATCCTGGGTGCAAATGAAGGAAATATTCTGTGATGCATTTTAAATTTGCTGTGATATTATACCGTGTTGTAATTTTTTACGTTAATAAATTCATTTTACAAGTAAATACAGAGACTCTTCCAAACTTCTTTTGAAACTATGTTTTTCAAATGCAGTTCTGAAAGATGTTTGGAATTGCGTTTTTTATTTTTCAACCTTTCGGTCGTCCGGGCAATTGTAGAAAAATAAAAAAATTAGAAGAACAATCTTGTTTTATTTCAACAGCATTCGAAGAGGAAAAATGGTCGCTTCTTACTACATAAATAAAATAACTCCACTCACCGTCTTTTATTTATTGATTTGTTTTACAGCAGAAAATGTTTTAAACTTTAGGAATTAATTATATCTTATCCTCAAAATAAATTGTTCTAAATAAATGTTTTTGCACTAATGATTTTGCTGCAGAAAATAGTTAAACATAGTAATATTTGGCTTGTAAAAGTTCGTTTAACTTGCAAAATTAAATAAAAAGCTTGACGCCAAAGTCCCCAAATTCATTTACCAATGTGATCGTTCGATTCCAAACTAAAATTTTGGCGTAAAATTAGGGTATGTTAACCAGTAGCAGGAGGGTAACGGTTTCGAGGGTGACTGCTTTGGTTGAGAGTTTTTTATTTAACGTTTTGAGTTTTACCCGGACTCCTTATTGTATGCTTTGCGATGATGTGAATGTGTTGTTTAGCTTCAGCCGTCGGACACCAAGTTTGTTACGTGTTCGGATGATGGCACTCTGCGTATTTGGGACTTTTTCCGATATCAAGAAGAGAAAATACTTAGAGGTAAGCCAACGGGGTTGAGGGTTTTTTTTATGTATATTAGACTGTGGTCGACGTGGTTTGGAAATTGGTAGAATATTTGCTCTATTTGTGATAGGGTCAGTGCGGTATTTGTTTTTACATTTTTGCCTTTTTTAAAACGAACTTTCGGAAGAAAAATTGCTTAAGTTAATCTTACATGAAGAAAAAGAAATATTTTAATTCAGTTTCGGAAAAGCATTTTTACGTTCACAGAAAAACTGTGGTACAACTACTTTAAATGACCTGTGAATTATGAAATTGTGTAAATTTTTTTTTTTAGTTTACACCATCATATTTTTTTATAAGACGCTGAAGCATCCATATTTTTGTAGGCTGATATTAGAAATATAAAGTAAGACGTAAGAATTGAAAAAGTAAAGGGAATCAGTTTCGATAGACTTGTATTTTGATATCTATAGTTTTTTTTTAATTTTTTTTTGTGGACATTAGGAACAATTTACTCACTTAGGACTAATGGATCCCCAGTGGCAAAGATGTTATGTGACATGAGTGTAATTAAACTACTTCTAAATCATTTTCCTTTCTTTTTCGACAAAACGGAGTGAAATATTTTCTTAACTTCCAGCATATTTTTCAATGGTTAAAAGATCATTTTAGAAATGGTACACACTGTAGTGTCATCACTACGAGTGCCTTTAATTACAATACTTAACAAGTAACAACTTTTTAATACTTCAGTCAGTTGTAAAATAAAATAAAAAAAATGGGTAAAATAATTTTTTTTAGTTACTGAAAACTTTATTTTTCAATAAAATAAAAATATTTAATGATTTTGTAAATCCCTCGCAAGATTTGTCCAAAAAATTCCCAAAAAATAATTATTTATATTGATTTTTGAGGGAATGAAAAATTGGTCATTTTATTTTTGAAGTAAATTATTTTTAAGTTACGGAACTTTTCAATGTAAATAAATACTATAAATGTTTTCCTTTCTTTTATTGTTTTAAGTTCCCCTTCTAATTACCAGTGTATAAAGTTTTGCATTTTAGACCTCAAAAAACGAATTTCTAAAGACGTAAAAGTAGCCGAAATTGATGAAATTGTTACTGTTCATTTTCATAATTCACAAAAAACAACTGGACGTTATAAAAAACGAAAAACGTTTTTAATTATGCCTTTTCAATTTTTTACAATTTGTTAACTTAACTTGTTGATTTACAATTTACTGCTTATATTGGAAAATTTGACCTTAATCAAAATCTAAAAGTAGACAAAGTATTTTTAAATTATTACAGAATTTTTTTTAAATTTTGTTAACAAGTGATGATTTAACAGAATTACATTAATGTACTAGTTAAATATGTCCAAACAACACAGCAATTATTTTTTGAGGAGAATTAAATAAATTACACTGTTCCCAATTTCCAAAAAAAAAATTGGTTTGACTTGTTTTGCCAAAATCTTTCGGTAAGGATATTTTTTATCACCACAATAATCCACAACAATGAAATTCAATGGGATTTTAGGCCACGGTGCCGACGTGAAATGTGTCCACTGGCATCCCCAGAAAGGCCTCATCATATCCGGCAGTAAGGACAACCAGCAGCCCATAAAGTTATGGGATCCCAAGACGGGACAATCTCTGGCTACGTTGTAAGTATATTTTTCCACTGGACGAACTTTGCTAATCGTAGATTTTCAAGGCACGCCCACAAGTCCACGGTCATGGACTTAAAGTGGAACGAGAACGGCAACTGGTTGATAACCGCATCCAGAGATCACCTGTTAAAACTGTTCGATTTGAGGAATCTGAGTCAGGAGGTGCAGACGTTTAGGGGTCACAAAAAAGAGGCTTCCAGTGTGGCTTGGCATCCGGTCCACGAGGGCCTCTTCTGTAGCGGGGGATCCGATGGGGCCATTATGTTTTGGCATGTTGGGTAAGCATATTAAGATCAATACAATTAAGATTAAGATCAATACAGTATCAATACAATTGCACCATGGCAAATGATAATAATAGCTGTCCCTCCCCTGCACAGATATATTATTTTATATATAACATCCAAAAAAAAAAGTCATTAAAGTTGGCCGAGAAAAAAAGACGTATTTGTATTCTTAATCGAATTTATAACCTTATTTACTTGTCAAGACTGTCATATCATATGACAGACATTGTTTATTTTACAAATTGTGACAGTCCCCTGTCAAAAGTTTGACATAACCGAAAAGCTTAGACATGACCGCTATTTCCATCTCTCTCGTTCATAACCAGAGTTGATGACGTTTTTTTTGGATGTCTATGTATCCGTGTTATGTTTATGTAAATGTGAGTTAATGTGACTAAATTTGAACTTGTAGGTCAAGTTGAACACTAGAACACTTTTCACCGTTAATTTCATGATTAAAACTTTCAATCATCTCCTAATGATGCCAACATGGTTGGCGAAAAGCGCGTCGAGTACAAAGAAGTGTTTCGGTGTCGAGTATAAAGAAATATTTCCCTAAAACAACAAATTTCTGTGTTCGTAAATAAAACATATACCTACACCACCACTGAATATCTCAGTTATTGTGGAAGGATTCACTGTCCGTGTTGACGAGAAGGTGATTCCCAATACCTTTGTTGATTTGTAATGCATTTTTGACTAATGATTTCATAATTTTTTGTTAGGCTGTAGTTTATACTATTTTAATTTCTTTAATTGGTGAAACAAAATGTTTAAAAACGATTATAAATTACCTTTATTGAACTGAACATTCAAAGGGCAATTGAGCGGGTCAGCCCCAAACTGTTTATTTATTTTGATTTTTTTGGAGTCTTTATCTTAAAATATCAACCATCCAGTCCAAGATGGCCGAGTAAAAATATAGTAATAATTCAATTTATAACCTTATTTAACTGTCAAAGCTGTCACCTTATATGACATCCATTGTTTATTTTACAATTGTGACAGTCAATTGTCAAAAGTTTGACATAACCGAAAAGCTTTGACATGACTGCTATTTCTATCTCTCTCATTCATAGCCAGACTTGATGACGTTTTTTTTTTTTTGGATATTATCTTTTCATGTACATATAACATGTATGTGAATGTTCGTTATTTGACCTTGAGAGTATTTGTCAGGGCCGACAAAGAAGTGGGAGCGATAGAACAAGCACACGACAGCATAGTGTGGACACTCGCTTGGCATCCCCTGGGTCACATACTATGCTCAGGATCTAATGACCACACTAGTAAATTCTGGACGAGAAACAGACCGGGCGACCAAATGAGGGACAAGTATAACCTGAATACCCTGCCCGGTGGTATCGCCGCTTGGAGGATATCGATATGGGCGGTAAGTTCCTTACAAAGGATTTATTGCGTGCCTGCAGGTTATATATTGCTGTTTTCCCTTAGACGAGCCTACGTCCATAATACCCGGTATGGGTCCAGAGGACAAAGTCGAGATCACCACCATAATTAGCGACGACAATCAGGCCATCCCCGGTCTGGACCTGGACATGACTTTAACGAACGACTAAAAAGTCAAACCGAAAAAGGTGCCGTTCAGCAAGCCCATTCCGCGGAACTTTCAGGCTCAATGGAACGAAACCAGTGGTGCAGGTAATACAACAATACTAGTAGAAGTGTAGACTAATAGTCGTTAATCGTGGTATCTCTTTTCTTAGCAATTGGGAAGTTAGCTATCGGTCAGGTTTTAGGTTATGTTGTATTAGTTGTATATCTTTCATAACCAAGAAGTCTAGAGACCAGGAGACGGAAGTCGTAATGCTTCGCAATGCAGAGCCGCGAGGCCGTATACGGATCCGGTAGTTGGCGCTGCGTACGAGCAAGGGGGATGCGCAGATGTGCAAAATGTGCTTCTGCGTATCTAGTTACATCTATTTTGATAGCATTTGTTAGTGAAAAGTTTTCGACTCGGCCTGCAGACAGAAGGTGCTTCGCCGTTCCTACAAATCGAGGGGGAACCCCGTTGGCGGTGCACTGCAAAAAACGTCTTCTAAAAAGGTTCAAACTAACTGATCGCATCGATTTTCGTCGCAGAATACTCGAATCTGCTTCTAAACGAACTTTGGAAGAAGGGGCGAAAATCCCGAAACACGACCTCTTTCTCTAGCAAATATCCGAGCGAAAAACGTCGGCAGCCTTTGGAGTACGAGTAAATATAATATGGAAGGAGCTTTAGTCTAGCGACATGGTGACCTTGGTGCGTAAAAGCGGTAGGGATTAAGGAAAGGGCGAAGAAGCAGTTGCGGGTGGTCTTAGCAAATCCTTTTGAGACAATGTGTATTGCATATAATGACCACAGTTTGGCGAGTTGAAGTCGGTTCCTGTAGGTCGTTGGGATTCCACTTAAATTGGTACATCGAAAAATAAAACTGCTGATAATTTATGTTATTATTTTTTTTCTATTGTTTGGAGAGTATTAACTGAATATCCTCAATAAACGACTTCAATCAGAAATCGAAACGAAAAAGGGCTATATTGTTACTTTGGGAAACAATTTTTCTGTTACATACTCGTACTTAACGAATGTGTGAAAATTGTGTTGCGATTCATATTTTAGGTTGGTATATACAGGACGTCCCAATTTAACGTCTCACTGTCGATATTTTGTGTGAAGCGACAATGATTTCATCAGTTTTTTGGGTTACTCTACATATTTCTCATTTTTTTCAAATCATTTTGCCTTCCTGAATATGCAGATCCTATACAAAAAACGGTGACTCTACAAATATACATATCTGCAGATTCAGGAAGACGAAAGGAATAAAAAAATATATAGGGTGATTTAATTAATTGATGGTCACTTCCGGCGAAACCGGAAAAGTTACATTTTTGAGAAATATTTTCAACACCAACTCCTTGGAAGATTTAATTTTCCTTCTAGCCCAAAATATCGACAGTAAGATCTTAAACTGGGACACTCTGTATTTAACGAGGTAAAGTGCATAGGAAGTCTAGTCTACATGGGCTAGCAAGTTCAAAGGAGTTCAAGGGAGAGTCTCAGGGGAATCTCGAGAATTTCAGGGAATGTCTTGGGAAAATCCCATCATTAGAGGAAATCAAATAATTTTTTTTTTCTATTCTAGATGATCCTACAGGGGCAATCAATGAAGTTATCAGTCAAATCGTTGAGAATACTCCCGGTGTTGTGCCTTTTACAGAAAATTGCACCAAACGCAATTATTATTTACGGGAAACTCATTCAGTCGAACGTAAGCACTCTATATTAATAAAAAAAACACGTAATATTTATTATTTGTGCGTATATTTCAGCCCGGATCCAAATTAGAACAGGCGATAGCCGACGGTCCAGATGCCCTCCAGAAATACATTGATTCAGGAGAAATCGAGGAGCTCCACGACGTGATGCCCATAAACGACGACGAGGACTACCTGAACGACGACTACGAGGACAATAACGACTCAAACATTCCGCACAACACGCCCAATCAAGTTAAGTCCAACCTGGACTCGATCTGCGGAACAAGGACCAGGACATGAGGATGTTCAACAACAGGGACAGCGACATGCGGAATCTCGGCGACGTGGACTTCAGAAAGCCGTCCAGTAGCGACATGGACTTCCGCGTGCCGAACCACCACAGAGACTTTGACATGCGCAACCAGCACATGGACGAGGACTTCCGGTTCAACAACCACGGTGATGAGGATTACAGGAACCAGTATGACGATGAGTACCCCGAGGACTACTACGAGGAGGGCGCCAACGACAGGAACTGGCAGCAGAACGGCAAGTACAACAACTTCAGGGGCGGCCGGAGCAACCGCCACTTCAACCAGAACTTCAGGGCCCGCCGTCTGGGGGTAACTTCAACCAGGGCGGCGGCAACCAGAACGAGGGCAACTGGAACGGTCCTCCGTCCTCCAATGCGGAGTACAACAGAGGTCGGGGGAACAGGAGAGGGGGGCCGCAGAGGGGACAGCGCGGGAGCCAGAGGAGTAACAGGGGCAACCCCGAGGGGCAGGGGGCGGCCAGAGGAACCAGAACCGTGGCGGCGCGGGGAACAGGGGACAGTCCAGCGGCAGGGGCAGGTTTTCGTGAGTGAGAGAGTGTATATAATTATACATGACTTTGACATTGAGGTTATCATATGCATCTCAGCTGAATTCTGTATATTGTTGTGATGTATGAATTTTTTAAATAAATCGTGATCAACAGAAATGGAGAGAGCGTGAGGGATGAAATTGTGCTGAGGTTCGAAAATATTACGTAAGTCGGGTAAATCTGGTAAATTGCATTAGAAAGAGACATCAACATTTTTACCTGGTTTGTTATTTGGTAGATTGAATTTTGATGACCTTATTTTTATCTACGTTCTGCTATGTTTTCAACTGTCACAGATAACTTATTAATTGACACTGTCAAAAATAATTTTTTTTTTTTTTATGATAATTATTGGTAGATTTTGCAGTGGCGACTGATGAAATTGAAAATTTCGTAATTTCGTAAGGCAACATGAGAGTACATCGGGTTTTAGAGGGTTACTACTAGGGTTAGCCGACCGTGCCACAATACAGCAGTGTTCTATAGGAGTTACTAGAGAACGTTCAAGGAGAGAGTTGCCAAAAAGCTGCGCGCTGATTGGCCCGTGGATGTCTCTCTTAGCTTGGCATGTGGTTGCTTGCCTGACGAAGCGCCGCCATCTTTCGTCTACATTATTGTTTCGTCTGCTTCCGAGCTAAGAGAAACATCCACAGGCCAATCAGCGCGCAGCTGTTGGCAACTCTCTCCTTAAGGCTCTCTAGGAATCACCGCGGCGCGCGGTGGGCGACCAAGCACCTCTGGCTTCAATCGTTTCGCCCGACCGTCTGGCAGACCCTAACGTGTTCGAGGTGTTTATGTCGTTGGCGTCGGTATTACGTTAATAATAAAATGTCACACATGCAAACGCCTAAAAAACTACCATTTGCTGAGTGAAAATGTCCCGCGACACGTTTTGGTCAACTCTAGTTATTACTGAACCCAAATGGAAGGCTAGATTATAAAAAATCCAAACATTTTAAAAAATCTGACGCACTCCCAGAAAATCTCGGAAAAGGGCTGAAAAATGTTTGCCATTTTTTTTCTAAATCAAATAAATACAAATCTTTTTATTCTTGCGTCTTTTTTTTTAGATCTGCTAAAGTTATGGAAATTTGAATTTTTATTTCATACCAGCATTGCAATTGTATTTCGTAATAACTTTAAGAAAAATTAAAATTTGGCAAAAACTATTAGAATAAATAGTGTTTATATCCACATGGTAATAATGAAAATGCGGCCTGTTTCCAAGATTTTCTGCATTCCTTGTTTTACTTTTTTGCTAATCTAACCTTCCATTTGGGTTTAGTAATGACCATCTAATATCTGGGGTGGATTCAGGCTTCCTGACGAAAATACGAGAATATCAAACTCCAACCAGTCGCCACTGACATTTCGGAAATTGGCAAATTTCCAAAATTTCTGTAATATGGGAAGAAATAGTTATAGCATTAAAAATAAATAAATCAAATGGAGACTGGATGAGAAACGAAAAGTTGATCTGATCTGTTTTCAGGTAATATTTCTTTTTGAAAAAGGATGAGAATCCGATTGAAGAAAAATAAGAAAAATTATATATATATTTTTTTTTATCGAGATATATATTGGAATTTGGTAGAAAAATTCCCAGCTATTTTGTAACTTTATTCGCAGTTCTTTTTAGCAATAAATTTGTATAATTTTATTATATTTATCATATTTTGAAAAAGAAACATCATTTATCTTTTTCCAATTAGCCACTTTGTTCTCTCAAGATTTGATGTAGACAGTAAAAATCTGCATATAAAAATGGTTTTACCTTCATAATCTGGATGTTCGTATCCTTAGTGAAATTTTCAAAACAGAATATTTATTGTTTATTAATAAAATTACACATTCACAATTAAATCTTGTTTCCCACAATTATTTTTTTTTTTTGATTATTTGACCTCATATGCTATGTGTATTAGCTACTAATTATACTATTAGTAATTTTTACCACAATTAAAAATGTTGTTTTTGTACAAGGATATTTTTGAAAAAAAAAGTATTATTTTTTACATTTAATATTGACAGCTTTTCAATAAATTCAATTCAATTCAAAAAATTTCAAACCACACTGCCCGAAAAAAAAAATTGTATGTCAAATATCAGAACTGGATTGCAAAATATTTGCACCATTTCTTTCAGAATTACCGAGTTCAAAAATTGGAATTTCAAAAGAATTGCAAGAATATAGGACTTTTGTGTTCACAAGGCAATAAAGAAAAAAATTACATTTGTAACTTTATGATTTGGAATCCCAGATTGCATTTTGCGAGCGGAAGCAACATCACGACTTTGGTAATCAATTTGGTTACATTAGTGGCATGTATTTGCCGGTGAACGTCTACAAACACAAACGAGCATATTGGCTTAGTGCCTGGCTAGGAGAATACATGTGATATGTAACTGTCGCCCTCTAGTGTGCACAGATAGAACAAGACATGTAACTCCTTCCACCACTAGATGACCCTCTCGAAATGCATTCTAACGATAACGACAGAGTTATTTTCGCTGGTAGTTAAACTTTATAATCAAACACTGTTTTCGGAAAATATTTATTATCAACTATTTTCATCTCGTTCAACGTTTCACTTATGTCAGTAAATAATTCACTTTACAATATAATTTCATAAATAAATTCTGTGAATAGGATTTATAAAATTACTATAAAAACATACATCTTGTCAATTATATAAAAATTACACGTGGAACCTAACAGCTAATCATATTACACACAAACGAGATTTAATTACGACTTTTCACGCTTCTTAAAATTACGTTTACTGGCACATCGGTTTATGATATCCGTCACGTGTACTTTGTGGTCAAATATCTTCATTATTTGAGTCTTCGCCTCTATCATGCCATCGTTGATGATTTTGATTCTCTGCAGGTTGCCCTGAAAAACGACAAATTCGGTGAAGATGCCTCTTTTAGTGATCGCCGATAAATGATAACGGTACCTTAATTAGCTCGTTTATTCTATTGACCTCCTTATCAAACTGTTTCCCTCCCTCGACGGCCTCGGTACATTTTAATAGCTCGGTTAATTGATTGTAAACTGTCTGCTCCTGGTCAGCCTGAGAAAAATCATAAAAAACTAAAAAACAAAAATACCAGGCAATATCTATTTTGGGTTCGACTTTTTCCAATGCCTCTGGAATATCATAAGAAATGGTAATTTCGATAGGCGCCAGTTTGATAGGTGCCACCTTTTTTAAAACAGTTTTTTTTGCAATTTTGAAGTAGTTTAAATTCGATTTAACCGATGTTTTTTGTATTTTTATGATCGTGGGATGTTACAGAATTAAAATTCATGCCCAAAGGTATGAATTTGTTTGTTAATTTATTTATATTAATTAATAAATTAAAAAAACAACCATTTTTTTAACAAAAATTTTGTGCGGAAAAAAATATACACAGGTTTTCGGGGTCGCTGATTACGAATCTGCCGTCAGAATTTAGAAATTCAAAATGGCGGATCCAAGATGGCGAACAAAAATTTCAAATAACACTGGATTTCATAAAAAATTATTATACAATAATTTTATTATTATACAATAATTTTTTAGGTCGCTGGATTTTATCACTATTTAAATCACTGGATTTCATAAAAAAAAAACTATTATACAATGGCTTTTGGGAGTGGCTGATTACGAATCTGATGTCAGAATTTAGAAATTCAAGATTCGTAAGTAGTAAAGTAAAGATTCGTAATGAGCTACCCCGAAAACCCCTGTATACCAATTTTTATGAGAAACCGATTATATAAAAAATGTATGCTGCAAAGGGTTAAACTTTTAAAAGATTGGTGTTTTTTTTACCTCTTTTTTTTTCTAGATAACCAGAGAACTTTTCATTTTAGAGAGAAGTTCAAGAGAGAAAACATTTTTATGCTACTAAATGCAGGAACTTTTTAAACGACGAATCAACTGGTCTGTTGAAGTATGTCGGTTACTGCCATCTAGTGGCTGGTAGCGGATTGTGGCAATCTAAGCCACCTATTGAGTTTTTGTCTGACTCCTGCCTAACAAAATTAGCAATTATAATAGGTGGAATAACATTCAACCGAGTATTTTTTAATGAAAAAGAAAATATCCATACATACAGGCCGCAAAAATGAGAATCTTCATGCAGGTTGAAACAGTATTTCTTTATAAACAGATAAACAGTTTTTTTTTCTTAACTCACCAAGTCTTCCATCTGAGTGGAGAGATGATGGATCTTCCACCCGTTAACCTTGTCCTGCACCCTGTACTGATTCGCCAGGTCCATGATGGTCGGCCTGCGTTCCTCCTTCGGCCTCACGTCCGAGTGTCTCAGGTAGTGGTTGTGGGTGGCCTTCCAGTTCTGCCTGTAGCTGTTCAGCAGGCTGGCGGAGGCTGGCTTGCGCACCGTGGCGATCTGCCCTGCCTCGGGGGCGCCGTCTCGTGGCTCGTCCGAGTGGTTCATGTCGGAATCCTCGGTCTCCTTCTTCACGGTGCTCTCGGAGATGAATTGCATGTCGTCGTTGTTCTCGTCCAGGTCATTGCCAGTCCTGAAATAATAATAGATTTATTGCCCAACATATCTATGTCGCAAAGTTAACTTAGAAGAATGATAGACCAAGTGGTATCTGTAAGTGGGACTTCTCCATGTGAGCCCTTTATTCCAGAGCAATTCCAGAAAAAGTCCAAAATAAATACCGCTTGGTCTACAAAGACAACCGACATAAAACAAAAACACTGAAAAATCATCGCAAAAGCACTTACAACTGCTGCTTTCTCGGCTTCTTCCTGGGACTCATCTCCATGGGCGGCTTGACCTCGTCCTCTTCCTTGTTGTTGGTGGCATGGTTGCTGTCCTCGTTGACCTCGGCGAGACCGGGACTGGAAGTTGCCGATATCGTAGTGCTTCCACCTAGAAGACAAAAAAAAAAAACCTTTAGCCGCTACGTTCAAACTCGGACACCTCATACTCACCGGAACTCACATGACCGTTGCCTCTGGAGTCCGGCCTGGATGGGGGCGACGGCGGAGCCTGGGTCTGTAGCGGCAGATTGTTCAGGGCGGGGGTCAGATTCTTGGCTGCCTTCAGAGGGGAGCCGTCGTGATCCCGCTTTCGCAGGATACTGGGGCGGGGAGAGGAGGTTATTTTCTGCGGCTGGGACTGCTGCAGCTGCTCCGAGACGCCGTCGGCCGAATGGGACGGCTGAAATTGCTGCGAACGGTTCTGCTCCACCACCATGACGGGATTGAACCTCATTTGTTGGTTGACGATCCCTTTAAGAGAAAACTCTGGAATTGACTTCAAACTAGTGATGGGCGGTCACTTATAAAACTGGTGATTAGGTCGATGATCGCGATGACAATAGTTGTGAAGAGGAAGTTATAAACTGTGAGGATATCCTGGAGTGGGTACTGGAACCTTCGGCGTAGAAACAATAAACTGGACGTTTTCCCCACGAAACACCGAACTACTACACTTTTCCCGACGTGCGTTCCTTCTCCTGAAGATGCCAACTTTAGAAGTTTTAATCTTCTCCTGAAGATGCCAACTTAGGCGAAACGCGCATCGAGAAAAGTATAGTAGTTCGGTGTTTCGTGGGAAACCGTCCAGTTTTTTGTTTTTTTTTTTTTTTTTGTGAGGATATGTGATGAATGATGGTCAAGCAACCAAAAATATTTCTATTGGATCACTTTATATGGTTTAATCTAGTTAGAAACCTCTTAGAAGACCAAAAATGTACTTTCCAATCTATATTCTGGGAAAAATTAATACCAGTAAATGTCTTTGGACTTACCATGAACCTGCGTATTGATCGGGGTCTGATCTGTTGTTGGGCCGTTTGCGATATGGCCGTGAAGGGAATCTGCTGCTGGCCGAATCGGCTCACGGAGTAGTTGCCGGCAGACGTGTCGTAAAAAATAGGGCCCGCTGGCGAGAGAGTACGTGGCCGTCGTTGTGGGCGTGCTGCTTGTCTGAACTATGCAAGTGGTGGCGTTGGGGCCTGGAATTTTCGCGTGTTTATGAACTGCGTGGACTGACTGTTTATGAAACTGTCTTTCAAAAAAATTATTTGAGAGGGCCTGTCAAATGTTTGTCATGGCAAACTAAAAATATCGATTACCATTTTGATAAAATTTGGACAAACAATTTTAGTCTTTTTTTGCCCAAATTTTTCTAGAGAAAAAAAAAAGTGATAAAGAAATGCACTTTTTATGTAGATCATTAATATATTTTGAAATATGCATTTGTGACTAATGTGCTACCAATTTTTTTATGTCAAATAGCATTTTTTTTTAGTTATTATATTCAGAAAAAAAAATTGTTGAATGTGCCTTTAATGATTTTTTGGGCATCATCCTTGAAATAGTGAAATAAAATGATGAAATTGAATAACATTATTGAATCAATGTTCTTAGGAGTTCTTGGCCCCCCTTTTCTATAGCATTATCGGGAAAACAAATTTTCCAAACATTTTCCTGATTTGGATTTTTCCCAAAATGAAAAACTTGCCCGGTTGGAAAAAATGTGATTTACCACAACCTTTTTGACACACAGCTCAAAAAATAAAAAATACTATGAAAACTACAACTTTGTTACTATTTTTTTTTAATCTTTAAAAACCGATCTCGATTGATAGCTTTCCTTAAATTTACTTAAAAAGTGGATTTAAAAAAAACTCTTTTCTTAGGCTCATTTCCAATTTTGGAAATGGATTTTGTGCATCCAACATGAATTAAATTTATCTCAGAAAACATTCATACTACTTATTCTTTATTGTGTAACTTGGTTTAGACACTTTTTGTTATACCTGTTTTCTTTACCAATTTAAGTGTTATTGAACAGATAAAGCAATCTTGTTTATAATGGGTATTAAGGTGCAAAACCACATAATCTGGTTAACCAGCAATAAATAAAGCAGGAATGTAAATTGTTTTGTTACGGTCTATGAAATAAATTGTTCAACTAATTTTATAGATTGAAAAATTCTAGACAACTAAAAATTATTGTGGCTATTTGAATTTATTTTCAAAAGATGACCTAAACTTTGCAATTGTTCATTAATTTTGTTTAGTGAACAAGATGTACAAAACATCTGAAACTAAACAATAACACTTGGAAAATTTTCAAAACTAAAACTTAATCTGTTTCACCCAATTTTCAACAAATATTAATATTTTGGATAAGATTCTGAATCTGAATTCAGTCAAAAAAAATCATACACCCCCAAAGTCAACCCCTAGCGCTAAAAACACTCCCTAAACAGAGTAAAAATGACTTAACGCTTCACGAATATTCTTAAATCTCAAAATTTCTAATGAAATATAAACATTCAAGTATATAACGCAGAAATACAGAGTTAACACTACTTTCCAATGAAACTCACCCCCATGAGTGGATGGAAACTATACAACTCATTGATACTTGTTCCTTGGTACATTTTTTTCCATTTGGACTGATATATCTTGGTGAAGTCGTTCACCCTATGAAAGGTAAAATTCTTTCCGAGTCCATTTTCCGTGGGGGGGGGAAAGTAAAAAAATTTTTTTTTTTTTTTTTTTTTTTCCTCCTTTTTTGGGGTTTTTTAAATTTTTGCCCCCCCCCCCCTTGGCCCATGTTTTTTTTTTTCTTTTTTAATTTTTTGTGGGGGGGGGTTTACCCCCTACTGTAGCCCCTAAATTTTCTGGGGAAATAATCAAGATGGGAATCGAAAAATGAAATTACCAGCTCATATTGCAGCCTAAAGATTTGAAATTTTTAATCATTTCTGCAACAATTTTTTTATAATTTCTATCTCTTTTATTTCCCAGAAAATCATGTGCTACTTTTTTTAAACTTAGCCACACATTTTTCTCAACTTGATTCAGTTTAATTATGAAAATATCATCTTTCATAACTTTTCGAATCTGCTGTCCATCGAAAATTCCCGCATTTAATTTTGCGTCAGAAATTTCAGGAAATTTTAGCTTCAAGTAATTGAAGCATTCATCTTCTTTATCAAGTGCTTTCAGGTACTGTTTATTGAGATTTAAAACTATTTGTGAAGAGTTAAGTCATTTTTACCTGTGTAGGAAATGTTTTTTAGAGTTAGGGGTTGATTTTGGGGGTGTACGATTTTTTTTTTTTGATTTCGGATTCGGATTCAGAGTCGAAAATTACATTGGGAGACAGTTGTCTCGATAGCAGTTCCAAAAATTTTTTATTGGGGCTGTGTAATAGTTTATAAACAATGGTATGAAACACTTTTTTTTTTAAATAAATTTTGGTTTTGAATTCAGTCATTAACAATAGTATTAAAAAATAAATTCATTAATAATTTTTTCTTTTTGATTTTCTTTCAATTTTAAAATTGTTAAGGACGAATTGCTACATTAGATTACTTATAAAAATCGTTGAAACCGAATGCAATTTAAATATGTAAAAAAAACATACTTGGGGAAGACCTTCTCGCAGCCGACTGCACTGGTATGAAAACGTTGGCGGCCCCGGTCGTCCCCTGACTCTCGGACTGTGGCAAAACTTTGGCAATCGATATGGCTTGGGAGGGAACGACGGTGGTCTGCCGTTGCTGCGTTACAATGGCCGCCGGTACGCTTACTGAAAGTAAAACGACTGAATGCTCACACGGACACAGGAGTATCTCAAATATTACCATTCCCACTTCCAGAAAATATACCGATACGGTAGTATAGAATTACTTACTGGTTCTGGTAGCGGTCGGTACGGTATTCGACGTCGTTTTAAGCGGCGACGGAAGCGGCGTCAAGTGAATAGTTCCTAGAGAGAATACCAAAAAAAAAAAAATACACCAGGATAAAGCAGATAATACAAAAATACAAAAGATTACCAAAAAACAAAGGCGTTTAATGCTATATGCATGTATATTGGACAAACCGGAAGAAATTTTGACAGGTGAATTAACGAACATAGAAGCTACATTAATAGAAAGACAAACCACATTCTCACCTTGAGCAGGCTGTGTTATCACCTTCGTGCCCTGCGCCTGTATATTTCTCGTCTGCGAGGTGTTGGCAACAGCGACCAATGAATGCAGACTCAAAGTCGATATCCTCGTCTGCCCCAATAAGTTGGTGTTAGAGACCGCCGCGGGACTGGCCGCCACGGACAACCTTCCGATTGTAACGTTCGGCTGAGTCGTTACGATCCTTGCAGCGGAAGACCCCAAGACGGTCGACTGCTGCTGAGCGGACACGGTGGAGATCCTGGCGCCCGAAGGGAGCACGGTGGCCTGTGGCCCCACGAGACGCGCCCCCGACTGGGAAACGGGCACCGTCAAACGGGCCGTCGTCACCTGTCCCTAGAGGAAAATGTTACGCTACGTTGCAACTGGTAGAGTCGGAGAACTTACAATAGGCCTTGTCTGCGGCTGGCGCTGGTTTTGGATGCTGTTGGCGACGGTGATCCTTGCGGTGGGAGCGAACTGCGCGGAAGCGTTGGAGTTGTACACTACCGCCTGGGTACGCGAGGGCAGCACTTGTGCTATGGTGACGGTATTGCCCAGGGCCTGTATGCCGGTTGCTCCCGGTTTGAACGAGTGGATCTAAGCGGGTTTTAATGAAACAAATGTTCACAATTTCGTCCATAATTTATTTTAGAACATAGCATGTAGCAGAGCACTTGTAATGTTAAAAAATGTGTTGTTAGTTAAAGTACTTATTGACTAATAACCAGTTTTGACTATCCCAAAATGACAAAGTATCCGAAAGTATTTTTAGTATTTTGAAGATTTCTTTAAAAAAAATTTGGTTTCCATGTTTATTGAAATGCTCTGAGCATTTATAAAATGATCAGATTTTAAATAATGCTCAATAACCTATCTTGTTTTTTTTTTTAATGTATAACTTGGCTTTTCAAGAGTTCTAAGAGTTTTAAAAGCACTTGAGCACCTAAAATTAATTTTAGAATATAGCATGTAGCATAGCAGTTCTTACAATGTTTAAAAATGCATTGTTAATTAATGTACTTATTGACTAATTACCACTTTTGACTGTCTTAAAATCCTAAAGTATCTGAAAGTATTCTTACTATTTTGAAAATATCTTTAAAAAAATTTGTTTTCCATGTCTCTTAAAATGCTCTGAGCATTAGAAAATGATCTGATTTGAAATAATGCTCCATCACCATCATCTTGTTTTTTTTGTATAACTTAGCTTTTCCAGAGTTTTAAAAGCACTTGAGCACTTACTATCTTGTAATGTTTAAACATGTACTTTTAATCAATGTTTCTCAAGTCAAGTATCTCAAAATGCTCTGAGCATTTATAAAACTATCCGAGCATTTTTATAAATGCTCAACTTATCTCATTTATTTTGATACAACCTCGCTTTTCAAGAGTTGTTTTAAAAGAACTGAGAGATTTACCATCTGCCTAAATAAAAAAAAAATCTTGATAGATGTAAAAACTGTTTGTTATACAACATACTATATTGGTATCACTAGTAATTTGGTACTTCAATAAAAATAAAATGAATATTTCAATTTGGCAATAAAGAAGAATTTCAAAATTCAACATTTCTTAGTTTGTAGCATTACTAATCATCTGTTCACATTTCTTTTTCTTACTATCTACAATAAATTTAGAAGCCGTCATTAATCATCGCTAATAAGTCAAAATTTCTTACAAAGTAAGTAATAGGAAAATTTATAAACCTGTGCAGACTGTCCCAGCGTGATGGCGTTTTGCAGTATAGCACCGGGTCGAATGGAGGACACCGATTGGGACTGCGTCCTGCCGATGATTTGAGGCTTTCCAGTAACGGTCGCTCCCCTGACTGGCGAACTCAAAACTGTGGACGCCCCCTTTATCTGGGACCCATTAGAGGAGTTAGTCAGCCAGGCTGTGCCTTGTGCCGGACTCGGGTACGGGGAGGTCTCACAAAAGTGTGGGGCTGTAAAAGACACAAATATAATATTCCTATTTCACTTTGTTATGCGATCACACTAGTACCTGTCCACTCTGTGCGGTGACTACCATGGGAGTCCTAACGGTAGTGACGTTACTTCTGGGTGCTGCCAAATTTGCCACCACCGCAGGTCCCCTGGGAACATGGTAAGTGGTTCCTACTGAACTTTGAGCTAGTAGCGGTGTCGTGGAAAGGGTTATCTGTGCCGACCTGGACAAACTGCCTGAAACTTGGGCCTGCGAAGTGCTCGTTATTATGTTACCTAACTGCGTTCTGTTCGAATCTGCAAAAATTATCAAATACGATAACATATAAACTTTGTTTGTAATGTAGGATTAGTGACCTGTTTCCATATGACTATAGTTAACTAGTGGGATGAGGTTAAATGTTTCCAAAAAAAAAAGTAATTTTCATTTAGTCGACGTTTCACAAAATTTATTTGCATCCTCAGGACTAATTGAATAAGCTTTTTGTTGTCGTTTGTAAAAATAAATACGAATGAAACATTGATAATATCTATAAATAATAAAGTACAATGTACTGTCACACGTGCAGAACTTCATCGGCTATCTATATCTATAAGATAGCCGATGCACGTCAGTCATATTTATTTTTACAAACGACAACAAAAAGCTTACAAAATTTGTTGCTAAGTAACATACAAAAGTTGTACTTTTAACTAATATTCATGCGTTTAAAAAGTGTAATAAAAAAATCTACTACCTGAATATAAGGCACAATAAATTAAACTTCATGATCACATAAAAAGTGTGTTCAATTGTACTGCTTAAAAATGTATCAGTCACAAGATATTAGCAGGCAACCAATTACTAGTATATAGCTATTCCATTTATAAACATATGAAATTCGTCAATGGAAAATATGCCAAAAGCAGAACCATCAATTTTAGACCTTTAAATACTAGGTACCACTATCCAAATCAACTACACGATAAACAAAATGCTCTTCTTTACAAAATAAGCAATAAAACCATTATCACTGTCTTATTTGACTCAAGAAAATTATGTGAATTGAGCATAAAATTGGTTTATTTAGAAGCAATATGCTAAAGACCTTCGAAATATGACCCGAAAATTTCTAAGGTCAAAATTTAGCATTAATTCTTAATCGTACCTGGTTTGAGAACAGCTTGCGAGACGAGGTTTGTAGTTATAATCGTTTGGCCACCTACAGAACTGGGATTGGAAGTAGAAACTCCTTGAGCTAGAACCCTCATGCCCCTTAACGACTGACTAGTCATCACCAATGAGGGCTTGCTTTCTACACTTCGAACGGTGGTGATTTGGTTTCGAGCCAGGTCCAGAGGGACTGCTTTCTGGGAATCCTTGTCATCTTCGCCGGTAGCACTCATTTTTACACTTTAGTTCTTAAAACCCATCCGAAATAACATATATTTTAATACACGATATTAATAAAAGCATCTGTTAAAAAAGAGTGGTTTTATTAACACTTGCTCGCGACGACTATAGGCAGCGGACGGTCCTCCTATAACAAGCTAAACTTTGATTTTAAAAAGGCCTTCTTGCATGATGCAAATTATCCCAAAAAGATGAGAATAACTTTGACGCACAAATAAAACTTCAAAAATCAGCAGCGATGGCGATGAGACTACGAAGGACATGCAAAGTACTGCAACACTGTGCGCAGTACAAAAATTCCGGTGTTATGCGCAGCTTTGGTTCGACTTTTCGACGAATGAAGGCATAGCACAATAATAGAAAAAATTATCAGTTGGAAAATATAAATTAATTTAAGATTATCATAAATACTTCCAGGGTAGTGTCTCCTTACAACGATTTCTGGTCATCTTTTTCAAGAAGTATAGGAAAAAATATAACTCAAATTGTCGTAAGATTTCTTATTGGTTGTTGCCTAGTAACAGAGTGAAAATAACGTAGCTCATAAATTGAAATATCTCCGTTCTGCCAACCTACTAGCAATTTCAATTCAGAGTCTCTGTACATCATTTGATATGAAAATTTTTTGTAATTTGATATGAAAATAGATTTACCTGTCAAAAATTTGATAGTGATCATTTCTAAATCCATTTTTAAATAATCCCGTTGAATTAAATCTGTGACAACAGAAAATAAACAGTGACCGAGTGCACTCTCCAGTACCGAGTGCCTCAGAGCAGTAAACCACAAAACAATACTATAGCAGTAAACTGAACACCACAAAATATATAGGTACACTCGAACCCCTCTTATTTCACTTAGATGTTTTGTGTATTCCACCTTCGCTTAATTCACATCCTCTGTTATTTCACCACGTTTCCCCCTATTAGGTCGCGAAACCGTCCCGGTTAAGTCGCCGCCTGTAAAAGTTTGGAAATTGGATTCTCGCATATGTACAATTTTTATTGAAAAAAATGATTGTGGAATACATTTATTGATTTAAAATAGGTTAGGTGTCTTTTAAAAATATTTAATCTTTAAAATATTCATTCAAGAGGAAAATTGAACATTGTCACGCACGACTGGGTATACTTACATTGATTTTTCGTTCAGTTGCTCCATTTTTCGTTATAACAAGTGCTGTGGTATATCTCTAAATATTTATTTTTGCAGATAAAACACAAAAAAGTTGAGGTTATGATCGCGACTTAAGAGAGGCAAAATTTCGCGACTTAAGCGGGGGTAATAATGGACGGATTTGGCGACTTAAGAGGGGTTGGAGTGTACATACATATACCGAAACAGTAAACCGAAAACGGTATAAATTATGGTGGCACTTCACTTGGCGTAGCGTATTTGTGTTTGAGTATCGCTGTTTTTGTCCAAATATTTGATGTATTCTCAAATATTCCAAACATGCCATCCACACATACATCAAAATACTCAAATATGCCAAATATGTTTGAATATTCAGAACCAGTGAATACAGTAACGGACGTGTTGACAGCGACAGCAGCTTATTATCTGAATGCTTCTTATTACCATTACATGTTAAATCTACATAAGTACAATGTTACTAAAAGACCATGATGAACACGGCGCTGGTGGAACTAAGTGTGGACAGTTACTGCAAATATTCGCCTTATTTGACTTCTTTGATGTGTGATTGAAAACCGACAAGTGGACGGAAACGCGTATTTGCTCTTAGCGCTATTCGCGTTATTTGTACAAACAAAGCAAATATAGCGAATAGCTTCTCTACACATCGCAGTTTTTGGGCAAATAGAACAAATATACGAATACGCTACGCCAAGTGAAGTGCCACCTGTATGTAGGCAAAGAAATGGGGGGTATTTTGTTGTTGTTGGTTGTTCTGTAAATGTAAATAATAATGTTGGTAGTTCTGTATATATGTAATATAGTTAACCTATAATTTTTTTAAAACAAATTTTTGTTAAAATGAAGTAATAATTATGTAAAAAATATATAAAAAGGCGTCTACAATATATTTCAAGTATGACTGAAGAAAAAATTAGTGACAGAGGTTCCAAGTAGTTTGAAACAGTTGGCCAGACTAGTAGTTCGTGGTTTTTACTCCATTGAAGATGCCTTGATTGTAGATATGTTGGTTAGAAATCCTTGTATGAAAGAAGATGATATTTGTGAACTTTTAAAGTTTGAAAGGAAAATGTTGAGGGCTAGAATAGCAACCTTAAAGAATGATAAATTTATACAAGTACGATTACGAATGGAAACTGGTTCAGATGGAAAAGCACAAAAAGTGAATTACTATTTTATTAATTACAAAACATTTGTGAATGTTATTAAGTATAAGTTAGACTTAATGAGAAAACGTTTAGAAACCGAAGAACGAGATGCTACTAGCAGAGCGAGTTTTAAGTGTCCGGGTTGTCTAAAAACTTTCACCGATCTAGAAGCAGATCAGCTATTTGATTTTACTACCAGCGAAGTTTCGTTGTACATTCTGTAGGGAAGTTGTGGAGGAGGATTCTTCAGCATTGCCAAAAAAGACTCGCGTCTTTTATTGGCAAAATTCAATGAACAACTAGAACCTCTGTATATTTTATTACGTGAAGTTGAAGGTATTAAGCTGGCTCCCGAGGTATTAGAACCAGAGCCAGTCGATATTAGTACTATTAGAGGACTTGACAAAAAAGCAGCCGCACTACAGGCCGGCCAAGAATGGTCAGGCGAGGCTACCAGAAAGTCTGGCTTTGCCGTCGAAGAAGCTAGGGTTGATATTACTATTGGTGAAGAGAGTAACTCTGCTGTTAATCGTAAAGAACAGCCTATTTGGATGACAGAATCGACTGTTGTGTCGAATATGGACTCGCAAGATTCCACTAAGGCTAGTGAAAGTATACTTGAAGATGCTGCAGATGCCACAGGTAAATTTTGTATTTATTCACTACATCTGCACCCAAGTGACGTAACATTCAATGTGTGGAGCAAGTTAAGTCTATTGCGTCCCAGTTTTAAATACTGGGCTCACCATCTAACCAACTCTGGTAAATTTGTTCAAACTAAAGTACACATGTATATTTGTAGGTGGCAGCGCAGTTACTAAAAATGACGACATTATGTCCGTCCTCCTCGCTCACGAAAAGAGACCAGCTAACAACAGTGCCGCAAACGCTGTCAAAGGCTTGGCCAATGAGTCTGATTCGAGTTCGGACGAGATGAACGAGGTCAAAGAAACTGTCGGAGATGTGGAGACAATGGAGAGCGACGAGGACGACGACGACCATATTCCAACGGTAACTGTTGGAAATCGCACTTACCCGATCACCGACATCAACGACACGATCATTGCCGAGATGACGCAGGCCGAGAAGGAGATTTACGTTCAAGTTTTCCAGGATTACTATTCCCATATGAACTACTGAATGTTTAAGTATAGTTAAGTATCATTATTTAAGTCATATTAATTTTTGGTTGGTAATATATCTTTTTTAAACACGAAGAAGAGTATTTTTATATACATATGTGTATTCTAAGTGAAATCTATTAGTTTTCTTTTTTTTTTAATAAAAAGTTGCAATATTAAGGATTGATATTTTTCCAGGTTTTTTTATTGATAAAAGTATATATAAGTGGCTTCCAAAAAAAAAAAACTCCATTACAATTATTAAATTTCAATTGTAATAAAATACATAGTTCATTTGTGACATTTCTACATATTTGTTGCTACCTTTGTAAAACATTTTACATATTTACTTGATGAATGATTTCTTTGCGTAAATATCTCACAAATAAAATTCAGCAGGTTGCATTTCAAATGGCAGCTCTTCTACAACTAGCTCGAATAGCTGACATTGTCCGTGCTATTTAAAAAACACACCACATATTTCAGCCAGTTGTCGTTCCGCCGCGGCGTAGAGGGTATCATTTCAGTATCGAATTCGGCGGAGAGTTTAACAGCAGTGTCATTCTGTAGCCGATCTTTATCAGACAAAAGTCAAAAAGGCTTGGGAGACCTATTCCAGGCTTGTGCAGAGAGTGTCTTGTAAAAAAACGATGTCTTAACGGAAAATTCAATCGAGAGAATTATGAAAAATGCATGGAATTGCGGTTGTAATATAAAAAATGCTAGACGTTGCTCAAAAAGACCATTTGGAAAAGCAACTGTTTTCAAGGGTACTTCAAAATTAAGACAAAATCAATTTTGAGACTCTCAGATTCGACCTTGAAAAATTAAAAATTTAATATGCAACCCCTATTTTTTTCAGCAAGAGTCTTCACTGATACAGGCGGCAGGAGATTCTATTTATCTGAAAGCCTATGAAAACTGTTTAAACCATTGTAAAACTTTACTGTAAATCCGAGGAAGAAAAAATCACGAGGCATTTTGGCAATAAATATATTTTTATCTTATACTCTAACTATAAAAATAAAAAATATAAAAGCGTAATTATTTAAATTATAAATAGCTGAACTTGTTATACATTTTTTTTTACCGAGACTATACTTCCAATAAATAAAATATGTATACAGGGTATCAAGCGTTGGATTCGGTTAGTAGGAGTGGACAGAGTATAAAATTCTGAGTTGAAAAGGTCCTTTATCATTTTTCGATTTGGGCAATAGTTTTTGCGGAATCGATTTATGAAGATTGGCCAATCAGGGCGTGACTACAGCAGGCATGCTCCGCCCTCTTCGGTAATAGCGATTCTGCTTGAATGCCCACAACTTAAATTTTTTATTAAAATAGCTTGACCCGCTGTCATGCTGCATTAAGATAAAGCTATTTTAATAAAAAAATTGCCGTAGTGCGTGTGGATTGGGCTGAAGTTTTGGGCATTCAAGCAGAATCGCTATTCCCAAAGGGGGTGGAGCATGCCCGCTGTAGCCACGCCCTGATTGGCCAATCTTCATAAATCGATTCCGCGAAAACTATTGCCCAAATTGAAAAATGATAAAGGACTTTTCAACTCAGAATTTTATACTCTATCCACTACTACTAACCGAATCCGACGCTTCATAGACACCCTGTATAGGAAATTAAGTACGTACTTATATTATGTGACTACTTTATTACCATCTTAATGGAGAATTTTCCGAGTACGGGTATTTAAGGGGGCTAAAAAACAAGAAAACATAATAATAAATATATAACTATAACAAATTCCTATACCTAGTATTCACAATCGTAATCGATTGCGGATTGACTAGAGGCTGCAATTTTTCGATAAATCTCTTGTAGTTTCTATCTAGTTCTCTTTGGTAATCTCTTTGGTCGGGTCCGATCAAATTCTTGTTTTTCTTCAATGCGTCATGACACCTAAAAAAATTAAGTATATAATTTTTTTCATTTCTGAAAAGTCTAACGATTGAAGGGATATTAAAGCCCTTACTTCTTGGAGAAATCCTTGAAGCACAATCTCAACTTATTCTGATGTTTTGTGAGAGCTTTGCTGTCAGCAGGCAAAAATGTCACCGCCATCTCGAGGGGTCCTTGGTTCACCGTCGTTCCGATACACCCCTGCAAAACCATCTGGAGAATTTTTGGATCGGGGAGGCTCCTGCTGAGTAGCATTCGCCAGTTCCGTAGTCTTTTTTTGTATGTCTTCTATGGCAACCTAGAAAATAACACTTAACAATAAAATAGAAAATACACAGGCTAATATTGACCTCGATGGGTGTAAGTGTGATTTGAGTTCTAGCGACAACTTGGATCCTTGTCTTGACATAAGGAAAATGTACTGCAGTTGTAAGGATTGTTTTTCTTTTATACTGTTCTCGTAGCTCTCCATGTGCTTTTCCGGTCATCGTAAATGGGGTAGCGTAAACAAAACGTTCTAAAAATAAAAGCATATAGATACTGTTTACAAAAGTATCAGTATGGCTTACTTATATTGAAGTTTCTGTCGAAATGAGTCTGTCTGTACCTCAACTCATACGGTTCAAAATAGGGCTCAACGTAAGTGATCTGTATGTAAGCCTTCTCAGGATCTAACGAATTTATGTCAACTATATTCGAGTCTTTTATGATAATGACATTGTCCGAACCAAATCGTTCGGCATAGAAATTCTGCAAAGTTAAAAAAACAGTTTATTTAAAAAAAATAAATTATATACTGATTATTCAAACCTCTAAACGACTGAAAATCTCTGGTAATTTTGTTAGCGTTGGTTCTTTATATATAAATTCTTCCTTGTCCAAATCTCCAAACTTGGATCCATAAAATCCAACTCTAAAATATGTCCCAAACATTCTCTTGCCAGACAGTTGATCAATTCTTGTATAGGCATCATGCAGCTTTCTACAAAGAGTGTAAGTAAAATTACATACGATGTTATATGTATTTTATTCATTATTAAACATTTATATATCTCATCAAATCTCATCAAAAAAACCTCAACCTCAACCTCAAAAAAATCAAACACACCGTATTCCCCTACCGGCCGTCGTCGGACAGTCGACGGCAAGTCGGAACGTTTCGCGTTTCCACGACCATTTAGCTTCGAGCCGTCTTTGCGTAAGTTTAATAAAGCGCGACACCCAACAGGACGACATGGTTGCCAGATTTCAACAATTATCGCCATTTGGTGTGGAAAAATTCACAAAAGTCGCCCAACGCAATTTTATAGTCTTGACGACAAAAAAAGGGCACCATGTTACAATTCTGTGTTTATGTATCATGTATTTGCCTCACGTTTTACCACAAATTACGTGTTACCAAGCCAACAAACCAGCGGTATAGTACTTAAAAATAGTAAATGACTAGTTATGACGATCAATTTTTTACTTTAGATCAGAAATCACTAAAAAAACCTCAATTTATGAAATAAATTGCCCAAATTACCCCTACCAATATTCCATGTATTTGAAATGCATGTAATAGAATCTCCAGCGCTTCCATATAAAAATTCCAGATCTGTATATTTTTTTTTTGCATGAGCTGCTACTGATTTTAAATGATGTACAAACATTTACCTACCTCTGTTGAGATCTTAGGCATTTATTTTTAGAAGTATTTATATTGTCGTCAGTGTCTTTGTTGTTCTGATTGTAACGCTAGAGAGTGATATCATATAAGCATTCAAAGTGAATTTTCATTTAAAAATTTTCAAATGTCAAATATTAGTCAATCTTCCCAATAATAGGTGGCATAAAAGCCATCTCAGTTTCATCTGTCTAGTAACTGAGCTAAGGTGAAGCCATTTTTTTTGCGGTAACATGGAGGCCATTTTAACATTTCCGAGTCACTTGAGCTTGATTTAAGTATTTTTTAAAGATCATTAAGAATCCCGGAGATGTCCCCCTTTGAGATCGGAACGAAACTCACCCGTGCATATTGGCCAACTTCTTGAAGTCCCTGTTATTCTCCGCGATCGGTATGAGCACCCTGTAGATGTCGTTCATCGGCTCGTACATCGCGGCCGCATTGAAGCTGCTGGCGGCGTGCTCCAGGAGTCCCAGCAGCCCGGCCTCGGTGAAATGGGACCCCAGGCAGCCACCCTCCCTCTCCGGGCTGAGCACGTCGTCGGAAACCGCGCTCTCCTCCAGAACGTTGGGGCTGACCCGCTCCAGGGGCGGCGGCGCCAACCGGCAGGTGTGGCAACGACTCCAGCATCACCAAGTACTCCGCAACCAGGGCGGCAGAATGCACCAAGCACATCCCCGCCTCCGTGTGGTTGCCCCTCTCCATGTGCTTCTGTGCCATGTTCGCCAGCCACGTGAGGCGCAAGTCCGGCGAGTTCTGGTAGCCCTTGGCGATGCGGTACATGAGGTCGAGCAGCATCTCGGGATCCTCCTGGAACTCCTTCATCTTCACGGTGTCGGAGAGGATCATGTGCAGGTTGAAGACCAGGTCGCGCACCTGTTCCGGAAACGTGGTCTCCTGCAGCTCCGAGTCTCTCTCGCCGTACTCGAGGATCGTCTTCAAGGAGCGACGCAGGGAATCGTCGCTGAACGAAGCCGAAGTTCCCACCAGACTGCTCAGCGACATGGTAACTTGCATCTTCACTCTTGCGAAATTCTACAAGGAATACCACAACTCACATATAATGCTTTCGCCAATCATGTTGACATCGCCAGGAGTCGATTAACTCTTGGTATTGACAACTTACGTTACCGATCTGGAAGGTCTGCCTCATCAGCAGGTACAAGGAGGCCGCCGCTTGCGACCTTACGGGAAGCTATCTGCGAGCCGCAGTGTTTTAACAGCAGGAGACACAGGTCGGCGCAGTGCGTACTCTCCTCGTCGAACAGGGCGCTGTGAAACTGGAAAAAAAAAAAGTTTTACCACAACAGGCGACATCGGTGACCTCTGTTACCTTAAATACTAGGCTACGCTGCGAGGCGAACATGTGCGGCAAGACCGTGGTGCTCTGATTCTTGCCCAGGGCATGTAACAGTACGGAAAGCGCTAATCCGACCAAGTGTTGTTGCGAATCCCACTGAGAGATGGTAGCCACGCATCTCTCCAGGGTGTCCAAGATGATGAAGGAGGCCTCGGTGGCGAAATGGCCCTCCAGGTGAATGTCGTTTATGAGGTCGTCCCTGGGTCTCTCGACCTGATCCATGCTGGATCTGTACAGCATTTGCTCCTTCCGCCAGCGAACCTTCTCGGTCGATGCCTGCGGTGTACCACCTAGATATATTTTTTTTATCGTTAAGAAATTTTTTTGCTATGGTTACTTTGTCTTTTTTAACCTTTTCTTCGCTGCATCATCTCTCTTGCGGAGCCCTGTCCGAGAATCACGTCCTCCAGCCTCGACCGCATATCCTGGTTCCCCTGCGCGTGAGCATACCCTGAAGGAGGTGGCGCTCTCCTACGGGGTTTGTACTCGAAGCAGCTGGTGCAGGCGTCGAGGAGGTGCAACAGGGTCGCCAAACGAGACGAGGTCAGTTCGCCCAGCCACTGGGAGAGGGAGTCCCTCTCTACATTTTTCAGAACCCACAAAACGCAGGTCAGGATGCTTCTAGTAACATCAGCGTTAATCCCCAGCTTTCGAGACTGTAACTAAGGCAAATGTACACACTGTACGGCACGTACAAGGTGAATTACTCACTGTCTGGAAAGTGTCGCAAGTGGTTGGGGGTAACTTTCCGGCTATCGCCATCGCTACTGTCTGATTTATGTTGCTGGGGCCCGTGTCTTCGCTATATTGCGTTTTGTCGGTTTTGAAGTGGTGGAGGAAGGGCAAAACGTCCATCGTTATGGACAGAAGCGGTAGGTAGAGCGCAGCAACTCGTTGACGAGCCTCTGGGGAGGTATGTCTGGGATCGCTATCATGCCAGGAAAGTAGAAATCGGACGGTGTCGACTGCCTTACTGTGAAGCGATGACTGACTACAAATTGAAACAAAAACAAATGTAAATGAACATTTTTTAAATAAAAAAGAAATAATTTGACTTGATTAACATGATTCCCTTGAAAGACTTTATTCTTTAGACCAACTGCTCACGAGAGACAGTCGGTCAGCAACTATTTTGTTAGAAAACACCGCAGACCGACAGACAGTAGGTGAGAAATCGGAGATAACTCGCACAGGTACAGATAGTCGGTGGCGCTTTTAGATAGACCATGGATGGATGCATCAGCAAAGATTAATGTACGTTGCAATATTACTAAAACGTATAACAAGAAGATATAGTATTTTTTTTAAGATGTATTATGTCAAAGTTTATTGAAATTAAAGTTTCATATACTATTTGATGATCTTATATCCAACACCAGATTGTGACCATGTGGTATGCTTTTGACCACGCATCGTATTTCGCCCAACGCCATTGTAGTTCGTGTGCGTTAACTCATAAAGGTGTATTTGTTCCATTTGTTACCGACTCGCCACACACAATCGAGTGAATGGCAAAAATAGAACAGGTTCCAACTTTTTTAGTCTGTCGTCTGCGGTGTCTCATTTAAACATATGTATACGTTGCATTCATACAGACAAAATTGTAGGTGACCGATATTCAGTCGTCTGCGTTGGGCCTTAAGTGTTAAAACTTAGAATATTTGAACCTTTATGGGCCCAAAAGGCTACATAAGATTTATTGAATCCTAAAAATAGTTTAAACCTTGGAGGATTGAAATAGATTAAAAGAAAACATTTGAAAAATTTTATAAAAGAAAATCAGGAGGCAAATATTGAAATATTCTTGTAAATAAATTGAAGTTGAAATAAATGTAAAAAAAGTTCAAATTAATTTTGTTTTCTAAATGATCTTGAACAATAAACTGTTTAACTAGTTGGCTTACGGCGACGCGACATATAGGCAACTTGTGCAGCATGTGATGGGGGTTGCCTGAATTTAATTTGATTGCAGTAGTTCCGTGTCAGTTGCTGCTGTTGTACAGCTTCTGCTATATGCAATACATTGAATAGTGTGATATAATAAAATATGGCAAACGTGTAAAAGGCTACTAGTTACTTTCTTGTAATTGCATTTATGATGCGTACACTTCTGTGGTTGATTGTAAAACCAGATATCTTCAGGAAAAATAGCATCAGCGATGTTGTGTAGTATTCTGAAGCTCAAAAATACAAGCAACCTAAACAGGTTTGATTGAAATTTGAAACAAGCAAAATTTTGGGAATTTTCAAACATTTTTCTATTGAATGCTGAAGAAATATTTTGACTGCCAAAATTTATACTTAATAAAAACTATTCAAACAAATTATTATTAACACTTATACAGTGGACGCCGCTTATAAGACTCATGGATATAAGGTCAAATCACTTAAAATCAGAACAGAAGTACCAAGTAATAAGAACCAGAAACAGTCCGTACGTATCCGAATACATTGAAAAAAAAACTCGGTTATGAGACTCACCACTTCGGATATAAGACTCAGTTTATGAAAAATACATAATTGAAATGATGGAAAGTAACAAAAAACAAACAAAAAAAAATTTTTTCTTTAAACCATCTTAAACTATGAACTGATACAATCTTGTTTTCCCCCTTCGCTTATAAGGTTCATCCGCTTATAAGACTCACTTTTTGCTGCTCCCAAAGTGAGTCTTAAAAGCAGCGTCCACTGTAGATCAATTGCCTATTTATAAATCATGAGACTAGTAAGAAATTTTACTTACTGCATCTCCAAAAGGACAGTCGCCAAATCGGTGAGCACCATGCCGGTAAGAAAGTGATGCTGCCTGTACTCTGGCGACAACTCTGCGAACGTGCTAGCCCTCTCCTGACTCGCGGGGGGCCCCGACAAGAACGAATTCTGACTGGTAGAGCTGGTCACGCTCGGGCTTGGCGACACGTTGGCGCCGGACGCCATGAAGGGAGAAGCAAACGGCAGATTCAGCGCCACGTAATGCTCGTGGCTGCAGATTATCCTCGCAAACTCCAGCTTCAGCTCCACCAGCACGGAATCCTGTATCGAGGCGATCTTAACTTGCAACTGTTTATTATAAGACCTTAACAGTTGGAAGACCCACCCCCTATCGGCAATCGAAAGAAGATCAAAGAAGAAGAACGCCAAGGCTGCGTTTAGCTTGTGGGCCTTGCGAGTTTCGCTGGTAGAGTGCGCTATGATCTCCGCGGTGACTGTGTGGACCAACGTGGAAATATCGTCGAGAAACTGTTCCGAAAATCGGATCTTTCTGGGAGCGTCCAGGCTTCTCGTGTGCGCTAAATGCTCCACCATGCTCTTTATGATGAGATCGAACAAGAACCATGCGTTTTGCATGGCCAAATCTTGGATCTGCCGCTGGAGACCACCCACTGCAAGGCTAGTTCTTGGTGAACGATTCGTTGGCACGTGATGGAATTGGGGCTCATCAGCTCGTTAGTTTGGGCTCGCATGCTAGCGGCACGATCGAGACCTCTCGAATACTGCACATGGGCCACTTCGAGATCCGGATTCGAGTTGCTGCGTGTGAGAGTCGAGCCCTCGCACTCCGGGGAGTTCTGATTGCTGGTAAATAAGGGATGGGGCAAAATGCATTGGTACTGCACGTAGGTTGCTAGCAATGAGTTTCGGGAGTGCTGGTCGACGTGCAAGTCTTGAAGAATCTAAAATTTTTTTAGATATGTGTCTACCAAGCAGTGTATGGGATGCTGACAATCATTTAAGATGTGACAGTAGATTGACATAAACATATCTACGCATCCAAAGGAATGGAATTTTATACCATACATTCACCCAAAAAGAGCAGTAAAAAAATATATATATTTATTGTTATCTGTTTCCCTCTTGCAACAAAACTTAGACTATTCTCACTTGTTACATTATGACTCAGTTGAGTGAATATTTTTTTTTGTCTTCTATATGTTAGTTTTACCCTCATTTCTGTAGCAATGGGACTAGTTGGCAAGCAAGATCATTTAACTCGTTTAGTGAGGTTATAGTTGTGTTCGGTTTAAGGTTATGTTTGGTAAATTGTCATCAATTTTTAAGTAAATTCAACTATTGTAAAGTCAAAATGTACTTTAAGGCTAATAGAAAAATGAGGTATTTTTTATATTCAATTAAATTGTTGTCCCTTTAAAAATAGAAACACTTACAGACATGTTCGGTTTAAGGTTATGTTTGGTAGATTGTCATAAATTTTTAAGTAATTTCAACAATCGTAAAGACAAAATGTACTTTCAAGTTAATAGAAAAATGAGGTATTCTTTTATATTCAATTAAATTTTTGTACCTTTCAGAATAGAAACACATACAGAGATGTTCCATAGATTGTCATCAACTTTTACGTAATTTCAACAATCGTAAAGACAAAATGACTTTACAATTAATAGAAAAATGAGGTATTTTTTATATTCAATTTAATTTTTGTACCTTTCAAAATAGAAACACTTACAGACATTTTTTCCAGTAGAGAGCATAAAGCCTCGAAGCATGTATGTCCAATATTAATAGTATGACCTAAGAGCCTCGGAGGTTGAACTAACAATTCTATAATGTTATTGAATATCACAGGCAAATGCCTGACAATAGTCTCCGGTCTTGCTCCTGATAGTCCCAACATGGCAGCCCTAAAAATTTAACTATAAGAGAACCCTTCGTTGTCCACAAGCATTTCCTAACATTTGTTGAATTATTCAAATTTGATTCAATACTTCACTAAAATTCCTTGTTGAGTTTCAAAGTGGTCTTTCCAGCCTTATTAGGTTTCATCAGTGTGGTATATCTGACAGTGACTGACAATCAACGAGCGTATTGGTTAACTGCATGGCCAGAAGAATACAACTGATGACATGTAAGTACCGCCCTCTAGTGTGCATAGATGTGACCAGATTCATTCACTGTCGGACATACCACCCTGATGAGACCTAAATGGCGAATGATAACAACCAAAATTATTTTCACTTACTTTAGTTCGTTCTCTGATCCCACTTCCCCTAGCCTGGCAGGTATGATGCCGGTGTGAACGAAATCATAGGCGGCAAAGAACCTTTCTACAGGTGGATCGTGTGTGTGGACGGAAGACACAGTGTCTAACGTTACCGTAAAGAGACCCTTGTGATTATCGAGCCATTTTGTGCCCGGTAAACACACGTCGGGTGGTATATAGCTGTAGTTAAGAGGCGGCGGTTCCAGCATGATCGGCAAACAGAATTCTCCCGAAACTAGGCGGCCATCTCTCAACAGCGGCAACCACTAAAACAAATCGTTAAAGTTCGTTTCGGATTTATAGAGTTATATGATTATTTACCGTGTATCCAACTGGACTGTCAACTATGGTTTGGTCCAACTTTCTTTGACACGAGATGTGATAGAAAGTAAATAATAAGTGATGGTTATCTGCTAGAGCTGCCGGCAGCTTAATTTTTAATTCGTCGTAGAAGACGGGGCACTTTGAATGATAGGTGACGGCCGAATACGCTTCGCTAGTCATTTCGGGACAACTAGACTTCCCGAAGATATTGAACAAGGCGTGCTTCTCGTCCTCACCGGCCATCAACTGGACCCTGACCGCCAGGTTCCTCGCCGAACCCGTACGATTAGAAAAATTTAATTCCTTCGGGCTTACGAACAGCAAATTACGGTAAGTGTAGTTCGGCACTAGCAATTCCTTTACGGGAAACTCCAAGATTTCCTTTAATGGCCTTGCTTTGTCGTCCAGATAAGGATGTAATTTTACCAGTTCTGTAGTTAAACAATTTTTAACTTCTATGGGGCACGGTAAAATCTCCAATTTCAAGGTGGCCGGAATACATTTAAGTTTCTTCAGCACCATGGTAGGCCTCTTTAACTCCTGAAGGCACTTGTAGAGGTCAGTCGTCTCTTAACTTCTCGCTCTCTTGCTTGAAAAATGAGGACATCGTCAACGTGATCGGTCGGAATGAGTCTAAACTGGTCGCTAGATGATCGGGAGACCAAGAACGTCTTTTGTCGCGTCTCTCGAGTGAGCCCCTCCTTGTTAAAGTGCCCATGTCCGTAGCTCGGCGGACGTAACTGCTCCAAGCCGCTACTAGTCGATTTACGGTCTAATAGATACATGGTGTAGATAATTAACACATCCAAACATTATTTATTATTTATGAAAAGTATATCAAAGTGTAAGAATTAAATAAGGACGCTAAATTTTTTATAAAGTCATAAATCTGTACCAATGTAATACTTAGGAAATATTTGAACACAAGAAATGTAATTTATGCAAAAAACTCACCCAAACTATTTGTGTTCGATCCAGAGCTCATCGAATCTCTATCAGAATCCCTTTCCAGCGAGTTTCCGCCGTTGATAACGTTTACAAGATTTATTGCTGTCCAGGCGAAAGCTTGCCTGTATTTTCCTAACCTTTCGCAAACTGATACTGCTACAGATTTCAATTTATCGCGGTTCTGTAAATAATTTATAACATGTAGAATTAAATATACTTGACGTAAAACGGAGTGTTTTCTTTTACCTTATCTTCTTTTAGATAGGGCTCTACGCATTCACTAAGGTCTCCTTGTAACACTTTCTCAATGCGGATAACGATGAAAATATCCGAAGAGGGCTGTGATATATTAAAGATGCAACCCCGCAAGGGTGCTAGTATCCGAATAAGGAACATGACTGCCCAACATCCTTTTTATTCCTTCAGGGTTCAGGTCGAAATAAAATGTTTCGGACACTTTTTTCGCTCTTTGCAGTCATACAGTGCCATCGACGCAAAGAGCGGTTCTACTTCAATGTCCATTCTGGAAAAAAAATATAACAAAGAAATATAAACACACACAAAATTCTTACGTTAATTGTTGACATTTGACCAAAATTCTGTGACCCAAATGTTCGTACGGAGCTGTAGCTGGTAGTCGCTTTCTCAACTGGTTCACTGATTTCGTATTGAACTTCTGAAGAAGTAAGTGAAAACAGGGCGTCTTGTCTTTCAATTTGCCTTCTGGTTTCGTTAAGTTGGTCCAAAGCCTCCGGAGCAGTGTGCTCCAAAATCTCCGAAATTAATGGATCTCCTGCGGAATGCCTTAAATCTAGGGATGCCCATGAGTTTCTTTGGCGTCAGCGTATCCCCACATGATGAAACCGGCTATAGATACCACGCTTTGACGACTACTGCTTTGAGAAGTTAAATCTGTAAAAAAATATACTCTAATACATGTTTAAATGTTCATGAAACAATAGATATTTTATGTGAAATATGTTATAATAAAACTATATCAGATCTATCTCTCTCAAATAAAACTATATCAGAAACTATATAATACGTACCTAATTCACTGTTAGCCTCGGAAGGGGTAGCTTGGAAATCTACTTCAAACTCCTGTTTAGGAGTAGGCTGCAGAGTTTTAGAGAGGTTCGATCTACTCGAAACACTACTGCTTAAAGAACGATGGTTATATCGAACTATCTTCCAAAAGGATTTGTAGCACTCAACGCAGGATCGAATGTGTGGTGGTAAAGTATCACTAAAAGTTGAATAAACCAAGCAGATGTCTTAGGACAAATAGTTACTGTAATACTAAAAAAAATGGTACGTACATTTTTTCCTCGGGGACGATTGGCTGCAGAGTACGAATAGGTCTGTCGATGATCTCAACTTCTACGTCACCTTGCGGAATATCTAATATCGATCGGAGAGGATCTCGGTCTATTAAATTTTGATAAACATTGACAAATTCTTCGAAATCCAGTGGTTCAACAACATCGTTAGTCCAACTCTACAAGTTAAAGAATAAGCGACAACACCATTTATTTATTTGTACTACTTACAGAAACTGATGATGGAGATACGAGCCCACTTTTATTACATGCGACATTTCTGCGTACGTCTGCTGCATGTTGCCTACAAAATAAAATACTTATATAATTAATGAATATTCAAACATATTACATTCACGAACTTTGATAATTTTTGTGTAAACGCCCTTTGAGTAGACGCCATTTTTTTTGTACCGAGTAGTTCAAAATAATCATTTGGTAGGTAAAGTGAACATTGAAGCACTGTAACGAAGTTTATGATGTGCTTCAGCAATTGCGTGGGCTTCTGCATAAAATCAAAAGTTCAAAATTCTTCTAATTAGAGATTACGTATTCCCCACTCGATTCTGTTTTTATTTACAATACCGAAATGTGAAGCTACATTTATTGCTACCATTTCGCGCAAATGAACATCTTTCCTGTCAACTACGCGCTTAGAGGAAGAAGTAGAGTGAGGAAAAATGTAAACAAAAAATTGTCACATGTAGCATATAGCTGTCAGCTGTCACTTGTCAGTCATATGCTAAACATATTTTTTGCTTGTAATCGAACTGGACATTTATGTTTTCTACTCAATACATTCTAAGTCTACATATGTCCTAAAGTGAATAATAAAAGTGTATGTGATGCTACCCAGGTTATATAGAACTGAAGCGGATATTCGTAAACGACAAATCAATACGTTGATGATATTTAATGACAAGTACATTTTACAACTTACCAGTACAAACCGATGCCTAATTCTTTCGTTTCAGTGTGGTTGAGGTCATTGAAGGTGAAGAATACGAAATTTCATTTAATTCAGGAGGAAATCAGCTTTGCCTGAAGGTCATTTTGGGAAAAGATTTCCCCAAAGAAAAACCTACATTAAAAGTTCTTCCCGTCGTTATACATCCTTGGGTTAATGGACATGGTGAAGTAACATCTGCACCGGGTTTATTGAATGTAGAAACTTTTCCATGTGATAGTAATGTTTTAATGCAAATTGTTCTTTTTTAGTTTACTATTCACTCCGACTTGGGTAGAGTTGTGCAAGCTGTAATGAGGGAATTTCAGAGGACACCACCTCCATTGGCTTTAAATCATTCGAACAGTGTAGTATCACCTATTTCAGGTATTATTTATATTGGGTGAAATTTTCATGGTAGTTAACAATCTGTTTTAGATAATGAAAAACGTGCTAGTCCAATAAATTATCAGTCTTTTCCAAGTATAAAGAGTTTTTCGCCACCTACTCACATATCACAATCCAATTTTACGTACCAGAGCTCTACTTTTCCCGAATTGGCTTTGTTATCTCTCGAGGAATTGCAGCTGCTTAATGAGAATGACGATAGACAAGATGAATTCATAAATGAGATTCCTCAAATCAAAGAACAAAATAAATTACTTGACGACCTTATCCTACAAGTTGAAGAATTAGCAGGTTAGAACTCCTTCAGTTTTCATAATTAACATGTTGTCGGTTTAAAGGTAAAACTGATTAAGTAATACCAAACCAATACCATCTAACAAAAATAAAAAAAGTTACAATAATGTGGGTCACAGGCTGGTAAAAAAGTGTTTACATCTTTGGAATTTATTGAAATAATTTTCTTGTCTCTTATTTTTAGAAAATCGCAGATTTTTAAGAACTGGCCTGATGTTAGTTAGTTTTACTTTTAAACCAACGATATGTTCTAAGGTATAAAGTCATAATAGTTAAAGTTAACCCTTTCTTTACCAAGCCTATTCGACATTGCAATACCATCAATCCCAGACATTTTTATTTGCCATGAGCACCACTGACGTATTTATATGGCTTACATCTTAAAAATATAAACAAAGAATTCTAAAAAAATATTTTTTATTAAATAAACTAACAAAGTATTTATATATCAGTATATGTCCTTCGTATGATAAATACCGAAGCAAGGATGTACGCAGAGACCTACATTACACTCTGAGCACATATATCTTGACTCGCGTCTTTTTTCTTCTCTTGAGTTTTAGTCTTCGAACAAACAGTGCATCTTCGAACTTTATTATGTTCTCTAGTCTACCACTAATATAATACTGTCATTTCATTAGTCATTTAGCAAATCGGAAGACATGATTTTGTTGACATCCGCCAGAAACCGATCTGTGGTGGAAATTGCCGATATGACGTATCTATAGGGCACTGCCGTATTAATGCGGCGATGGTTCCTTTTACATGTTTCATCAAACGTATAAAGAAGGCAGTGGGGTCAAAGGCACAATCGAAGCGCCGTATATATGCGGCCGTGGTTCTGGCAAAGGTGCAAAAATAAATTAAATGACACATATATACGCATATATAAATTTTCAATGTTGAACAATGTTGAACACATAACAGTGGGATTAGCGACACTTTATGTTATGTCGTATATGTACGGTGTTGGAAGCGAAAGGGTTAAAAAAATGATTAAATTTGTGTTTTATAGAATCAAATTTCTCAAAAAAGGACAAACTTGAAGAATTAAGGAAAGGCCTTGACGCAAGAATAGAAGCTGTTACAAAACTTGCGTTTGAAAATGAAAGACTGCATGTAATTTATCAGAATTTATCTGATAAATATTCCCCCAGAAATATACAGGTAAATATAAAGCTTGTTAGATCACATCTTAGAAACAATTATTGTACCACAGGAAATTTCAGTCGCGTTTAGTAGGCACAATTCTATCTTACGAAAAGCGCCAAATACTAATTGTAAAAAACAACTAGGGTTTCCATTTGTCGTGTTCCCCCGGATATGATTACTCGCATGTGTCTGGTTTTTATCCAAGTTTCAGCAGTTCTTTGTCCTGGGTTTCAAACAGAACATTTGGAAAATAACTGAATGGAAGTTTTGTTTACGATTTTTCTAATCTTAAAATTTTCAATGAGAAATACTCATGGGATTTCCTGTTTGGGCTTTTTTGAATGTAACCCTTATTTTCATCTAATTCTGTTACAATGGCATACGACGATTAATTGACATTGAAATGACCTTTGCGATAATTGCCAACATTCTTTGTTTGACTTTGTTTCTTGGATGAACTTTATCTCTTTACCTGATTGTTGACTTAGTTTTTTTTATTATTAGGAACAATTGAGATTAGCAGCTGTAAAGGCAGACATAGATAGTGAGAAAGTAACCGACTCATTCTTGAACGGTGAAATAGACGTGGAAAAATTCGTAACAGACTTCATTAAAATTAAAACTTTGAGTCAGAATAGGAAGACTAAGGAAGAAAAAAATCTCACATCAACTGGACAAACTAGAAAGGGCTGGTTTCTAGTTTAGTGTGCAATGTTTCTTTTTACCGTCTGTATTGTGTAAACTTGTGATAAATATAATATAAGAAATAAAATTACTTACAAATTATTTATTTTTTTAATCTTTTTTTAAAAATGAACACATGTTGCATGTGCATTGTCCAAAAAAATGTGAAACTGGTATGCTTCTTCAAAATAGTAAATAGTTATGAATCAAAAGGTGTGAAAAATGTTGTTAAAAACACTGTTGTTGTATTTTTTTTTAATAAGTTTATTATGTACACACACATCAAACAGAGTACAGAAAAGTGCAACTACTCCCTAAAAAGTATATTTAATATAAATATAACACATAGTAAGCACATGGTACAGTAAATTAAAATATTTGGTAAAATAAATTCACTTTGATTAGAACAGTGTAATACTTAGTTCGTAACAGAACAGACTAATAAAAAAATCATGTTCTAAATTATGTACATAACTACAGTTTGCAGTTATTTAATAATTCGAAACATAGGCTATAATCAACTATACACGCAAAGTAAATATCCATATGAATTTGTAAACATAAAATGTAGAAATATAAATAAAAATTAAGCTTAGCTTATAAATATCCTTAACTTATATGCGACTAATTTGAGACAATGTTGATATACAATTTGTTTGTCACAACCTTTGATACAAAAATCTATTGCCACTTTTAAACAATTAAAAATATATTTAAAAACACATTGAGTGACGCCATAATTAATTTTCTAAAAATTCCTGCTGAATTCCCTTTGCCCAAATCGTCACATTCACACATCAACAAAAGTTAAACCTAATAAAACAATTAACTAAGATACCTAACCAGGTAAAATTATCACACATCTTTGAATAAGTGAGAAAAGTTTATTAAAAGTCGGCCTCTGTTGTGAATACATTATCTACAGAGTGGGATATAACCCCTTCTTTTTGATACTCTCCAACTTTCTTCTCGAAAAAGTTAGTTTTGCCATCGGTTGAAATGATCGTCATGAAATCGAACGGATTTTTGGAATTGTATATTTTCTCACAACCTAGCTCGGTGAGGAGTCTATCAGCCACAAATTCGATGTACTGACACATGAGCTTGCAATTCATGCCTATTAAACTGACAGGTAGAGCATCGGACAAGAATTCCTGTTCAATGGCCACAGCGTCTCGAATGATGCCCATAATGCGGTCCTTGGAAGGTTTCTGAACAAGGTATGCAAAGAGAAGGCAAGCAAAATCGCAATGTAAGCCTTCGTCTCGCGATATCAACTCATTTGAGAACGTAAGACCAGGCATTAGCCCGCGTTTTTTTAGCCAAAAGATGGCTGCGAAGCTGCCTGAGAAAAAGATACCTTCCACGGCTGCAAATGCAACGATACGTTCTCCGAACGTGGATGTTTTAGAGCTTATCCAATTTAGTGCCCAGTTAGCCTTCTTGCGAACACAAGGCAGAGTTTCTATGGCATTGAACAAGAAATCTTTTTCCTCAGGGTCGCTTATATAAGTTTCAATGAGCATGCTGTACATTTCAGAGTGAATATTTTCGATAGCTATTTGGAAACCGTAAAAACAACGTGCCTCTGTGATCTGAACCTCCTGGCTGAACCTTTCGACTAAGTTTTCATTCACGATACCGTCGGAGGCTGCGAAAAATGCAAGCACATGGGAAATAAAATGCCTCTCGTTATCCGTAAGCTTCTTCCAATGGTCCAGGTCCTTGGATAAATCCACTTCTTCTGTAGTCCAGAAAGAGGCTTCTGCTTCTTTGTATTTGGCCCAGATGTCCGGATATTGGATTGGGAAGATTACAAAACGTCTAGGATTTTCTCTAAGTAGAGGCTCTAGCTCGGGATCGAAATTTATACTTTCTCCATCCTGGATCTGGAAGTTGGGTTTCTCCGAGGCCTCCTTGGGCGGGAGAATGATATTTCCCTTGTTGGGTGACAAAACCATTTTTTCGGTTTTCTTAGTAAGTGAGGTTATTGGCATGTTCTCCTTGTCGTAGGTTGGCATGTTAAGTCTACCAGAAGCAAGATATAAGCGTTTTTAAAATATAATTGCAAGTGAAACTTACCAAACTAAAGTTAAGTAAACACAGACGTGGAACAAAACTAAACCGACCTAGAACGATGCACAAATAAAGCGCGAAATTGCACTTCTGCTTATTTATTAGAAATATTTTGGCGCGAAAAGCGGACATCCAATGGCAAGTGTTGAAGTAGTAGTTGCATTCAATTAAAGGGGGTTGCGGTTGTATCCATTTTCCATTTGTATTCATCATATACAAGAAATATTTTGTATGCACTTAAAATAGTCACAAAACCGTAATAATTTGCACGATTGCTCTTATATCAATACATATAAGAGCAATTGAAGCTTCGCAACTTCTAAACAACTTACTAAATAGTTTAATGCTAATTATGTGGAATATACTTACCTACATCACAGTATAGAAAAAAAGCCTACATACATTATACTAACCTCTAGTTGAGGTTATATCACCGATATAAGAGGGTTCAAAAAGTATATATATTTATTATATGTAGTTATATAGTATATGTATTTATATTTTGTCTATGGAGGGTTGTATCCTGTGACTTGAGTGCATAATAGTGCATGTGGTACTGCAGAATATACAACGTTGACTGACTATCCTGATGGAATAATTGAACTGAAATTAAACTGAAGTAAAACTGGAATTAAATAAACTTTCACAGGATTTAAATCGGATTCGAAAATATTGCGACCCTTACAAAAATTCTCAGGCGTCTGTATCGTTCTTAGTTATCTCTGTCTTTATTAATCGTATGTCTTTAGAGAAAGATGGTGGCATGATCTGAGTAGAGAATGTTAGTTTTCGTAAATGCCTTAAAGCGTTTCCGATGTTAGTTCATTTTTCCAATATTAGATGGCGCAACGGTTAATATTTTTTAAAAGTCCTATTTAGAGGGATTTAAAATTTTTATACATCCATGTGCAGGTTTATTACCCGACTACAAAAAAAAACTTGATAAGAAAAAATAATTTTAATTCGAAAAAAAAAATAAATAAAGAGAAAATAATGCAACTGGTAATTTTCATGGTATAATTACATTTATTTTGTACATCATATCATACACAGTACAACCAAACACAGCTATAGTTTCATTGACGTAATCTGAACATAGGTTTTACAAAATATATCACTATGCCAAATGCAATATCTATTTAACAAAAATAGATACATATATTAAGATATAGTCGTTGTATGCCCACAATGCATATTCGTCTCATACAATCCTCAAGTGTTTCTTCTAACAATTTACAATTATCAACTTGTGGGCAGTAAAATAGTTAAAATGTCTAGGATGAATGACAACAGTTTTTTTTAAGCATACAAAATAGGCAAAAACACAGACAAAATAGGATTTATATGGTTTAAACATAATAAGAAACTTATTTATTTTGTATTGAATGTCTTACAATTAAAATATCCAAAGAATCCAAAGATGTTTTAAAACAATTTCAGTATTTCGTAATAGTGAGTTTGTTACTCATCCTAGACCTAGACTCATACATTTTTTTTGTAGTAGACATTTTACAATAAGCTGCATATTTTTTTGCAAATAGGCCGATAACAAAGAAAATAAATTTAATCATTTACAGAGTATTTTTGAGTACTTAAATTTCTACAGTTTGATTCAGTTTAGTCTCTTCTAAACACTTTTTTATCTACAAATAGGTACTAGTTATGCAATATTTCAGGGACATTACGAGGGTCAACACGTTCAAAATTATTTTGGAAATAAAGGTTTTGAGGGTAGGTAGATTCAATCTAAAAAAAAGGTATTGAGCGATAATTATTAATTTTAAAGAAAATGCGAGGGTGCAGGACAATTCAGAAAAGCAAATGTAAAGGAAAAAAGTGCCAAGTAGTTTTAATACTTCTCATTTTTTTTGTAATTCAAATATATGTTTGTAAAAATACAGAGATGGGCACTGTCACATGAAGTACCTACTGCTGCTGAACTAACTAAAACTTTGAAAAGTGAATAATTTGAAAATGTAGTCGTTTCTCTCATAATAAATATGGCGACTATACAATCAGAGCAGGACACAACACTCAGATAAAGGGCTCGAAGCCTTAAGCTTTAAGCCTTTACTCAAACTGATTTGGATTTTTAAGCCCTAATTACTATTTAGAATTAAAGAAATTCGAATTACCAATTGAAGCTAATTGAAAATAAAGCAAATGAATCTAAAGCCCTGAGCATTTCTGCTTCAGCTGCAAAGGGCTTCAATTACATCAAATGGTCTTGATAAAGCACATACATCTCATAAATGGCTTGAAGCACATTTCCAAGCACAAAGCATTAAAGCTCTGCCCAACTCTGTATACAACTTTCTCTTTCTTTCGGTAAAGTAAACTTGTTAAACTGGTTCCAGCTACATTGCATATTTACCCAATGGTAACGTCCCTGACTGGATATAAAGAAAAGTACAATACTAATGATCTACAAGAAAACATTCCACCGATCCTTCGCTTCGGGATCAGTACCGACTGTTTCCGGAGGTCGAAGTTTTTGTTGTCCGTTTACACTTTATTGTCGAAAAATCCGACTGGTCTGTGGAAGAATGCCCGCTTGCCCAGGTTCATCAGCATCTGCCTGTTTCGATTCGCCCCTTCTTTGGCCTTCTTCCGTGCGATTTCCAGCAGTAACCGGTTGCGGAGAACGTCAAGTGAATTCACGATCGACAGGGATCCCCCCGGATTCGCCTATGCGTCCCGCCCTCTTGCTTCGCGACTCCAACGCCAATGCGTTCTGAAAGAAATGGAAAATTGAAGATTATTCTTCCTGATTGCTTCCGTCCTACAGTGGTCGATTTTGGTATTTATGGTGGTCATAAATCAAAAAACAATTAACAAGTAATAAACATTCCTATCTGAGTGTTAGGTACCAAAAAGTTCACCCTAATGAAATTCGGGCCCGATTTCTCAGAAAAAAATTATTTTATACTGTTATGAACGCTGGGCCAGTCCGCCCCTGCCTGCTTCGATGAATCCGGCCCACCGCACGTCGATGACGTACGCGGGCAGCGCCCGCGTCGAAAGATCACGGCTGCTTTGCCCGATTGTTCGGGGATCGAAGCGCCGGGAAGCTACTGGTAGAATCCGCATGGATATATAACGGGGTATTTCGACGCGGGACAATAGTCTCTATTTGAATCATCTGAACGCGGCGCGGTTTCCGTACAACGCTCTAATATAAATTGTATAAAAATAAATTAGTGTAGGTAAATAGTGTTTAGTCCGTAGTTGTATGTTTTAAATAAATAGTGTTAGTTTAAAAGTGCGAGTTTAATTTTTCACACCTCACGAACCCGAAATAAATAAAACGTTACGTTAGGGCAACGGCAGGTATAAAATAGAACCCCAATAAATGTATTTATTTAGTCCGTTTTCTTCAGCCGAGTGAACTGTGTCGATCTGTGTTATTTAGTGAGCAAATCCTTAATAATAATATGGAACGTGAAGCAGGAGGTAAGTCTTTTAATTTGATAAATTGCATTTGTTTGAGTTTCAATTTGTACATAGTTTATCTTTGTGTAAAGTTAACATAATTTTGCGGCGCTCAATTAAAGAAACTTAAATTCCCCTAAACTTTTATTAGTCCAGCGGTATTTGGCGGTTATAAACTATAAATATTTAAGTAGTTTATGATTATACCTATAAGTTCAAAAAGAAAAAATCTGCATAAAGTTGCATACAAAATTATTATTTCTTTCAGAATCTACCTATGTCATCCTACGGCAAGAACTTTTTGAAATTTGGCGCAAAGAAACTGATGTTACTAAGAAAACTTTGGCTGTATTTAATCATATTTTGCAATGTTTGGGACTTGAAGAGTTTCAAGATGGAATAGAAGATGATCTCAACAGAAAAAGTGTAAGCATTTGTAAGCAATTCAAATAAAAATGGTTAGAAAGTCACCGCAGCCCAACAAATTTTTCCACAGAAAACTCAAGAAGGTCACAAGAAACTCAACAAGGTAATGAGAGGAAAAAACAAATTCAAGAACGGTTAAGAAGGGAACTGGGACTTCTTGTAGACATTCCTAAGCCCGGATACGGAACAAGTAATGACAGTAATACTGCCAGAAAATTTTTTTCTAATGTAGATTTAGTTTCCGAAATAACTGGTGTTGATAAAAATTTAATATATAGGTTCTCAGTTATTTTAAAATCAATATCTTGTGGGAATAAAATTAACACAAATACATTTTCAGAATATGCTCTTGAAACAGCTAAATGTTTCATTGAAAAATATAAATGGTATTATATGCCTCCTACTATCCACAAGATCCTGATTCATGGTGGCGAATTCAATCTTTCATAGTTCCTATTGATCAATTGTCAGAAGAAGCGTTAGAAGGCAGACATAAACGCAGAGTGTAAACGCTTCCGGGAAAACAATACCAGAAAAATGTCTCGCAAAGAAACTATGGAAGATTTAATTCATATATTGCTAATTACGTCAGATCCTGTCATCAACAATTACATAAAAATGCCAGCAAAGTCAAGTGGTCCATTAATGCCAGATGTAATTGAACTACTGGACCCGCCTTTTGATATTGTTGAATATGACCGAACTGACTGAATAAATATTTGAAAATGTAATAATTGTTATTTTATTTCGTATATAATATATATTTCGTATATAATATATATTTTTAAGTTGCAAAAAAGAGCTATTAGATCAATTATAAATGTATCAAAATTATCGTCATGTAGACCATACTTTAAAGAATTAAAAACTCTTACATTACCCTGTATATATATTTTAGAAATCCTGTTATTTGTATGGCAAAATAAAGAAAAATTTACAAGGAATAACTCTTTTCATGAATACAATACTCGAACAGCGGATTTGTTTTGTTATCCACATCATAATTTATCTTTAGCTGAAAAAAATCCTGTATATATGGGTGTACGTCTTTATAATAAATTACCAAATAAGTTTAAATGTATCAATAATTGTAATGCTTTCAAAAAAAATGTGAAAGAGTTTCTAATTGAGAAAAGTTTTTATAGCATCTCAGAATATCTTACGAGTAGTTTTGATTAAGGTTTAGTTATATATGTATATGTTCCCGTTTGTGTAAACAATATTGACTTACAATATTTAAATTTTACAATATTTGCTTAATTCAATATGTTATTTAATTTTCTTGTGATTTCGTCGCATTTAACTTTTAATTTCTTTTTTCTACTTCTTTGTTTATTGTTTATTTTATGTATTTGACTTATCCTATGCCGTATATGTGGTCTTTTGGGATGAATAAAGATTATTATTATTATTCACCTCTACTACTGAGGTGTCACTAAAATACAGTCAATCTCGAAGCCAAATATCATAACATATTTTTGACCACCATAAATCCCAAAACCGACCACTGTGCGTCCTGGCGACTCTCATGTACCGGATGACATAGGATCGCGACATCCTTCCCTCTTTTTGTTTATTTATTGAGAGATACCCTGTACATTTTTTCATTTTTGGATTCTCCACAAAATTTAAGATGTTTCTCACGTACCATGTCCTATACCTAAATTCAACTGTTTTCGAGATATTGGCATCCAAAAGTAGACATTGTTTACACTTACCAATTTTTCAATTTTCATTGTTTCAATTTTGTGTAAATAAACTTCATTGCCTTTGTTCTTCTTCTTCTTCTTTTGTTCATCTTATGTTTGTCTGTTTTTTTTGCACATGTGACCTTATACAGTGTGGAACAGCCAAATGGAATAAATTCAGTAGCTCCATTATTATATATTTTTTTAGAAAATCCCGAGACACGTCAATTTCTAATTCTAAAAAGACATCTTGCGACATAAAAATGTCATCCCTAAATTCAACCCCCTTCAGGTGACAGCTACAACCCCTAAATTTTCAAATTGGAAGTAGGGGCTTGTGATACTTCATTTGAAAGTTCTTTTCATTGTCTATTCAAAACTGCTATAGATTTAAATTTTATTGCAGAAATTGCAACAGAATTTCCAGAACAATTTTAGGTTCTGAAATGTTAATAATAACAAAAAATAAATGTCTGTAATTGCCGACATTCCCTACTATAAGATAAAAAATTACTAACAAATACGTACATTTTTTGCTCGATGATTTTGATAGATAATTCTCTTTAGTGAACAGATGATGCAAATGATAGATGACAATACTTTACAAATGGAAGATGTTTTATTTTCGGATGAATCTACATTTACACTTCACGGCCATGTTAATCGCCAAAACTGTCGTTACTGGTTGAGAGAAAATCCTCACTGGATGAGGGAACTACACACGCAAAACCCTGAGAAAGTTAATGTTTGGACAGGAATAATTGGAGAAAATATCATTGGTCCCTTTTTCATTGACGGCAATTTCAATGGAGAAATTTATTTAGCGCTGCTCCAAAATAATGTTGTATCGACGATGGCAAACTTGTATCCAGCTGAAGGAAACTCACAACTTCCAGGAAATGCAATATGGTTCTAGCAGGATGGCGCACTAGCACATTACGAAGTCAATGTCCAGCAATATCTCCACACAATATTTCCAAATCGCCAAATAGGGAGACGTGGTTCTGTAGAATGGCCTGCACGATCACCTGATCTCACGCCGTTAAACTTCTTCCTATGGGGATATGTAAAAAGTATGGTCTACAAAACCAAACCCGACGATTTAGCTGACTTAATAAGAAGAATAACACTTGCAATTAGGTCGATTACCCCCAAGATGTTACCTAACGTCAGAAGACATTTCTATTTACGTCTAGGATGTTGCTGGAGACATGCATTTTGAACATCTGCTGCATTAATAATGATTCGTTATTTATTTTAATGTAACGAATTTCCTACTCTGAATAAACTTTTTTTTTGTTAATTTCTACAATAAAATTTAAAACCATAGCAGTTTTTAATAGAGAATGAAAAGACCTTTCAAATCACAAGTATCACAAGCCCCTACTTCCAATTTGAAAACTTAGAGTCATAGCTGTCACTTGAAGGGGTTGAATTTAGGGATGACATTTTTACGGCGCAAGATGTCATTTTAGAATTAGAAATTGACGTGTCTCAGGATTTAAAAAAAATGCATAATAATGGAGCTACTGAATTTATTCTATTTGGCTTTTCCACACTGTATTTAAATAAGCAATGAAAATAAACACCTATTATTATATTTTTGAAAGGCCCTTGTAACTAAAAAAATGTCATTGAATATAGAAAATTGAACAATGAGCTGTCACTTGAAGGGGGTTGAATTTATGGATGGCATTTTTACGTCGCAAGATGTCATTTTAGATTTAGAAATTGACGTGTCTCAGGATTTTCTAAAAAAATGCATAATAATGGAGCTACTGAATTTATTCCATTTCGCTGTTCCACACTGTGTTTAAATAAGCAATGAAAATAAACACCTATTATTATATTTTTGAAAGGCCCTTGTAACTAAAAAATGTCATTGAATATAGAAAATTGAACAATGAAAATTGAAAAATAATTGTTTACAGAAACAACTTTCGGATGTTGTTGTGGAATTTTGGTGTAGGACATAGTACATAAAAAACACCTTCAATTTTGTGGTGAATACGGGATGTTTCATTAAAAAAAAACTATGTATTGCCATGCTTGTGTGGGACACGTATAAATAAAAATCAAGGTTCAGTATTTTTTTTCTCAAGGCCAACATAAAATTTTCAGTAATTAAGGAGTAGAACTTACCAGGACTCAACTTTTTTTTTGCCAGGGCTCAGCCCTGGCCAGTCCCTCCTGGCTACGGCCCTGGAGTTGGGCATTTGATTGGTTTTTATACACGAGGTGTATACAAACAGTGTTATTGCGTCACCATAGATCTAAATAAATTAACCAAAATTTAATAGGGGCATTGTACTTTATGTGCCTGGCTTCTATTGAATTTTAGTCGACTTGTTTCTGTCTATGTGGCCGCAATAACACAATTTCAGATAATACGTGAGCTCACCTCGTATAATACGTGGCGGTGTATTCAGTGTAGCTCAGTGGCGGCTCCTGACTTTTTTTTGGGGTGAGGCAAACAAATTTTATAAAAATGTTTGTTTCCTAAATTTTTGTAAACATTGTTAGTTATATACCGTACAGCTAGGGAGAAGGATATCTACTTGGTCAATAAAATATATTAAGAACATACTGTACCTAAAATATTTTATTGGTTCGGCAAAAGCATCGGGAAGGTTTGGAGTTTCCGTAAAATTATTTTACAATTAAAAGATGCAGTGAAATAAAATTGGAAATAATTGACTGCGTCAATTTCGATTTGATGGACTGAATAGATCACATTCATATTGTGTTTGCCTAAAAGATGAAATTTACAAATACATCTAATATGTTCGTGATTTTTTGAATATATCAATTGAACCAGATACATTTTTACGATTATCAAATCCAGACTTTGTTCAAGCATCTTCTCCATGATTAACGAGAAATGAAAACTACGAGCCGGCTTATCCTGATTAATTAAAGTGTTACTTAGATCTGGCCGCGGTACTCTTAAATTTTTACCTAATAATTTATCCTCATAAGACAGGCGACTAACTTTATGCTTTATAAAATACTTAACAATTTCATTGCAGGTACGAATATTTATTTGAGTGTCATTACAACTCGTATTATTATTATTATGAAGCAAACTGCTACAATCGCCAGTTACCTCCATCATAATTTTGTATAATTAATTAAATAAAACGTTCAAATAATTACTTACGTAAGTAATACGGTACACTTTCAATAATTATTATTATTACCCTCCTATAACACTCAAAGCAGTGGCGGACTAAAGACGGGGCGACGGGGGCGGTTTGTCCCTGGCCACACCACCATGAGGAGGAATTTTGAAATATTTTAGTGTTAATAGATCAATTCCTTTAAATTGTCTCCATAACATAATGTTATTTATATATTACGCACATTAATTGTAAGATAAGGAAAGCCATATACAATTATTAAGACAAATATTTCTTTCTAGCTTACTTACGGAGTCATATTTATATTTAAGTACTTACTTACTTACTTAATTTATGTGGTAATAGTAATTAAGGGAATATTTAAAAAGTAATTAATTATAATTTTGAGAGAAAATTTCAGCGATATTAGCGAGTTTTACATTATCATCCAGGTTTACCTAGTTTTTCTTGGCATTTTATTCAAAATAGGAGCCCATCAGAATTCTCCCCAGGCCTCCCAAGGAGTTAGTCCGCCACTGACTCAAAGCACTCAAAAAACTCGTCAAGAATAACGGCACTTTCCAACGAAAATTTCGCAAACACGGAACAAGAACAGATACACTCGACATCCACATATCCGAACACCATATTTCCGAACTTTTTCTCACCATATTTCCGAACTTGTACTTCCACACAACCGAACTTGTCGCTGTCGAATGTCGCTGTCGAATGAGCCAGGAAAACCCTTTGCGCATGCGCCAGGTTCGGTTATCCCGAGGTGAGGCGAGTTCGGAAATGTGGATTTTGAGGAACGGAAAAGTTCGGATATGTGGATGTCGAGTGTAAGTATTACATTTTGTAGATTAGGTTGTTAGGTTCATGAAATCAAATAACTCGTTTTCTGCGCCGTCACGTGTAAGAGGTGGGAGGTGGGCGTGTTTGCCTCCGCTATGCAGTTTTTTAAATTACCTTTAATGCCCCAGACGTTAAGGGTTAAATTTATTAAGAGACGCAGATGGTTGCGAAGCGCGAAGCCCGCTATCCCGTGTATTATATGTGAAAACATTGGCATCGGAGGCTTGCCATCACGGTGATAGACTAGGCGCTTGTCGTTTATGAGGACTAATATGTTGCAAATAATAGTGCAGGAACTCTTTTGATATATATGTTTATTAATATTTTTATTTTTAGAAATTAATTTTTTATCCGATATATGAATTTTAAAAATGAAATGAAAGGTAGGTAGGTTTATTATATAATACCTTAAGTATTATAGGTAGGTAGGTTTATAAAAAAAACTTCTTTGGAATGTTCACATCTGCCTCCTCTGCCACCCCTGACGAGCCGCCATTGGTGTAGCTTTATTTATAATTAGGAATAACGAGTAATTGTTTTTAAATAAATCAGTCGATAATTATGTATGTATATTTATTTTATACAGCAACATACTATTCATATACATATAAACAAAACAATGTATAAAACTTCATATTCAATACGATAAAAAATTATGTATACAATATAAATTAAGTAGTCTCCTACATTAAAATAAATAATTAAATTAGGTACATAAATATAATACTGAGGTAAGTGTATACTGTATACTGTTCGTATAAATAAAACAAAACGTCGCCTATACAATAAATAATATGACTAGATTCTTAGAATGTATTTTTATTTCAACTAGGACACGGATTCCGGAATGATCACTATGATCAGTTAGTTTTACAGGTTATATTATTTTAGTTCTGGAATGTTGGACAACTAATCAGATCTATATAGGCAGAACATTACGAAACTCATTGATTTCAGGGCTGGTTGCAACGAGTCCGGTCATGTTGTGCTCATAAACTTTCCGGAAGATTTACTGGGAGTCGGGGAGATCCCCTAGGAATCGCCTGTTCTTCTCCAACTTCTGTTTCAGCATCTCCCTGTTGTAGATGTTCCGCAAGACCTGGATGGGAGCGGATATCGAGAGCGAGGGCTTCGAGTCGTAGTTGTACCTCTTGTTCCTGATCCTCTTGTGCTTGGTGATCTGGAAAAGGTAAAAGAGATCTCGATAAAATATCGCATCAATTGAACTACACTCGTAAATAAAAACAAAAATTACGAAGGGATTCGGCTTGGCGAAGGAGCAGAGTAGTAGTAAGGGACACTTGTGTAATTCGGCAAATTCATATTAAATTGCTCATGATCGGACTTTGGCGATACTTCGTCTTAGTCCAGTACGCAGGGAGCTAAAATCATCAAAAACTGTTCTTGAAAGATATAGGGCTAGTTTTGACGGATCCTTATGTATTTTTTTTGCATAGAACAAAATGCGCGGGGTCCGTAGAGCTCAAACTGTCCGCTAATTTTTTAAATTACCAATTTGTGAAAAAAAAAAAAAACTCTTTTTTCACATTTCCGATTATATCTCCGTTCATTGGTATATTTTATATAGCATATGCATATAAGAAGTTGTAGCCTATTGAATTTCCAAAATTTTAAGCCTAACCCGAAGTCTCCAAGCGCTATTGTTAACTTGCAAATGACTGCTGATGTTGAAAAAGTTTTTTTTTTAACATTTTTTTACTTCGAAAGTAAGGCGACTATGATCACGAAATTGGAGGGACTGCTGTTTGTAGTATGAAGTTACAAAAAAAAATTCAGCTCGATCCGTTAATAACTTTTGGAGTAATTAACGATCGCATTTTTTTGCAAGCCTTAATTAACAATGACGCCATTTCTTTGTTTATTGTACGATATTGACCGTGTTGGGCTAAAAAAAATCATAAATCACTTCAAGTTTGTGAGACTTTTTGAGGTTTTGAATGATGCTATATAAAATATACCAAGGAACGGAGATATAATCGGAAATGTGAAAAAAGACGTTTTTTTTTCACAAATTGTTAATTTAAAAAAATAGCGGACGGTTTCAGCTCTACGGACCCTGCGTATTTTGTTCTACGCAAAAAAATACATAGGGAACTGTCAAAACTAGCCCTATATGTTTCAAGAACACATACAAATCTCTGCCTACTGGACTGTCTATGTTCTGCTAGATGTCGCAGCGGTTCCACATTGTTTGGAAAACATTTCAGTAACAATAACGATTTTGAATATTGCGTATTTGTTGATGTTGTTGTTAGTTGACGTTAAAGAATGTCAGTAGGTCAGAAAAGTTTAAATTTGAAAAACAATTAGATCATTTATACTGGGCTTCACAAATTTTATTGCAAGGCTAATATCTTAGACGTTTGAAGAGGTACAAGTTAAAAAAAGAAATTGTATGATACTCGTTGATACATCATACAAGAACTTGTATGGTGAGAACTTCTTGATACATTTTCTTTTTCTCATTATTATAGGCTTTAGAGGCATATTATACTTTGTTTACGATTGTTCACCATTGCTAAGTTATTGTTCTCCTGAAAAATATCAGTTTATCAAATACATTAAATTAATAAGTTCACAGATCAAAACTTCTGATTAATACTGTTATACGAGGTGTGGCTATTAAATAACCGAACTGCTGTCATAACACTTTTTATTCGTTACCAATTACAGGTAGCAATTTTTTTGCCTTCAATGTACTCCCCTTGGCGATATGTACACCGCTCCATACGACTTTTCCATTGTTGAAAGCAGTGCTGGAAGTCCGCTTATGACAGCTGGTTCAGAACCTCCGTCGCTTTTGCTTTAACCGCTTCCACACTTTCGAATCTTGTCCCCTTCAGCGCCGATTTGACTTTGGGAAATAAAAAATGTCACCAGGGGCAAGGTAGCGCGAGTATGGTGGATGTTCTATCACAGTAATGCCATATTTTGCAAAAAAAACGCCTTCACAGAAAAAGCAGAATGGGCAAAGGATTTTTGGCACCATTTTGCGCATGTTGAACTTTGCGCATGTTGAACGATTCCTGCAAAATCTGGCGAACACATTCTTTGTCGATTCCTGTTATTTCAGAAATCCCTCGGATGCTTAAATGACGATCTTCGCGGATTAATTTAAAATTTTTTTTTCAATGTTTTCGTCCGTTTTTGACGTTGAGGGCCGTCCGGAGCGCAAATCATCTTCGGTCGTTTTACGCCCCTCTTTAAACCGTTTAAACCATTCAAAAACTTGTGTGCGGGATAAATATTCATTACCGTACACTTCTTTTAACATTGCATAAGCTTCTGTAAAAGTTTTCCCAAGTTTAACAAGAAACTTGAGATTAACCCGTTGCTCTATCTGAACACTTAACATATTTTCGACGCGTCACTGGTGCGTAGACTAATTCAAACGACTGCTACAGTCAAACTGAGCGACTCACTGACTTGTCCGGTGAGCTCAGGGTGAGGAGAGTATCACCAGACACAGTTATACTCAAACTTGTCTCGACACGTTGGCAGCGCGCTGGTAGCAGCATCAGTTCGGTTATTTAATAACCACACCTCGTATATTCCTCCTTCTTGAATACACAAATCAAACTTTCTGATTAACTCTGTTACATACAGCTGTTAATTGTAATTATACCAAATTTTTATCACCTCGAGTTAATTGACATAATAAGCATTTTAGTGATTACTTCTCCAATCCTACAACTTTTTCTTGAACCCGAAGCTCCTATCTCTTCAAGCAACTAATCTATTTGCTGTTTAATAAAATCTGGAACATCCGGAATTCTTCCTACTTTTAAATTCTTAAAGAAATGTGTTTAATTTAGTTTCCTTTGCTTAAATAAAAAAATCGTATTTGATTCTAGCGAGTATACGCTTTTTCATTCAATAATTATCTAGTTTTTGTGCGATCATCAAGAATGATTATGTATTAAGGTTAGCAGAAACTTAAAGAGAACGGTCATAATTATAATTCACGAAATTAACTAGCACCTTTTCACACGTTTGCCATATTTTATTACGAAATTGTATTACACTACTCAACGTATTGCGTATAACGGAAGTTGTACAACAGCTCCAGATATCACAGGACTTCTGCAATCAAATCAGCCCATCACATGCTACACGAGTTGCCGTATGTCAGGTCTTATGATTAAATTCCATAACATGCACGTAAAAGGATTTGTATTGCGGAAAATAAATGGAATATGTTACAAAGACCTTGTTTTAATAACCGGAATTTCCGAAATGGAGATTTAACCCACGCTGGCGTTATAGGCATTTTCCTTTCGACACAAAAAAGAAGTAATTCACTCGCACAAAATAATTATATAATTAATTCGTAATTCCCACGTCCGCTGCGAAAGAATTCCAACGTGGTGGAGGTGTATGAAATCCGGCGCTGAACAAAAAAAAAAAAAAAAAGATTACAATCGCATTACTAAACGAGTGGAGAGAAATTTTAGCCAGGCTTGGGCATATGTTATAAACGGTTTCGCACCAAACCCTTCTGTTTCCGTTGAAAACATTCCCCAGATGCCAGAACTCCGACTAGACATACTTCGCGGCATATCTCCAGGATAAACTGCAGTGTGCAGGAGGTGCAGGCCGAGATGAAAAGGCGAATATTTTGAAGGGAAGAATTCGTATCTAGGGGCGAAAAGCGGGTTTCTGTTAGCGGCAGTGTCGGGTTTACGTACAAGTTGAACAAACTATAGTTTGGAGGGAAATAAAAATATTCCTCTATTAAAAATAAAAAAAATTAAAACGATCACACGATTATTAAAAAAAAAATAATGCAAGAGATCACTGAAGAACTTGAAATATTTAAAAATGTTCTTTTGCATTTTACAAATTATACATTGCCTACGAGGCGTTTCTATACTTCTATGCGTTAACTACTTATTCTATACAGTGCGCGCCTAAAGTATGGCATAAATTCAGTAAATGTGAAACAAAAATTTTTTGGAAAAAATCCTCGAACAAGTCGATTTTGTTTAATAAAAACACACATTTTTGAGGGAACGTATATTTTCAGATGCCATTTGTTTTTGAGTAATGACGTCATCAACTTATTTTTCAAATGGCAACCCCCCATTTTTTAATTTAATTTGAGAGGCCCCTTCATTGTCGATTTAACGGTATAAAAATGTTGACACCTTACATAACAAAATTTTTGAGTAAATGACAATTGAATGTTACAAAATGAAAAATATATTTTTCTCAATAAATAAACGAAAATTTATGAAAAAACTGAACATAAATAAAACAGCAAAAAAGTACGTTGCTAAGCAAAAAAATTATCAGATTAAGTTTTTTGACGTATTCATGGTTTTTACTGTCAGTTAATCAGAAGATTTGTCATTAAATTGTGCGAAAAGTTAATGTAACGTTTAGTATTTATAAAAATTCCAATTTTAATATGGATTCCATTTAACTGTGACACAAAGAATTGAAATTTTGCTTTTCATCGGATGTGGAAATAAGACCAGAACTCAGCAGGAGGTATGCAATTTATTTAATGCAAAATATCCAGATAACCCTATCACCCAATCCACAGTTAGTACGATTGAGTCCAGAGAAACGGGATATATTAAAGATCTACCAAAATCAGGACGTCCAAAAATTACCTAAGATAAAAAGATTGACATTGTGTTAATTATGGAAGAGAACCCTCAGAATACCTCTACACTAGCTGCCTCAGAAAATGAAATTAGTCAGACGACAGTTCTACGTATCCTGAGGAAAGAAAACTATCATCCCTACAAATTTCAGCTTGTGCAAGAACTCAACGAAGACGACCCCGACCGGCGACTGCAATTCTGTGGAACCATGATGAATATTTGCCAAACAAATCCAAATTTACACCAGCAAATACTTTTTTTCCAATGAAGCCACGTTTTGTCTAAATTGGAGGCGGACGAATCCTCATTGGATCATCGAAGCACATACTCAACATCCGCAGAAATTAAATGTATTGGCTGGAATAGTCGCAAACAGAATAATAGAGCCTTTCTTTGAAGAAACTCTCACAGAAGAAAGATATCTGGAGTTCTTGCAAAATGATCTAGTTCCAGCGCCTGCAGTAATTTTCCCAAACGAGAGTGATCCTGACATTCCAGATAACTCTGGTTTCAGCAAGACGGAGCACCCCCGCATTATGCGCGCTCAGTTCGTAAATATTTAGACGTCATCTTTCCTCAGAGGTGGATTGGCAGACGAGGACCGATAGAATGGCCCGCAATATCCCCAGATTATTTTTTATGGGGTTATTTAAAATCAAAAGACCACAAAATTTCGCCGAACTACGAGATCGCATTAGAGATGAAATGGGATCCATTACCCCCGAAGTCATTCAGAATGTACAAGAAGAATTTGTACACAGGCTTGCATATTGCCAAGAAGTTGATGGACGGCATTTCGAACACTTAATTTAAATTGTATTTGCTTAATAAAGAAATTTTCGTTTATTTATTGTGAAAAATATATTTTTCATTTTGTAACATTAAATTGTCATTTACTAAAAAATTTTGTTATGTAAGGTGGCAACATTTTTATACCGTTAAATTGACAATGAAAGGGTCTCTCAAATTAAATTAAAAAAATGGGGGTTGCCATTTGAAAAATAAGTTGGTGACGTCATTACTCAAAAACAAATGACATCTGAAAACAGACGTTCCCTCAAAAATATGTGTTTTTATTAAACAAAATCGACCTGTTCGAGGATTTTTTCCAAAAATTTTTTGTTTCACATTTACTGAATTTATTCCATACTTTAGGCGCGCACGTCTATTACTTTATTACTTACGCATTTATATATATTCAGAAAAAGCACACAATTTTCAGTCGTAAACGCACACCATAATATTTTCTTTATTATTATTTTTTTTAATGATGGGAAGTTGGCTAGATACTTTTAACAATAGATATGTATATGTAACAGAATGCTCTAACTCTAAATAAGCAGCAGTTTTATTGGTAATATAAAAGTAAAAAAATAAAACCACCAAAATCCAGTTTACTATACCTATGTGTGTGTATATATGTGGTGAAGAGCGTTGAAATTACAGCTTTGCTTAAATATTTAACAACCCGATTTTATTTAGCTTCTGCCATAAACACTTCCTTCACCTGAAGTGGTATGTACTCAATTTGTTTAAGTAAAGCTGAATTGCAACATATTTAGTATTAGTGTACTGTGAATGAACAATTAAGAATACATGCTGTACACCTCATGCTCTAACCAAATCTACCACGTGTCAGTCTCTAATTGTTATTACATTTTGGGATACTTACTTTCTCAAATTCTTCATTGCACAGTAAACTAATGCAGATTTGTGAATGTGTTGTTACACAAAACCACAGCTACACAATACACTGTTTTGGAGATCATTCGAATATAAAACATTAATAATGATTTCTTGTAACTACCTAGTATCGTATATATATTATCTTAATGTACCTACAGTATACCCAGAATAGTTTTGCCCGCGAAATACGTACAACGAACGTAGTACGACCATACCTGAGAGACGAGAGACCATACGAGGTGTGTAATTAAGTAATGAGACTGGCAACATAGCGCCCGATCTAGCAACATTGCGGATACGGGATTTGGAAGAGCGGTAGGTTAACATGTAATGCACCTTCAGTACACGTTTTAACTTGTTAGAATCATTTGTTTGTTCTTTGTGACTGATTCGTAAACCGGTTTTTACTAGTGCGTTTTAAAAATGAGTGACATTAATTTTGAGCAACGGTGTGCTATCAGGTTTTGCCTCAGACTTGGATACAGCGCAGCGGATACTTTTGCAAAACTTCAACGGGTCTACGGAGACAGTGTTTTTTCAAGAGCCAGTGATTTTGGCAGTGGTTTTCAGTGATTTAAGGCATTCTCAGAAGGAAGAGAGTTGATTGAAGATGAACCACGCAGTGGAAAGCCTTCATCTTCAAGTACCGATGAAAATGTCGCTAGAATACGGGATCTTGTGCGATCAGATCGTCGGTTGATGACAAGAATGATCGGGGGGAGAGTTTAATTTCAATCACACCACTGTTCATCAGATTTTGACTAACGAATTGGGGATGAGAAAAATCTGCATAAAAAATGGTTCCAAAAAACCTTTTGCAGAAACAAAAGGACATCAGGAGAGAAAGGTATCTTGACTTTTTGGAATTCATTGTAAATGATCCCCATTTTATGGAATGTGTCATTACTGGTGATGAGACTTGGGTGTTTGAGTACGACCGGAAACCGAGCACCAAAGCGTGGAATGGCACACTTGAAGCTCTCCAAGACCCAAAAAAGCAAGAATGAGCAAGTCGAAGATCATATGAATGCTGATTTGTTTTTTTGAGAGCCAGATAATTGTCCACAAAGATTTTGTGCCTCCAGGCCAAATAATAAATAATATTTTACATAGAGGTTCTTGAAAAACTTCGAAAAAGGGTCATGCCTGTGAGACTAAATATCAAGAACATTGAATGTTGCATCACGACAATGCGCCTTGTCACACAGCCATCTCAGTAAACGAGTTTGTAGTCAGTAAAAACAGTCCTGTGGCTCCTCAGCCTCCTTACTCGCCTGACTTGAGTCCTTGCGACTTTTCCCGAGATCACCTCAAGCCTCAAGGGACGTCATTTTGGGACCATAGAAAACATTCAAACGGCTGCAACCGACCAGCTAAAGACTATTCCAGTATCCAGGTAAGAGTTCCAGCACTGCTATGAGGAACGGAAGAACCATCTTCAGCGCTCCGAGAGGTCATTTTGAAGGGGACAATACTGAATTGTAATTCTATTCGAATAAAAAAATTAAATAAAAAAAATCAGTCTCATTACTTAATTTACATACCTCGTATGTAAGAGATACCCACAAACAAACAGACTGTACTTCTCGAAGCGTTCACGGTTGAAAAATAAATGTGCATAATTTCAGGTTTTGTCGATTGCGGCCAAGGGTAAATCTACTGATACGAGTAATACTATCTGTACTATCTGACATTGTGATTTTTTTGATTTTACGGCGATCGGGTACGGTTTTCCCAACTTTCATGATTGATAAATAAAGAAAAATTGATTGAATGTGACATGAAATAAAGTTTTCATTAGCTTATTTTCGTGTTAATTAGAACAGGGAACATCCTGTAGAATTTGAAATCGTACCATTTCTTTCAAATTATAATGTGGGAAATAAAATCCCCTGAGTAAAAAACAAAACAAATTTGGTTGGCAATAAAATATGTAGTAAGAGTAGAATAGGAGAGTCGATAGCAATGAGAATTAACAAAGCAGAGCCGAGTTTGTGGGGGCGATAGACCACGTAGCGCCGGTCGATTTTAATAAAATTATTGGCCATTTTGTAGAAAACCGTCGGCGCACATCAAATTCTTATACAGTGTAATGTCGTCAAATATTTGCTCGACCAGTTATGTCGGGTAGATTTAGCTCTTAGAAAATATGACTTAAGTACACAGAGTTCGCGGAATCGCCTGTACCTACCGGGAGTACAGGTAGGAGAAAGTGGGGCAAAACCTAGCTAAATTTAAGCTTTTAATGTTAGTGCCTTTAATAATAAGATAATATTTATGATAATAATAATAATAATAATACTCACCCTATAATTACTCCGAAGAGTAACCCCAGAGGTCCTCTCAGGGATCTATGCGGGGAAGGGGTGGCTATTATTATTATTTGCCACGGCGCACTGGGAGCGACTTAAGATTATTTCGGTAACGCATTTGCTTTACAGTTCTGAGGAAACCCAGAAAACTCAGAACATTACCAAATCTAGGGCATGTGCGGTTGGATTGGCATATATGCATCCACACCTATACTAGTGTGTACTAGTGGTTGCATATCAAGTCCTGACAGAGAAAGCGAGACAATTAAAAATCCTCTACCTCTGCCAAGACTCGAACAACGCGCACAGAGGTATCGCGACTGGAAAGACGGTGCTTTAACCCACTCGGCTACCCGTGCCCCGGGTATTGAGGTTTTAATGATTATTGAGGGTTTAATATAACATAAAAAAGGCTTTTTCGTCCGGCATTTACATACAATAAATGTCTTCTAAAAAGACATTCTTCTTTAAGAAAATGGTTTGTATTGTTTTTATTTTATTCTGCTAGTGAGTCAAAGAAGAATATTGTTTTATTGAAGATATTGTTAATCTATTACAACTATCATATTTTATAGATAGGATTATAGAGACCTAAATCCGTAGGTACATTATACAAGTGTTTTTATAACGAAAATTACAAAGAGAGAATTTAGGAGAGTGAGTTAAAGAAGCTTTCGCATCATATACATATTTGTGAACTTTCTAAAAAAGACTATAAAATAGTGTGACACCTCGAGACCTCATAGTACTAAAATGTTGCCCAGTTTACCTAGAATTTCGTCTTTTAAAAATACCCGAGAAAAATTGTTATAAAACAATACTCCACTATCTGTAATTATTAGATATGGATGTATTTTATTTGTTACAAATATTCAACAATAAATTGTTTTGACGAGAAAGAAACTAACAAAAGGAACTTGATATGAAATTAAGTACCTGTTGATTTAATATCTAATAGCGTAGGTGCTCTGTGATACCTAATAGTTTCTAAAGCTATTATTTATATTTTATTGCTTTTGCTATATTGAATTCCACTTTACTCCACTCTCTCCTACTCCTTTTTATATATTGGGCATATTCGATTCACGTAATTGAATCAGTCTACAAAGTAGACGTGTCATTACTTTCATATTCACCTAGAGCAGAAGTAAGCTCTAGGAAGAAATAGATTTAAAATATGAGCGAAAAATATTACTTCTCTGTTTGTCGATCTATCTACTTCTCTGCTAATCATTTTGTGTATACGACTGAACTCCTGAAGTCTTTATATACTTTATATACTTTCTTGAAATTGCTATTACGTAAGATAAGATGTTATAATATAAAAATATGTTAAAATTTGTAGCGGTTTAAATATCCAGCCATCCAAAAAACGTTATAAAATCTGGCCTAGTTAAAAAATAAGTATTTCTATTCTACAGGGTTTGTCCGGAAAGTAATGTCAGTGAGCTTTGAAAAATGGTTTTTATTGGTTCTATGTGTACAAATCTTTAGAAACTTTCAAAATACATTCCTCCTGCGTCCACGCATCGGTTCCAGCGGGTCTTCTACGCATCAAAAGCCGCACGGTAGTCGTTTTCCGGGAATCGCCTTTAAAGCGTCGGTGCAAGCCTTCTGAATGTTTTTCACCGACCCAAAATGCTGTCCTTTCATTGGGGTTCTGAGGCGCCGAAACAGAAAAAAAGTCTGGGGGGGCCACATCGGGGCTGTAGGGAGGCTGGGGAACAACGGTGATGCCTGCCTTGACGAGGTAATCGGTAACGTGGAAGCAGGTGTGCGAAGGCGCATTGTCGTGGTGAAGCTTCCAGGATTTTGAGATGTCTGGGCGGACGCGATTCACTGCGTTTCAGCGGCTTCCACACCTCGACGAAAAACTTTCGGGTTGCGGTTGTTCCCTGCGAAACGAATGATGGACCAATCCCCGGCAATCAAAAAAGACAATCAGCATTGTCTTGATATTTGACCTGGACATCCTGGCCTTCTTGGGGCGAGGGGAGTTCGACGTGTGTCATTCCGCACTTTGCCTCTTCGTCTCCGGATCGTATTCAAAGACCCAACTTTCGGTCCCCGGTAATGACGTCATCAAGGAAAGCGGGGTTGTCTTCGCAGGTGTCCAAAAGTTCTTGGCAGGTTTCGACGCGCCTCGCTTTTTGTTGATCGTCCGTTAGCACTTTTGGCACGAGCTTCGCGCACACCTTCCTCATTTCTAAAGACTCCGACACAATTTCGTGAACAATGGTTTTCGTAATGTCAAATGGTTCGGAAATTAAACGGACACTTAGACGACGGTCAGTGTTCAACAAGTCACGCACACGTTTCACATTGTCGTCGGAACTGGAGGTTGATGGCGGTCCAGCGCGGTTCTCGTCGTTGACATCTTCCCGACCTTCTGCGAAGGCCTTGTGTCACCGGAAAATTTGCCTGTCCGAAAGACAATCGACGCCGAAAGCCTTCTTCAACATTGGAATGGTTTCCGCAGCACTCTTCTCCAGTTTCACACAAAATGATCGCCATCCGTTGCTCAAGCGAACGTTGCATTTTTTCTTGCACCGGGTCACTGTAACGACTCTCAAAGAACGAGTGATGCGACCGCTACAACGACCGGTAGCCAACTGACGCTTGTTGGATCTTGTTGCCAGATCCCCCCACCACAATCCCAGCACGTAAAGCGCGGGCTGGCGCGTACAGTCTCGGGAAAAAAATCACTGACATTACTTTCCGGACAAACCCTGTATCTTAAATTTAAACCCTTATTGAATTGTTAAGCTGTCACATTGCTAGTGACAGTCGTTATTTATTTTACAATTGTGACAGTCACTTGTCAAAAGTTTGACATAACCGAAAATCTTCGACATGGCCACTATTTCTATCTCTCTCGTTTACAGCCAACTTTGATAACGTTTTTTTTGGATATCTATTTTAATATGTAACGAGCCATCAAAAAAAAACGTCATCAAAGTAGGCCGAACAAAAGAAACGTATTTCTGTTCTATCTTATTAAATTTATAACCTTATTTAATTGTCAAAGCTGTTACATTATATGACAGTCATTATTTATTTTACAATTGTGACAGTCATTTGTCAAAAGTTTGACATTTCGTTTTGAGCTTCGACATAACCGCTATTTCCATCTTTCTCGTTCATACTTTGTAATTCAAGAAAATTTGTATTGCTCAGCACTTTGTGAGTGTATTCAAAACACGAAATATTACGTTGATATTGAAATAATAATTATTATTATCTATCTAAGGCGACTGGAATAGTCTAGATATTTTCAGAATAAAGCTTTTTTTCCAGATACGTTCTTTTATATTTTTAGCAAGTTCGCTAAATGATCAAATTATTTCTATTCTCGGAAAATAATGTTGTTATTAACCATGCTAGTCTCCATGAGCCAAAAGACTCAAACTTTTCATAAAAATCTGACCTTTCTAAAGTATCACGGTGTTTACACTGAAAGCACCTTACTATCAGTCACGCCGAAAAAAAATGAAGCTATTATTTTGACAAACGGTCTCGCTGGCTCCTGTGATTTAGGCAATGATTTTACCTTGTTTTTTCTTTTGTTGTCTTTGCTATTGTAACCCAGTAACTACCTAATTTAGGAAATACTATTCGGCACAAATGACAGCATAACTTCTAGTTCATTACATTTCAGAAACAATACTTAATAGTGGAAATGTTCATAGTTATTTTTGCTCACAGTGACGTAACCTAGAATTTATAATGGTTTAGTACATTAGGTACGGGTACTTCAAATTATGGATATAATATTTTTTTATCGATATACGAGATGTGTAAATTAAGCAATGAGACTGGCAATGTAGCGTCCGATCTAGCAACACTGCGGATACGAAACTTGGAAGGGCGGTAGGTTAACATGTAATGCATATTCAGTACAGTTTCAACTTGTTAGAGTCATTTGTTTGTTCTTTGTGACTGTTTTCGTAAACCATTTTTTCTAGTGCGTTTTAAAAATGAGTGACATTTTAATTTTGAGCAACGGTGTGCTATCAGGTTTTGCTTCAGACTTGGACACAGCGCAACGGATACTTTTGCAAAACTTCAACACGCCTTCGAAGACAGTGTTTTTTCAAGAGCCCAGGTTTTTCGGTGGCTTAAGGCATTCTCCAAGGAAGAAAGTTGATTGAAGATTAACAACGCAGCGGAAGGCTTTCATCTTCAAGAACCGATGAAAAAGTCGATAGAATACGGGATCTTGTCATTCAGTACTACGACAAGAATGTGGAGAAGAGGTAAATTTGAATCATACCACTGTTCATCAGATTTTGACTAACGAATTGGGGATGAGAAAAATCTGCGCAAAAATGGTTCCAAAAAAGTTCCGTAGGAACAAAAGGACATCAGCAGAAAAAGGTGCCTTGACTTTTTGGAATAAATTGAAAATGTGTCTTTGAACGTGTCATTACTGGTGATGAGAATTGGGTGTTTGAGTACGACATGGAAACCAAGCGCCAAAGCATGGAATAGCACACTTCAAACTCCCCCGAGACCCAAAAAAGCAAGAATGAGCAAGTGGAAGATCAAATGTATGCTGATTTGCATTTTTGATAGCCAGGGAATAATCCACAAAGAGTTTGTGCCTCCAGGCCAAACAGTAAATAAACACTTTTACAGAGAGGTTCTTGAAAAACTTCGAAAAATTGTGATACATGTGAGACCAAACATCACGACAATGCGCCTTGTCACACAGCCATTTCAGTAAACGAGTTTTTAGCAAGCGAAGATATTTCTCTGGCTCCTCATCCTCCTTATTCGCCTGACTTAAGTACTTGTGACTTTTTTCTCTTCCCAAGATTGAAAAATCACCTCAAGGGAAGTCATTTTGGGACCATAGAAAACATTCAAATAGTTGTAACCACGCTGAAGGCTATTCCATATGAGTTCCAACACTGCTATGAGGAAAGGAAGAACCATCTCCAGCGCTGTGCGGCTTCCCAAGGAAGTTATTTTGGAGGAGATAATACTGAATTGTAATTCTAATAGAAAACCAGTCTCATTACTTAATTTACACAGCTCGTACATTTCAGAGAGGTATTTCAGGATTTAATTTTTTGATTTAGATTAAAACTATCTTGCCTAAATATCTTGCTTATATATTAAAATATATAGTACAAAAATGTAAAAAAAAATATTTTGAGAGAAATAAAAGCAGTAGGTACATGGCTTACATCATGATTACCAAAGGAGAAAAAATAAAAATTATTCTTTTCTCGCAGAAGTCTAATTATGGTGAAATTACTGTAACTAATGAATAGGCGTTTATAATTTTCTACTAAGAAACTACACAAACATTTAATTTAGTTAAAAACATAAACAACTCCAAATCAAATCGTTTACATCAATTTACCTGACCAAAGTCTTCAAACTATTGAAACAAAAGTTGGTTTCTGAGATTTTTCGTTTCTGAAGAGATTTGATTCCGAATGTGTAGAGTCTTGGAGGAAAATTCTAAAACTATCGATAGTGGCCTGAAAACCATCGGTAGTTTATCGATTGTTTTGACTACCGATAGTGCCATCGATAGTTTTACATCCCTATGTCACCTCGTATGACAATTACCACGAGACCTGCGCCGTGGTAATAATAATAATAATAGCCGCCCCTTCCCCGTTCAGGTCGGCGCTATTGTAATCGATATCTCACCTGATCGTCGATGTCGTTCGATTCCATCTCGGTGAGGACGTAGAAGCGGGGATCGGTGACGCCGCTCCATTCGCTGTTCGGCCTATATTTCGCCGCCAGCCTCGGCAGCAGGTAGCTGATGGTCTCCTGGTCGGCGGCCACGTTGACCGGCTCCAGCTGCCTGCCGAAGTAGCTTGTGCCTTCCTCGCCTCGTACCGCCACGATGAGTGCCGCGCATACTACGTAGACGGGCACGCGCATGATATGATCCTGGAAAGGGAGGTTAAGTGTCAGATCTCACAGATCTCAGAATATTTAAAGCGGTCCGTACACGTACAAATACTGCGCAACCCATTGCGCAAAATGTTACACAAAACATTGTGCATCGTTTTGCACAGTGTATTGCGCAATGCTTGGCACAATATATACAATTGTTGATTATAAACAAGTCAATTGAACTTGGTGAATTTCCTAATGTACTGAAAATAGCATTAACTATACCAGTTTTTAAAAAAGGTGAAGGAGACGACCTAAAAAACTACAGACCTATATCTCTCCTTAGTATTTTCTCAAAAATAATGGAAAAAGTTATTGCAAATCGTATTATGAACTTTTTAAACAAATATAATGCAATTACAAATGCTCAACATGGGTTCAGAAGCAACCACTCAACTGAAACGGCAGCAACTCAACTCGTGCAGCTCGTCAATGACAGTTTAGATGCAAACGAATATGTAATGGGTGTGTTTTTTGATCTTTCTAGTGCGTTCGATACCCTGGATATATCATTTATTAAACAAAAATTGAAAATATGGGAATTAGGGGAAATCTACTACACAGAATTAATTTAGTATTACAGCAATTTCATGATTGGTGTTACAGGAACAGGCTTATTATAAATTACGATAAAACCGTTTGTATCCATTTTCAAACTGCCGCTAGACAAATATGCTTGAATTTACCAAATATTGCAATAAATGGTTATCAACTAAAAATTAGTAAAGAAGTAAATTTCCTAGGAGTTGTACTTGATGAAAATATTAAATGGTCCAGTCACATTAATCAATTATGCTGCAGATTGAGACAGTCCTGTTTTGCTATAACTGTGTTAAAAAAGAATTGGATCAAACATTCCTAATAAGCGTTTACTATGCACTGTTTTACTCTAAGATCGCATATAACATAATTATCTGGGGACAAAGTGTGGACGTGCAAAGAGTATTTATCTTACAAAAGCGCGTATTAAGAATTCTTTTTAATATGAAACCTATGCAATCTTGTCGAGAGGTATTTAAAAAATATAATATATTAACATTGGTATCCATCTATTTATATAAACTACTCTGCTATATACATAGTATAAAGAGTAAATTAAAATTAAATTCAGATAATCACTCATATCAAACAAGATATAGACAAGACTTTTACATTGACAGATTTAACCTTATGTTATACAAAAAAATCTCCCAATTGTGCTGGGAGACATCTCTATAATAAACTACCTATGAATATAAGAGAAATATACTGCAAATTAAAATTTAAATCTAAATTAAAAATGTTCCTGTGTTCAAATGCTTTTTTACACCTTAGATGAATAATACATGAATATAAGATAAAATAAATGACTTACGCATAATCATTTTTTTTTATCATTTACAAACGTGTAATATATTTATATATGTGTGTGTAATGTATGTACGTGTATGTATGTATACATGTGTGTAATCTTAGTTATTTACTTTCAACAAATTATTTGTATAGAAATAATGTGATATATAATATATGTGACATCATACCTAATATGTTTTAGCTATAAGGCATTTACAAGTTTCCATGTACCTTTTATTGACATGTTCTATCCAATGCAATTGTTGGCAAAGAATTAATAAAATATTCTATTCTATTCTAATATTTCGCGAAATGTTTTGTGCAATTATTGAATATTTTGCTTCTTATGTACCTATATTTTAATGTGTACATTATTTGTACATGATAAAGAGTGACCCCAAAAAACGAGCTTTTCTAGTCTATTTTTGAAACACCTGTAACTTTACCTGGAATTGATGAAATTCAACTTATAAATGCTCAAAATTTTCGTCTCATCATAAGCTAGTGCGAAAAAGAAGATTTATTGCTCCAGATCCTATGCATCCCCTTAATGAAGGGTTAACTAACCCTCCATTTTTCCATTACGCACATGCGAGAAAAAGCATAATTGCTACCGCCCAATAAAAAAAGGCTGTTTTACTACATACAATATATGGTTTCCGAAGTATTTTTACCTCCTGAACACGAATCCGTGGTCAGGTTAGCCCCATAACCTCTCTTCAGAAAATCGTCAAAAATCTTCAGAAAAATGAATATTTTCGAGAAGTGACCGGATATGCAGTGTGACACATGGTTTCCAATGTTTTTTTCTTCCTGAACTCGAACTCGTGGTGAACTAAATTATATTGATATTTGCGTAACCGTTTACTTCAGAATTCAACGGTCATTAGGTACGAAAAAAAAAAACATGATCCCTATCTATATATTTTACCTGCTTTATCGTATCTGCTATTTTTATCATCTGGTAAAATGTGTGTGAAAAAAATCAAAAGGCTTTTGAGAGAGAATTTCGAACTTGTGAATGCTAAGCTAACGAAGACAAATTGCAAACATAAGGAGCAGGCGACGAACATCTATTTCAAGTTTTTTAAACAGACCGATTTTATATTCCTTTAAAAGAGGGCAGTATAACGCGACATGTGTATTCAGGACAATCTACTGAACAAATGTATCCCGGTGTACCTGTATGTATATACTTCATCTCTATATTAGGGTGGCCCAAAAAAATGGAATATTTTTTGTTTTCGTGTCTCGTGTGAAAATATATTAATTTATCATGTTATAAACACCCCCTTAAAAAAATCAGCTCAAAAAAATTTTTAGAGGCGCTCAAGATTTTTAAAAATTTCCAAAATCGTAAAAAATTGAGTTTTTTTATTGTCATTTTTATCATGTTATTATTTTTTAGGTTGAAAAAAATGTCGATTCTGAAAATTTGAAATCAATATTTTAATTTCTAAAGGACACTCATAATTTTTTTACTTTTCAAAGTAGTGTACCTATAATGTTTTCTAGCAATCTCTAAATAGTAACATCCCCTAAGGTGTGGCCCCACCAGAGATTGTAAAAAAAAAAAGATTATTAACGAAGTAATTATTTTTTTATTGAATTTAATGTACAAAAGATTTGAAATAAAACACGATACACTTTTTTTTTTGCAAATTATTTACAAATTTTTAATGTAATAAAATATTACGAATTTTTTAAAATTTTTCCTTTTTCATTTTTTTTCAAAATTCTTATTTTGTGTAAAGATACAACTATTTTAAAATCTCACAGGCGAAATGGGACGAAATCAAAATTCAAATTACCATAACTTTTACAGATCACAAAATGTCAAGAAAATCATAAGTATAAAAAAATTGTATTTACTTGGCGGCTATGAAAAAAAAATATTTTGCAAATATATTTCAAGTCGTTTCCAAGATCTGCCCGGAGGCAGCCATATTTGGAAAAAAAATTTCGCAAGTTTTTCCTGAAGATTTTCTGCCATTATAGCCTTTTACTTAGGTCTAGTAACCATCCCCTAAATTATGGTGTGGGCCCCATGCCTCCGACCGCCACTGGTGCACTATTTGTAAAATAAAAAAATTATGAGTGACCTATAGAAATTAAAATATTGATCTCAAATTTTCAGAATCGACATTTTTTTTCAACCTAAAAAATAATAATAAAAAAAACTCGCTTTTTGACGATTTTGAAAATTTTTAAAATCTATAATATAATAAAAATATAAAAATAGCGACCTCTAAAAAATTTTTTTTGAGCTGATTTTTTATTAATATATTTTCACACGAGACACGAAAAAAAGTCCATTTTTTTGGGCCACCCTAATTCTTTCTATATATTTATATAAAAATGAATTGACGTTTGTTAGTCTCACTAAAACTCGAGAACGGCTGGACCGATTTGGCTAATTTGAAATATTTGTAAAAGTCCAAGGAAGGTTCAAAAGGTGAGAAAACATGAAGAAATTGCAAGGAAAAAAAAAAAACAATTGTATTCTCCCATACACTGTTCGTACCTGTCAAACAAGGTCTTGAACTTTGACACATTATTTAATTCTGAGGCGGAACGAAGTTCGCCGGGTCACTAACACGTGTTTAAATTTTAACTGATGCAGGTTATACAAAAAGAAAAAATAGGTATTTTCCTTTTTAAGGGAGGGGCGGTTTTGAAATTTTTAAAAAAGCATGTACAAATATTTTCTCAAAAACACCATTCATTTACAAATAGTGCAATGTAGTTTTTTGTAAATAAATATCAGTTGTTATAAATGTTACGAATATCACTTGTATTCAATGCTATAGTATTTGTAACCCTTTTGGTAGGATTACGCTTTCTAGGTGATTTTAAAAGTTAATTATTTTTTTATTTTTGTGAAATAGAATTAACCGTATAAACATTCAAGTTTAAGGTTGCTGCTACACGTTAAAACAATATACTAGATTGTAGTTTCAATTAAAATTGTAATTTTATATCTAATTATCTTTGTAACAACTGTTAAGGGTAGCAATGGACCATTATTGTCTCGTTCTTTTTCAAAATAGCGCAACAAAGATGCCACCAACTCTTGGCAGCAGCTGTTTAACTGTTTTGGCATTTCGTAAACGAAAGTTTGACAACTATAACACTTTGATTGTTCTGAAAATAACAGTTTTTCAATACAATTTAATTACAAAGGGTGCCGTTTAAAAAAAATTGGAGGGGGGGGTGTGACTTTTTAAGAGTTGTAAGACACAATACGGTTTTCGAGTTACGTAGTTTTTCGAGCCATTTGCAGTTTTTTTTTGTTTATGTTCGTATCTTTTAAAATAACGGATCACATGTTTTCCTCATTCTAGGATTCCCGATATATTAAACAATAATAACACTATATAAAAGATTAATATGAAAAACTATATAAAATTAATATTAAAACTGTATAAAAGGTTAAAGAAACATAAAATTAATTCCAAAGGGAATATTTTTTACAGTGCCACAGTAGGTACAATGAATTACCTTCCTCATTATTGTTAGATAAACATGTTTTTTTTTAGACTGCGTTTTTAATAACTGGGTCTCCAATTACAATACGTATGCATTAGGATTTGAGAGAAATATACAAGGTACATAAGAAGTTTTGTATTTAATGTCATAAACCGAGAAGAGCTTTGAGAATTCATAACCGTCTTGTGAAGTTTCGCAAAAAAATAGACCGATGTAAATATTTACGTAACAAAGGGCTTTTAAAACTGGAGCGTCGCAGTTTTGTTTGAATACCTAACGCAGAGATATTCGGCTTTGTGAGTTCCCTTCTTTTTTTTTCAGAAAAAGTTGTAACACGATATTTAGACTGCAGGAAAACTGTAAACCTAAATGCATTTTGCATTGTTACATTTCTATAGAGAACGATATCGCGGTACATTTGCAATTGAAAATAGTTTGCTGTTCTCTGCTCTCATTTGGAATCGAATTCATTTTGATTAGAAATTAGAAATTATAATGCAATCGTTCATAAATGATGTGTTCTCACTACTCTCACTAGCAAAAATTTATCCGAATCTAAAAGGGTCCGTTCTATCCTTTTGGAGATCCCGTGATTTAATCCCCTCGACATATTTTTGTACGATTTTTCACCATTATATCATATGCTTTATATTACTTTATTTATTGCTTGTAATAATATTTTTTAAGATTTAATAAAGCATAATAGAGTGGTGTAGTTGTCAACGTTGAAAAGTATTATCAATCATGCCTTTCTAAACACCTGGGACAAATTTGATGAGTCTTAATTTTTTACAGGCTCTTTGAATTTAGCGTATAATGAAAATGAATGGTAATTACTGGCGCACCAACGTTGATGATATAGAAACAGTGAAGGTCTCATTATGTTAAACTTGTGGAGAGGTGTAGATTATTTCAAGTTTTTTTTTGAGGTTATGTCTTAATGCACGGCCCATGGAACAATTCTGATATCAAAATCGTGTTCAGTCTACAAAAAAACATATGGAATCGTATAATGTCTTTCTGCTACAAAACTTTTTGTTTTTTTTTTATGCTGCTTTATTTTTACATGCTTTTGAGGTTATATTTCCTTGATTTACGCAAAATCCAGACGTGATAGAAGGAAACGGACAACGGATTCTTTTTCAGCGACCAAAAATACGTATGTAAGACACCTAATCTTGTTTGCGTAAAGACAAAAAAAAGTTGTGGTCCTGTGTAATCAAAACAACATGGTCTGTCATAATTTCCAACATCGTTTCTGCGAATCTGAATCATCTCACGTAGTCGTTCTGCCGCAGTTCTTGAACAACCATCATCTTATACGGATGAAACTTCAAATCTAAGTGTAAAATTCGGCGAACTGACCTGTCTGACATGCGAAGAGCACGAGCGTGACTTGTGCTATCACCTATGTCACTGTGCGATCACCTCCTCGTGCAGTTCTTGGTCTCACAGAACCGGTTCGTTGAAAGATATTCACCCACTTCATTACGGTATCGAACTTTGGAACACGACCATGACGTCCAACATTAAACTGAATTCGAAACCGTCGCTGTGTTTGAATCACAGAACGGCCCGTTTCAATGAAGGTGTTGTAAACAAACACGCGATGAGTTATAGTCCAGGGCTCGATGGTAACTGAAATGGCATCTGTCAACGAGTAGATACTATCTATTCGGAAAACATTAGGTTCACCACATCTTACATGACCCGCTCACCAACAATTCCATACCTCCCTGCCGGACCCTGTATAATGTTTTGCCGGATCGTATATTCGTAATTTGGTCATATTTGTCTGATCAATTTTCTAATATGGAACAACTGAGAGTAGGATTTTTTATGGTAAGCCCTATGCCTATTAAAATAAATTATTGCAATACCAGTCAAAATACAAGAATAAAAAATGTCTTTATTTACGTCTTCTTTTGTTATTTATTATTATGTGTATTTATGTCTAATAAAGAAATTTGAACAAAATACGAACAAAAGTAGAGATAAAAAATATGGAAACAATTTAGAGAAAACATCTTAGAAGCGGCAATGAAGAGCTGTGGAATGACGAAACATTGCGAACATATACACAAAGAGAAGTAGATGGTGGACAACGGATATACAACAAAAAGTTAAAGAAAAGAAGGAAAAATGGAAAAAGTACATACAAACCGGATCAGAGGAAGACCACAACATATATAAAGTAGCAAGAACAGAAACAAAACAGATTTGTTTGGAAATGCGAAGAAGAAATCATGGGAAGAGTTTGGACATAAGATGAAAGAAAACTACTCAGAAAATAAAAAACTTTTCTATAATACCCTAAAACAATTAAAACATAAGAAACCACCCAAGCTAAAGAATATAAAGGATAAAAATGGGAAGTTGTTAACAGAAGACAAACAAATAATGCAAAGATGGAAAGAATATTTTGAAGAATTAACTGAACTAAAACAATATGAAGAACAAGAGGAAATAGAGGAAATAAAGACATAACATAACGCAGTACACAATATATATAAAATAACAAAAGAGGAAGTCACAGAAGCTATTAACAAGCTTAAATTAGGAAAGGCACCTGGCGATGATGAAATCACAGGAGAAATGCTACTGCACATGGAAAATAAAGCCACAGAATAATTCCTGGACTTATTAAATGAAATAGTAACACAAAAAAAAACCTCAGATTGGAATGTTGGAGTAATATTGCCATTGTATAAAAAGGGGGGACACGAAAGACTGTACAAGCTACAGAGGAATTACACTATCGAGCATACTAGTTAAAATATTAACATGAATAATAGAGAAGAGATTGAGAGAGAAAATAGAAATATCACTAGAAGAATCGCAACTTAAAAATTTTATAGATTTAAAGAAGGCCTTCGACAGGGTAAAACGAAAAGATGTTTGGGAAGTTTGGAAAAATGGGGAGTGGAAAAAGAATTGATAGACATTATTAGAGTATTATATAAGGACAACAAAAATAAAGTAAGGATGCATAATGAAGAATCCACATAATTTGAAACGAAAATAGGACTAAAGCAAGGCTGTGTACTCAGTCCACTTCTATTTTCGACACTCATAGACGATATCATAAAGACCTGTAATCAGAAATGTGGCAAAATGGATGTGGGAAACTGGAGACTGAACCAAGTAACGTTACTGGATCTGTTATTTGCAGTGCATGATATGGCACTAGTAGCGGAGACAGAGAAGTAATTACGGAAAATGGATGGAAAAAGCAATGGAACTACGGAAAATAAACATAGAAATTAACATAAAAAAACTAAAACTATGATTTTATCAATGAATGAAATGAAACACAATATTGGTTTAGACGGACAACAATTAGAACAAGTAACAAATTTCAATTATCTAGGTACTATTATAGAAAATATTGGGAAAATAGATAAAGAAATAACAGAAAGAATAGGTAAGGCAGGTAGAATTTACAACGCTCTCAAAAAACACGTTCCTAGCGAAAAAAGAAATTCCTAAACAAATAAAAACAGAAGTTTATAAAAAAGTTGTAAGACCCACTTTAATATATGGTAGTGAGTCCTGGACGATCACAAGAAGAAAGGAGAGTAAAATCACTGCTATGGAGATGAGATTTTTTAGAAAAATTTACAGAGTGAGAAATGAAAGGATAATAGAACAAGTGAAAGTGAAACCAATAAAGACAATGATAGAAGAGAGACAACTTGGATGGTTAGGACACCTATATCGAATAGAAGATGCCAGGATAGCTAAAAGAGTATATATGAAGCTAGGGTACATGGAAAGAACAAAGTAGGTAGACCAAGAATGAAATGGGAAGAACAAGTACAAAAAGCAGCGATGGACAGAGGGATACAGTGGAGACAAATTAAGAACCTCGCTCAGGGCAGGAATTCATGGAAAAGAATAATTAAAAATGTTTAAAAATTGAATTGTATTTTAGTTATATTGAATTATTTTATGAACTATATTTTGATTGTAATCCGACACCTTACGTATAAAAGGATTTCGGCTTAAATAAAATATTATGTGTATATTGCATATACTGTAACTTTACTAATTGAAATAATGTTCACAAAATGCATGTACATACAAATAACTACATGTTTTTTTATTTCTGTAAAATAAGCTTCACCATTATTCTAGCGACAGTTCATTAAAAAGTTTCACGCTACTTTCTAATTCTATTACACTTTATCCCGCGTCTTGTGCAGTGCTCGCTAATGACCGCTTCTACTTTTGCTACGCCAAATAAAAGAGAAAAATAAATAAATACCCTCTCTGCGATCGGTAAAATTTAATTAAGCGTTTATGAAGAAAATCTACAAGCGGCGTGATGAATAAAGCAGGCACGTATTCAGTTAGGCGGCAATCAGAGTCTTATACAACTCTCCAATGAGCTTAATGACCCTTCACGCGATGTCCAATTAGGCAAAGCGTGTCATCGAAACGGTAGGGAAAGTGACTGCCACATCGCGCCGAGGATTATTTTTCGTACGAATATTTGCGTGGGGGAGAGTGGGGTAATATGGAGTAGAGCGCGAAATCGAATTCGACATACTGCCCCACAAAAATAGAAAACTGTTTGGAACTGCTATCGAGACAACTGTATCCCTATGTAATTTTCGACGCTAAATCCGAATCCGAAGTCAAAAAAAATCGTACACCCCCAAATTCAACCCCTAGCTCTAAAAAACACTCCCTAAACAGGGTAAAAATGACTTAACGATTCACGAATAGTCTTAAATCTCAAGAAACAGTACGTGAAAGTACTTGATAATGAAGGCGTATGCCTCTAATACTTGAAGCTAAAATTTCGTGAAATTTCTGACGCAAAATTAAATTCATTTTCAAGTTGATTCAAGTTGAGAAAAATGCGTGGCTATTGTGGTACAGTAGAATGGATACCAAATTATTATTAGTAAAGTCTCTAAAAAGAAATACGTTTGCTAGCAACATTCAAGGTGAGAATGAACCTGTTTCATGAAACGCAGAGTTGGATAACATATCTTAAAGTTTAAATTATGCGAGTAAAAACAATACGTCATGATGTTTTGCCCCACTTTCCCCTATGCAACCACGTTTTGTCTATAAAATCTACTTACATCAACCTACATAATGGGGTTCATAAGAGTTTAGTGATCGATAGGCACTTACGATGCATCTAACTAGCGAAAATGTGTGGAAAATGGGTTATGGAAATAGTTATTCTGTGTCAGAATAAATTATTCTTTAATCGAGAAAATCATTCTAATACAAGTTTGAGGTAAAGCGGCTATAAAATAATACGTAGAATCAGGGAATAATTTCCGAAAGTGCTCAGTTATAGTCAAGGTTATAGTCAACGATATAATTGTTAATACAAAGGCATATTGAGAAGATTGCTTATTGTTATTTGTTGTAATTGCTTTACTAATCGTTATGAATAAAATAAAAGGGTAAAGGTTATATTCAGATGTACTTAAAGTAAAAAAATAAAAAAAATAACACGGTACAAATTTATAATAATTACGGAGCATTTCCTTATTTTTAACTGTTTTGCTAACTTGAACTATGGACAGCCATATGTTTTGTTCTCACTGTTTTCAAATATTTAATTACACAGTGATCACACAATCTTTAAGATACTATTCACAAATTTTTAAATACGCTAAAAATACAACAAATTAATAACATATTTTCTTAAATATCAAAGCATCAAAGCTGGATATGAACGAGAGAGATGGAAATAGAGGTTATGTTGAAGCTCAAAATGAAACGTCAAACTTTTGACAAGTGATTGTCCCAATTGTAAAATAAATAATGGCTGTCACATAATGTAACAGCCTTGATAAGTAAATAGGGTTATAAATTTAAGATAGAACAGAAATACGTCTTTTTTTGCTCGGCCGACTTTGATGAAATTTTTTTGGATAGCTCGTTATGTTTTCCACATACACGCTCAGTTGCTTTCTTATTTTTTTTAATATTGAGTTTCCTGTTCTTTAACGGCAACTCACTATAAACTGCCATAGTTAAACATTTGTATTTGCAAATGGACCAATTATTGTACGTTGTTTATTTTTTGTTGTTTTAAGTCCGTTTTGAGTTTATTGTAAGTTGGACAGATCTGTTTTTATTTTCTGAAACATTGAATATTTATTTCCTTTCTCCTTAGTTCTTGAAAATCAACTGGAGGAAATCTCATCTAAAAATGACATTGGTACGGAGTAAAACGACTTGAACGTCTCATTATTTTTCATTTATCATTTTATATTTTCGATCTTATAATATTTTGATAAACATCAAACATATGTATTTATTTTTATTTTTCGGTTCGTTGTTTTTTCAATCACCAAACTTTAAGTAGAAAAAAATATATGAAACTTTTATCAGAGTTCTTGTCTAGATTCTACCATTTGCGAGTCGCAGTGTGCATTGGTCAGTTTTTTCAGTTATTTCAGTTTTCAGTACTAAAAATTTTGGAAATTTAATTGAGGCATTCAAAAAGTGGATACCATTCAACTTCCTTTGACAATTTTTTCAGTAGATTCTACCGTTAACGAGTTATCACCAAAATTTTAAAATGGAGCTTTTCAGTTTCTTTAGGATTTTTCTCAAAACTGAAAATAAAAAAAAAATTTCATTAACCTAAACAACCAATTGAAAAAGTGAACACCTCTTATTAAACACTATTGTAGTTCTTACTTTATTTTTTATAGTTGAAACAACTGTTGAGAAGTATATTTCAATAAAATATTCTAAGAATGGCGTGGTCTCGAATACATTCGTTATGATGATTCTGAATACGACCCTGTTACCGCTTTCTACTAAGCAATAAATGGTTACCTATTTTTATTTCTCAAAGCGTCAATGTTTATTTATTTTTTATGTTTATTTACAATCTTTTTCGGGCCAGCCGTCCCCCCAACCAATCGAAATTTGGATCTGTCGCATGTCGCATCGTTTTCTCTTAGACAAATAAGTTTTTTTACTAGTTTTGCGCGCCGCCGTTGTTCTAGACCCCTAAAAGCGCTCCTCGCGCTGGTGGATCTCAAAGTTCACGCACCCGACGCCAGCTCCCCTACCCCCATTTAAATCCTCGCCCATTCCGGAACACTCACCGCTTATATCCAGGGGATTACCGGATCATGATAAACGACGATCAAATCGAATGAATGAAATTTTACCTAGGGATTCGGGACGGTTTTGCGGACGCCCATATCCCGATAAATAGATAGCTCCTTCGGGTGCTTAAGCAAAAAGTTCGTCCAGGTTGCTAAACAACTTTTTTGCGGGGAACGCGTGGGACGACGTACGCGAGATTAATTCCATCCAGATTTCGATAACGGCGCTAAATATTCGTGGCCGTATCTGAATGCCTACGTTTTATGATAAATTTACCGTTCCCAATTTACCTTTGCATTAGGGGAAACAGGAAGAGTTGGGGCAGAGAAGGACCCAAGAAGAGTAGAGCTCAGGAGACCGAACTCGTTCGGTATCATGGTCTCATATCTGTCCGCCTCCAGAAGGCGCTGTAAGCAGTGCTGTACTCGACGTCACGTGATGAATATTTAATATGTCATTCCCTACAATTCTTTACTAACAGCTATTGTATAAACTAAATAGACTGAGTATGTAAACTATAAAACTTAATAACTGTCAGCTGTCACTAATGACACTTCACAAATGTAACAGTATGCTTACATGCCGTTTGGCTTTAATAAAATTACAATTCGAATGTTAAATAAATATGGTTCGAAAGTACTGTGTTGCATTGTGTGATACAAGAAGCGTTCCGAAGCGTCAGAATAATCTGAAATTATTTCAAATTACTGATGTATGTATGAAATAAAATAGGGGAAATAGGGGTTTCCGTGGCGCCGCAATCGGATGGTGGATTCTTATTGAACTCGACGAAATAAAACGAAATGTAAGAATAAAATTTTTCGATATCTCGAAAACTAAGCGATATATGAATTGAATGAAGTGAGCGAGAATGAAATGAAAAAAAAATTTATTTTGTTTTTTTTTTGATGGATTCTTATAGAAATCGAGAAAATAAGATTATATGTAACAATAATATTTTTCGATATCTCGCTTAGTTTTCGAGATACCGAATGAAAAGGAAATCTACAAAAAAATTTTTTTGTTTCAATGATTTTTTTTTCATATAAAATTTCTTTTAGATTTTTAAAAAAGAAAGCAAGGTAAAAAAACAAGTTTTTTCGATATCTTACACAGGTTTGAAGATAATATCTTCATTTGGTAAAAAATGTATTTTTTTAATTCATTTATTTTGAAAATTCCAATTTCCCGCCTATTAAAGTTTCGTGAATAATTAAGGCGAATATTCATGCGATTTTGGAAATTTCAAAACTATCGCCAATATTTCTTCTCATAACCGCAACGCAAACTATAGTTTTTTTTATAAAAAAATCATATATTAATTGTCATTAAACTGTAAACAGTCATTTAATGTTGTTTTCAATATTGTTTAGCACGATATTTCTTCCGAAGTCAATTTATTCGTAATTTTGCAATATGTCAGGTAAGCATCTTTCTTTACATCCTGGTTATAGAGAATTAAATGGCAGCGAAGAAAAGGTTATTACTTTTTTGGAAGAAATAACCTTAATACCTTCATCAAACTCAATACCACCAACATGTTGTGGGCTCTCAATGTCCGTAGAGAAGTTATTTGCAAAGAAACTTGGTTGGACATGGAGATGTTCATCAGAAGGTTCAAAGAAGAAGGGATCTAAGTCATGTCGTAAAACGGTGAATCCGTGTTTTGCTTTATTTTTTACAGCTACAAATTCCTCAACCTCTTCGATCCTTGGTCCAGAAGACCTACGTAGAATGCACACAGAATGCATTAACAGTAGACCGAATAACCGAATAAAGGACCACGTGATTCTATAAAAGCTCTACGAACTGTTGATAGTCATCCAAAAAAAAAAAAAAAACTCAATCAAACCTGGCTATGAACGAGAGAAATAGAAATAGCGGTCATGTTGAGGATCGAAATTTTGTTGAAACTTTGTTGTTGCTAAACCTTCAAAGTGGTTGTCAAAATTGTAAAATAAATAATGGAATTCGTATTTAATGGAGGATCAAGGCGTGTTTCACTTGAAATTTAGTTTAGAAATGGCAGTAGAATCTAAGGAAACTGGATATATTAGATGAGAGCTGCATATGTGGACTTTTTTCCAGACGCAGTTATTTATTTTAGCCGGTCGGTAAAACGTTTCCTAAATTTGTATCGGCAAACTGGCGTCAATCGGAAGCAAGGTAGTGGCAGATCCAAAGTCACTACAGATGAAAACGTTGAAATGGTTAGGCAAGTGATAACCGACAATCCAAGAACATCAATTACCCATCTGAGCCAACAAGTGAATCTGTCCTATAAATACAACGTGTCAACGAATTTTGAAAATAATTTGGTGCTCCATCCATATCGTCTGTAATCCGCATATGAAATTCTCAGAGTGGATGAACCTCTACAGCTTCTACAGATAAAGACTACAGCTCTGCCAATGGTTTATTAACCATTTTGACAATAATGATGCTGTTTTCGAAAAAGTTTTCTTTTACTGACGAGGCTTCGTCCCATCTTTCGGGCTATGTTAACTCTCAGAATATGAGACTTTGGAGTGTAGACAACCCTCACTTTTATATTGAAACTCCACTACATTCACAAAAAATTGGAGTGTGAGAAGCTGTGAGGAGGAGGATTGTTGGACCTATTTTTTGTAACAGAACACTGAATGCAGAGAGGTACCGTTTATAAATCTTAACACCTTTTGTAAAAATGTTGCATGACGACGAATTGCAAGGTTATATACAACAAGATGGAGCTTGTGCGCATACCACTAGGGAAGCAATTATTTATATAGGCGATTTTTCTGACGATCATGTAACTGGTTTGAACACGCAGATCATATCCCCCTAGATCTTGCGATTTAACCCCTTGTGATTTTTGTCTCAGGCCGTATTTAAAAAATTCAGTTTTTGAAACTCCTGTTGGCGATATGGAGGACCTTCAGCAACGCATTGTCAATAAAACTGAACAAATCAATGGAACACCATGGACACTGCAGCACGGTATTGACTCACAATCAGTTAAAATAAGAGCTCAAGTGTGTATAAATTGACGATTAGTACAAACATATTTTACAAATTAGTTTTGAGCTTATTTATTATTTATGTCTCTACATTTACTTAATCTTAAGGATATAAGCATACAATGTAGCCAACTCAGTGTGCCTTATACGTAGTTATATATTTCATGCAGTATAAAATACTTGCAGCCTGATTAAAAAGTGATCTTGTTTGCAAAGTGTCAGCTAAAAATAAGCAAATAACCTTCTGAAATTAGATCATTATTAGCGTTTTTTTATCGTATCCGCTAAAGTAAAATTCCATTAATGGAATAAACAGCATATTACAATAAAAAAATTTTTAATTACAACTCGAACGAGTAAGTGTTAAAGTTTATCGCAAAAATTGAGCAACGCCGTTACACCGCCAACAAAAAATGGACCGCTTTAAGAATGTGTTGATAAATTCTCCGGTTTCTTAGGAACTCCAGATAAACCAGCTAAAAAAGACATTTTCCACTCCAAAATTAACTCGCAATGTTTATTAAAAGGTTTTCGCAAGTTCATCGGTACTTATAACTGCGGACGACGCTGACAAGTACTGACAAGATGATGAAACATTCTCTGAGAATATTTTTTTATATAATAAATAAATTCGATCATATATTTTGTCCAAATACAAATATTATTGTAGAAGTTCCATATCAGTAGTAAAACTGATTATGTAGCGAACTTAAATTTCAAGGGTATTATTTTTTGTTAGGGGGAAATTGAGGTAACTGGAATAAAAATTGATTCTATCATTTCCAACTTAGGTTATAGTGGTAATTTAAGATGTGCAATTAGATTCAACTGCGTCTTTATTATACAAGTGGTGTGTACAACAGAAAATAAAAAGTTTATTTCATATGTATACATTATTTTTATAAAGCTGTTGTATGCCATACAAAGAAATATCCGTATAATACGGATGACCTTGTGGGAAATAAATTTTGATAACAACAAATACATTACTTGATTATTCCTTTTTTAAAAATGAAACAACAAAACGATAGTTAGCGAATGAGGTGTTGAAAGTGATCTCCATTTTCCGCTAAGCAATGCCGAAGCCCAACATTTACTAGGAAGGATTTCATTTGAAATTTTCTATTTCAAGTCTTCAATGTGTTCTAGTCGATTGACATGAACTTTACATTTTAATCACTCCAACAGAAAAAATCTAAGGGACTTAGATCCAGGGAACACGCTGGTCATTCAATTGCACATTTTCTGCTTATCCAGCGTCATGGTAATTGGGCATTTAAATACTCCCTGATATTTGGTGGAAAATGTGGTGCTGCCTCATCCTGTTGGAACCATAGTTGTTGATTAATAACAACAAACAAGTTAGAAACAACAGTCTGCAAGATGGAATAAGTGATTTTAATGAATATTTTTCAGAATTTAAATTTATATCTGAAGAAAGGGCAGCTATTGTTGAAGAATAATACGTTCATCAACAATTCTGCCCAAACATTAATTTTTTTTGGGGATTTTGGAAGCAATGAGTTCTGACTTAAGACATAATTATTCCATGTTGACGTAAGAATGGCAAGTAAACAGATGAAAAACTTTTACTTAGGACATTTATCATATACAAAGTTATTAAAAAGTTACAGGCTTATACGCGACTTTTTTACCACGCTGTATATTACCCTTTGATCGGTATTACCCACCTCTCCCCGACCCTAGAATAGTAAATTTTCCGGTATATTCAATAGTTAGTCCATGGCACTTTTCCTATATATGAGATGTGCAAATTAAGTAATGAGACTGGCAACGTAGCGCCCGATCTAGCAACACTGCGGAGACGGGACTTAAAGAGGCGGTAGGTTAACATGTAAGGAACCTTCAGTACAAGTGTGAAGTTGTCAGAGTCATTTGTTTGTTCTGTGACCCTTTTCGTAAGGTTCTTTCTAGTGCGTTTTAAAAATGAGTCATTAATTTTGGTAATCAGGTTTTGCTTCAGACTTGGACACAGCGCAACGAATATTTTTTGCAAAACTTCAACACGCCTACGGAGACAGTGTTTTTTCAAAAGTCCAGGTTTTTCGGTGGTTTAAGGCGTTCTCAGGAGGAAGAGAGTCGATTGAAGATGAACCACGTAGCAGAAGGCCTTCATATTCAAGAACCGATGAAAATGTCGATAGACAGTTTGTGCCTCCAGGTCAAACAGTAAATCAACACTTTTAGTGAGAGGTTCTTGAAAAACTTCGAAAAAAGGGTCGTGCGTGTGAGACCAAACATCAAGAACAACTGGACGTTGCATCAAGACAATGCGTCTTGTCACACAGCCATTTCAGTAAATGAGTTTTTAGCCAGTAAAAACATTCCTGTGGCTCTTTAGCCTCCTTATTCGCCTGACGTGAGTCCTGGTGACTTTTGTATCTTCCCGAGATTGAAAAAATCACCTATATGAGTTCCAGCACTGCAATGAGGAATGGAATAACCGTCTTAGTCCGGTTATGGAATATCCGGACGTTATTTTGAAGGAGACAATACTGAATTGTAATTCTATTCGACTAGAAATTAAAAAAAATCGCTCTCAGTATTTAATTTACACACCTCGTGGGTCGACAAAGTTCATTCAAGTGTACATGTCTATGGACGTCTATAACAATTATGATATCTCGGGAGAAGAAATGTTTACAATTACTCACTGTTTGTATATGTTACTTTTAGAATAGATAATTGCTATCGTGTAATCCCTTTTGAGCTAAAAATACGTATTCACGTTTTATTTATATTGCTTCGGCGTGGAAAATCTCGGGCCAATAATTTCTCTGTATCTTAATTGGACCGCAAAGATAATACGATCATCTGCAAAACATTAATCTCTCTAAGAGTACTTCGTGGAATTACGTTTGTTATTTTTTATGACGTTAAAAAACAGATTGGAATTTTTGGAAGAAATTTGTAATGTATTGATTTATTAGGTACTTATTAGGACACTTAGGGACAAGATATTTTTTGAGAAAGGACCATTGCTCACAGTCTAATGGTTGATAAAATTGTTTGATTGTGTTATGACTTTTTTTATCTCATACATTTAGATTTGAAGATCTTGGAACCGATAATACTTGCGGTGAGTTCATGTTGATCTAAACATCTTTATTTACGTTTGAACAGAACATAATATTTATATTTATATGAAGAGTGTTGGGCATTTTTTTGATAAAGTACTTATTCTTTTGTAATCTATGGTAGTTACTTACTCAACTAGAACCATATTTATTTGAAAAAATTGACATTATCAATACTTAAATTTAAAGATTTATTAGTAATTTGAAAAACTTGAAGACATCTTTCAGGAATTGACCTTAAAAATTCTACTTTGTTTTTCTTTTTCTACATATTTCTACTTTGGGAAAAATATTTTATATTCATCCCTTAAAATTGCGTAACTTGTGTGATTAAGGAGTAAAAATAAATTAAGTTGTCTACCAATCGTAGTAAAATATACAAAAATACGTTTAATTATAACACAACAAAATTGGATGTCTTACGAGGTGTTTATCCGAATAGAATTACATTTCAGTATTGTCGCCTTCAAAATAACTTCCTTGGGAAGCCACAAAGCGCTGGAGACGATTCTTCCATTCCTCATAGCAGTGCTTGAACTCATATACTGGAATATCCTTCAGCTGGTCAGATACAGCCGTTTGACTGTTTTCTATGGTCCCAAAATGATGTCCTTTGAGGTGATTTTTCAATCTCGGGAAGCGAAAAAAAGTCACAAGGATTCAAGTTAGGCGAATAAGGAGACTAAGGAGCCACAGTAATGTTTTTACTGGATAAAAACTCGTTTACTGAAATGGCTGTATGACAAGGCGCATGGTCGTAATGCAACATCCAGTTGTTCTTGATGTTTAGTCTCACACGCATGACCCTTTTTCGAAGTTTTTCAAGAATCTCTGTGTAAAAGTGTTGATTTACTGTTTGGCCTGGAGGCACAAACTCTTCGTGAACAATTCCCCGGCTATCAAAAAAACAAATTAGAATGCATTTTACCTTCGACTTGTTCATTCTTGCTTTTTTGGGTCTTGGAGAGTGTGCCATTCCATACTTCGGCACTTGTTTCCGGGTCGTATTCATTTTTAAAACATTTTGAAAACAACTCGTCACACATTTTTAAAACGCACTAGAAAAAAACCGGTTTACGAAAACACAAAGGACAAACAAATGACTCTAACAAGTTCAAACTTGTACTAAAGGTGTTAACCTACCGCCCTTCCAAGTTCCGTCTCCGCATTGTTGCTAGATCGGGCGCTATGTTGCCAGTCTCATTACTTAATTTACACATCTCGTATCTTTAGGGCCATAGAAAAAAATATATAATAAAGGAACAACAAAGATATCTGTAAATATTTTACACTACATTTGTAAATACCTTTAGATCTTTAGTGTACAATCGATTATTTTTGAGATTTCCGTAGTGTATTTTTAGTTTTAGGGTAGGTCCCTATTTTTGTAAAAAACATTTTTAATATTCTAGGAAACAGTAATTCCCCACATGATGAATTATTGCCACACTAGAAATAATAAATTACACAGTAAAATAATGAGTATTTACTAACATCTCAATCATTAAAACTGTTATTAAAAAAAGGGTCCTTACAACTATCACGATGTATTATCAAAACAGACAGACCAGTTTTTACATAGTATGATTTAATTAGTGGTTTTTCCTTTTCTGCTTGGTATCAGCCCGAGGACACCGTTGATCTTTTTGTGGCTTTCAGATAAATTTATTCTGGATAAGGTCTGAGACTGGCGCTAGGAGAAATCGAAATTTAGTCTAATGGGATTTGAAATTAAGTTGAGATCAAATAAACAGTATGCCCACGGGTAGGGTTTCCAATAGATATCTATAATATAATATTTCGACAAAAAAAAAAAAGTTTTATAATTGTTTTCTGATATGAACATAATTTGTTTGGACCTCTTCAAGTGGTATTGAATGATTTTTGAGTGTGTCAATACATGTTATTTGGTATGTGTCAATATGTAATACTCAAAAGATCAAAATTGACTGATAAAATTTAAATTTATATTTTTTCCGATACCCTGTATATAAAAATTATCTTTCTTTTTCTCATTGTTATTCGTATTTTTTGCTGTATCTGGTTAACAAAAACTTTTCTCCAGATAAAAAAGCGAATAGATGATTATATTTTTATTACAAGTTTGAAAGTCGCTTTATTAAAAACATGTTTATTAATACGTAAATAATTCACTTAGACAGCCCAAAGGAACTCTAAATATATTCAAGCAAACTTCCACAAAGCTTTTAATTCGGTCTCCCAAACAGGCTTTAACTTTTTTGATAATTATCGCCGCCAGAGGTACTTATCTAACTTAAAAAAAAGGTCAGACGCCGATTAGTTCTCTCAAACGGAAACTCACCTTTTGTTTTCTTTTTGTTATATCTACCTGGCATTTACACTGATAGTGGTAATTTTCATTAAGGGGTTTATAGTTAGGCTTTCACTTCCCTCTTCTCTATCTTTATTCGTTGAAGAAAATTGTACAATTAAAGACAAAAAAATATACAGGGCGTTCCATTATTAACGGGCCCCTACAGATTCTTTGAATAAAAACATTACGATTTAACCAAACTTATCTTAGTCCAAAGATTATTGCTAACCAAGATACAAAGTGTCAAAGTTATAATTTTATTTTCAATTTCCGTAACTAATTTCTTTAGAAAACAAAATTTCTTTGCAACATTTGGTGATTAGTGTTTTTTTGAGGAGGGGAATTTTAATTTGTCAATCATTTTGTTGTAAGTTGTAGATGGCGCTCCCTGCAGCATTCTGAATACATAAAAAATGGTGTAAGTTTTTCGAAATATTTTTGATTTTTTTTTTAAATTGGGAGCTTTTTACAATTTTTCTAATATACCGTATAAGTCCTTCTAATTTTAATGGAAAATGATAAATACGCCTGGGGAACAAAAAAAGCGGTGCAACTTTATGATTCCATGGGCGTGCATATATCTTTTTATAAATTCGAAAATTGTGAAATAATTTTTTTTCATTCAAATCAATATAGGAGATTAAAATTAGCCTGCATACAAAACTATTAATATTTGTAATATAATTTGCTGTAAATAATGCTCATTTAGCCAGACAATCTCAAAAAATTGTCTGTGTTAATAAACCTAGCTGAAATACACGTCACTGGCGTCTTAAACAAGTAGTTTAAGTTCCTAGTTCCTAAAGTCGTAAATCATTTTAACGACGTCGTAAAAATTTTATGGCACAGTGGATCGAATAAGTATTTGGATGTATTACATATAAAGCAATCCTATAGTATAATGGTCGGCATTTGCTGGTGCATTCGCGGCATCGCGTTGCCGGCTCTTCAAAATTTTCTTAAGTATGGTAACAAACATACAAGTTGTTTTAATTTATAATTATTTTTTCCAGCAATTTTAAACGCTTTATTTTAATGCTAACTAATAAATTTATATCTATGTATTTTTTTTAAATATTTCCAAACTAGCTTTCTAAGAACGTCACGAACTAACAGTTTACTGCAGGATGAAGTATACTTGTATAGTGAGCTTAGCAATTCTAGAAAATAGATCTGACAACCCTGCTTTTTTCTACCTATTTTCAATTTAGAATGGAAATAGAATACAATTAATTTGATTTAATTAATTCGACTTATGATGTTTTTCTTACCCTGGTACTTTTTTTTTTGTAAATCAAAGAACAGCGTTGTTGAAGCTGTTGAAGTAAAATTGCTACTGATGGCAAAAAGTAGGGGTAAGTCTGTAAACATGATGAAACTTGTGCAGCAAAAACAGAATAATTTGAGCATTATTTTTTTTGGTTATCCTCACTAGAAAATAGAGAAGTCTAATAATTTATAAGTCATTTATGGAAAAAATATGTAGATATTATTACAAAAAAATAAATAAAATATATTTCTGCACAAAATGTTTGTATAGCAACGCGTTTTCTTACTCTGGTATTTTCTTTTCTAAATCAAATAACAACTGTGTTGAAGCTGGGGGAAGTAAAATTGTTGCTGATGGTAAAAAGTAGGGGTAAGTCTGTAAACATGCTGGACCTTCTGATGTTGCAAAAACTGTATAGATTGAGCAACATTTTAGTTATCCTCACTAGAAAATACAGAGGTCTAATAATCAATTATAAGTTATTTATGGAAAAAATATGTCGATATTATTACAAAATATATAAATAAAATGTATTGCTACACAAAATGTTTGTATAGCAACGCGCTGAAATGAAATTTTCGAAGTCACTTTCAACAATCAGTGAAAAATTTGTGGAAGAATATATTTTTTTAATATTCTCAGCAAGTAAATAACGTTTACAAACCAACATGAAGAAATATATACACAGTTGCACTGTTATATATCGCGTATTTTTTTCATATAAACGCAACAAGCCTCATTAAAAAATAATCCCATTAGCAATGTTACTCAATACCGGAGATAATCGAGCCAAAGTTTTCCCACTGGTCCATGTGTATTGCGCCAAAATATCTACTTACTTACATCTGTTGGGATATGTGCTCGTGGTCCGCAAAACTTCGACAGTCGTAGCAACCAACCAACACTTCACTTTTAGAAGCACAGTGTAAATAAAGCAGACGTATAGAAGTTGAAATTTAAACAACTGATGAAATCCTACTAGTTTCACAATTACTGTGGACGACCGTCACATGATAAAAAATGCTAGATGGAATTTATTGTCGCAAAATGGAAATCAATTCGCTAATTAATTTAATGAACTTTAGTAAATTATGCCTGGCACAATTGGATCCAAAAGCAGCACCTTAATAATATGGATTTTTGTGTTACCATTCAAATGAAATGCGATTTCTTATCAATAAGATTGTATTAGTTTAAAATATGTTTGTGTAACAACTTGTTTGAATAGTGATAGTTTCTGAGAAATGAAAAATCATGCAAAATCATCTAGATATTCGAATGTTGCCTTCAGTCTAGTCTAAGAATAGATTGCAATAATATGGAACGGGATGAATTATTTATAGACTGTTATCGTTTTGTTAAAAGTGATGTCTGTAACAACCATTACATTGACTTCTGGAGATATTTTTATTACATAGTTATCACTTATCAGTTTACGTGTAGATAGAACGGTAGCATGGCCAATTAGCGGAGTTATTATGCCAAAGGAAAGAAATATTACTATATGTTACTATGATATGTGGCTATTCGATCCTCGAAATTGGCTGAAAATTTGTTGGGAAGGGAGATCCCTTCCCAAGTCTTGGATTTGATAATATCACCTTCTGTACATATTTGTAGAAATGTAGGCATTACCGATAGCAGTGGCGGTGCGTGATCCTAAGATTGGGGGTGCACCATACATAAAAATAACGATAATCATAAGAATAATAAGAATATCCCTAATATGAGATAAATATTTATCTCATATTAAGGTTATTCTTATTAACTCTATTAATTTGAAAACTTACCTAATATTCTTTGTAAATGAGCTCAATTCTGCGATTTTTACATTGTGCAAATTTTTCAATTACTTTCTTGTTAAAATTTTCTATATTTGTAATAAAGTCTTTTTCAATGTAGAGCATAGCCAAAGCCGACAGTCTTTCCTGGCACATGGTGTTGCGCAAAAAATGTCTTTATTCGTTTTAAATAGAAATTTTCCACAAAAACGAATACAATTAATAATAATGTTTAAAACATACCTGTTTTTTGAAACCGCTTCATTGTGTGCTGCCACTGCTCGTCGATGAGCAGAATCGAGCATTGTCGCAATATTTGCAGTGCCTAGCATGGCTAAATTCAAAACATTATTCATGTGTCCAGCAGAATTTGCATGTTTTTTTTTATTTCCTCGTTTATGTGATTTAAATCCGTTACTCCAGTTTTGGTCCAAGGTGTTTCTCCGCCAAACAAAACACTGCGTTCAATACATCGCATCCACTTAACCACAAATGTTTTTTTAAATAAGTCATTATTAAATGTTCTTACAAATCGTTTACTTTTTCCTTTCACGGCTAATTTTAAATTAATTTGTGGAGTGGGCCTACCTAGAGTTTTAATTTGCACTTTTTCCTCCAAACTCAAGCTAGAGAATGGAGTTTTTAATAAGTTTTGAATATAATTCATTATTCCAAACTAGATTGTAACCGAGTTTATATTTATAAAACGTGAGCGATAAAACAGCAATCGCAATGTACGAAAACAATTCACAAACTAACCGATCGATAACTCTCGTGCGCTCTTAAACTCCGTACATCATATCTATAGGATTCGCCCACTACGCGTAATAATTGTGGAGGGGCAAGCAGTAACAATACGCGTTCGCTTTTTCGTATTGCACGGAAGCATGATCGTCGTGCCGCTTTTTCGTATTGCGCGTGTCGACTCCCGCGCCGCGATCGGAAACCAGTGGCGTTGGAGATAGAGACCTAGCGTCTAGTGGATTCGTAACGCTGCGGCCATATAATATTCAGATGGTATTAACGCTAGGGATGCGGCAAGGCGATAAATTAAGAATGCATCCATTAATCACTAAATACAATTATTAATGCTAAATTGTTGGTAGTGCGCGCGCACCAGCGCACCATATAGCCCACCGCCCCTGACCGATAGTGATGTTATGTTACAGGACTATATTATAGATGACTCATCAGGAATAGGAGGAATTTCGTGATTAGTTTAGTGATTAGTTAGGAATTAGTTAGTATAACTAGTTAGTGACGAGTAGTTAGTGTAAGTTATTAGGGTTATAATTACGTTATTACAGTACTTATACTATTATTGTACTGTATTTCATTTTTATATTATTTAACTTTTTTTATTGATTTCTTTTCTTTAATTTTATTAACGCAATATGTATTTTCTATTTACCCAATAAAAATATTTTTATTATATAAAGTTAGATTTATCAAAACACACACATTCAGAGTTTAGAATGAGCAAAATGGTGATAGCAATATTCAATAAAGACATTACAAACAGAAAATTGGAGTAAATAATTTTGCCCAGCTAAATTGTACTGATCGAAACACTGTGCGCTGTGGCTTAAGCCGTTTTCTCCACACCCCAAAAAGCAACCCTATGTCGAAATTTGATTTCGCAAGATTTTGACGCCAGTTTGAGAGACCTACAGGATTGAATAAGAAGGACGCTGTCGGATAAAGACTCCATCCTGGCACACATGAAGACCTCCTCAATAAGTTCTGTGTATTTGTTAATAATAATAACAATAATTTGTTGATAATAATAAGTCCTTCATAACGGAATCTTAGGGTGAAAAATGTTAACTGCATTATATGTATGTATTAAAGTAATTCCACTTAAAGCTGGGTCGTTTTTTTTCGTGTTGAAATTTCAGCCTTCTTCACTCACTTTACTACGTTTGTTTTTCCATGGTCCCAGAGTTTTACGTCTCTTAATAGCAGATTACTCGCAGACTGGCTTTATGGTTCTCCACATTTTCCTTTTTATGTATTAAATATTATGTAATCGTTCTAATTACCTACTTATATTTTAGGGGCACATAATTCTCTAATGCATTCACCTTAAAAGCGTTTTTATGTGCAGTATTTTTAAAAGGTAGCCAAACTTGGATTTTATCACAATAATGCGAACTAACGGACAACAAAAATTGTTTGGGGTCTCAGTGGTTGGTAAATAGGAATTAATCCTATAGAAATCAAAGATTTATTTACTAGTTGATTCATTTGAAGGAAAAAAACCGAATTATTGTTAATCCGATTACACGGAACTGAACCAAAAGCGTCTTGTAAAAGTAAATGCAGAAAGTTGTAGGGAATGAAGTGTGTATTTAATACTCCTTTTCATTTTGCTTGTGGTCTAGTAAATATTTTAGTTGATATCTCGTGGGAAAAAACGCTCTTGTTTTTAATAGAGTGTAATGTGACCAAAAATGTAAAAAGTGGTATGAAAAAGGTAATACTAATGAACTTATAATTAAGTATATTGAAACCGAGAGGTTTCAAATTTGTGTTGTTACAGCAATCTATATAGGAACGTACTGAAAATACCGTATCTACACCGTTACCTCTTGTATGAAACTTTGATCTTTGAAACTACAGCCTAAAGCTTCGAACTTAAGGAATTTTCTGAAGGTACTTTGTATAAATGAGTAGACTATATATCTATCGAATATCTATCTATATCGAAACTATTTCCATAAACCATCCTGTCTTCTCGTAACCATTAAAATGCTACCGAGCTTTGAAAAATGGAGACTCGAGAAACTTTAATATACTGGGTGTCTCAGCTTTTAGTTTACAGACTTTATCTGCTCACCCAGGATAGTTAGCAAAAAAAATTATATACAAAAGTTACTTGAATTCATGAGGCCTATAAAATGACATATTCCGTTTGACATGTGCTAGTGACCTTGAGGTTATGTCAGTGTCAATATAAGTTTTTTAAATACAACACCCTATGTTTTTCGACATTTTTGTATTTACCGAACAATTCTACACATATTTCATGTAACATACCCTATACCTATCTTCAACCGTTTTCGAGATTTTCAAAGTCAAACAGCTATTATTTCACAATACAAAGAATTTTCAGTTTGCCTTGCCAGTTTTGAAATAATTGAGAGGTATTGTTAAAAGTAATTTTAATCAGATCAATGGGATATTTCAGTAATTATAAGCAATTAGTTTAATACATTTTCAAATTGAGCTGGCAAACAAGGCAAACTGAAAATTCTTTGTATTGTAAAATAATAGCTGTTTGACTTTGAAAATATCGAAAACGGTTGAAGATAGGTGTATGGTATGTTACATGAAATATGTGTAGAATTGTTCGGTAAATCCAAAAATGTCGGAAAATACAGGGTGTTGTATTTAAAAAACTTATATTGACACTGACATAACCTCAAGGTCACTAGCACATGTCAAACGGAATATTTCATTTTATAGGCCTCATGAATTCAAGTAACTTTTGTATATACATTTTTTTGCTAACTATCCTGGGTGAGCAAATAAAGTCTGTAAACTAAAAGCTGAGACACCCTGTATATATGTGTATATCACAGTATACAAAGAATCAGATATAACTCTCAGATCAGTTGTTATGTTAGCTATATAGGTTGCTGTTAATTATGCCAAACTGTCAATAGCGGTGTTTCGATTTCTTAGCTTCCATCCTCAAGCCCACTAGAGGCGAAAATGGTTTATTTAAAAGTTAATTTGTTTCTTACTGAGAAATCTGGATATATAGTCCATTGTTTCAAACCAAGTTTAAAACAATATTTAACTATACTTGAAAAAATAATAGGTAAATATTTAATATATAATCAGAATATTCCATATTACAAATACCTATTATTTTCTTTCTAACGTGCTCCAAATTGAAATGCAGTACCGTTTACAAATACTTGTTTAATTTTGTGTTATAAATGAGATTATTTCATAATTTAATGAACACAATTTACCTGTTCTTTAAATAGTTGAATTATGGCTCCTATAATTTTCTGGTGTGGGCACTTTTCCAAAGTGGGCACTATGTTTTCGCGTTTAATTATTTATTGTATTGCGCGATGATTCCCAAAAGTTCACCGAGAGTTTTGTGAGCGGACTAATTTTTGGAGTGGGAATCGTCGAATAAATATATCTCTTATACAATAAAATAACGAATAATGTCAATAATACGACGTTTTCAGAAAAATTACATATTCATTGTATCTGATGTGTAACTGTCCAAATAATGTTTTATCTGGCGGTGTCTATTTTTAACAGTGATTTCGCATTTAGAACTTGTTTCTGCGTGTCTATTTTGCAGAGGGCTGGTGCTGATGGCTGTCTGGACAGGGATGTACAGGGCAAGTTCGTGAGAAGTCCTACCCCCACTTTCTTAGTTATTTTTAGAGCTACAATGTTTTACAGGGACAACATATTTCTCCTGCAATCACAGCTGCTACATTCTTGTTTCAATTATTTTTCTGACGGCATATTCTGATATTACAGAAAAAAAAGTTACCCTTGTAAAAAAATTCGTAGCTTCAAAAATAACGAAGAAAGAGGAGTTGGAATTCTCACGAACCTGTCGTACACGAGATACGTGCCACCTCCTCCAGAATTTCATTACTCCTTTGGTTTTATCCAAGAAGTCTAGACCTAAGTCTTCTTGGTTTTATCAAAAATTAAATCCTTTGGAAAATTAGAGACTTTAGGAAACCATTTTCTTGTTGCTCATAGGGGTTTCAACAACTGCAATTTTTTGAGTCCCAAAATGAAACAAGTTAATAAAAAATCTGAATTAATAAAGAAATTACCCATAGTAAAATTATATAAGATAATGTAATATTACAAATCATAACAAATCCTGTCTTCTTACGAAACAAAACAAAGCATTAGATATATTTGATTATGGATGACTATCAAATGTATTTTTTAAGAATAAGATAAGAAACGAAGTGGAAAACAATTAAATTACACAATATTTTGGCTAATAAAAACAATGTTAAAAGTCATAAAAAATGAAATTTTGTCTTTAAAAAATAAAATAAAACGGAGCAATAAAAATGTACGATATATACTAAAAAGAGGAATATTATTTAAATTGAGCAATTGTTTTTTTTGTTAGAGAAAATTATATTCTATGCTCCTTTTATATGATTTTTCTTTTGTAACAATTAAATTTATTTATTCAATAAATAATATATTTATTTATTCAATAAATAATATTTATTAATAAATTTTTTAATTATAATAAATATTGTATATTACAAGGTATCCGGAAAATGCGTGTAAAACATAATAGAAGAGATTCCTTGAGTCAAAAGAAAACGATTTGGGCCAACTTACATACATATAGCTAAAGTTTAGCTATAAGCTTTTCTTACTTCTTGTAATTTTGCTTGAATGAGTGGCTGAGCCAATAAAAGATAATTTTAGAATGACTACGTGTTCAGGCAGCTAGTAAACATAGTAACCAGAAATAGTAGTCTGCCTTGCGTTTCTTCTTCAATGCAGCGACTAAACAAATCAGCTGTATGCTATATGCTATATGCTAGTTCGCCTAAATCGTTTCTTTTGGGTGAAGGAATCTCTGCTGTTACGTTGTACATTCATTTCCCGGACATTCTGTATACTATCATTTTTTATTCTAAAGTTTATGAGTTAAAGTTAAAAACAGTGTTTAAAGATTAGATTTTATATGAAGTACATTTACATATAACTGTTTATTAAATTTACATTCATCTATATTCTTAATATTCATTCTATTGTTATATTTACTGTTGTGTTTCATTTCCACAGAATATATGCAAGTCTATTTTTTTCACATCCTCGAATCACTGGCGTTGTCACCATTGAAAATAAATCTAGCAAAATTTAATGCATATATGTAATAATTAGTTGATACTTTAGAGTATGAAAGTATGACAACAGGTACGGTTTGTTTACTCTGTTTTATTGATATTTATTGCACTAGTGAACCTTTACGAGTTAATGTGACTAAATTTGAACCAATGGAATACCTTTTATTAGTCTTAAAATAAACAAAACTATTACCTATCCTTAAACTAATCAGATTCCTACTCCACCACTGAATATCTTAACTGTTGTGGAAGGACATGCTATGCGAGCACGTGATTTCCAATACGATTTGTAGCTCATAATTTGTGATGACTCATTTCATTATTTGTTAGACTATAATTGTTCATATTTGGAAACTGGGAAAACGCCAGGTCCTAGTCATGTCAGGACTATATATCTCACCACCAGGCTGGAAACGTAGAAATAACCGAGTAAAATTGCAATGTCGGACTCTTTGAAACTTTCGTTTATCTAGTTTGTCTGATGTTATTATCTAATCACCTAATAGCTTTGTTAACTAATAATTATGATTTATGGTAATATAATTCGTCGCAAAGTTAACTAACCTTTCACCACAATATGAAATATCGGCTTCCATTTAATAAAAGTTTAAAGTTGTTGATTAAAGTAAAGTATAATCAATGATATGCAAAATTAATATGTTTTTGTTCTTAAGCTATGTATATGTTGTTCGTTAAGATTTTAACACTGTCCTTGAGTAGAGAATAAATATGAGAAAATAAAAATCATTGAAGTACAATATTTTAATAAATACCTTTTTTGATATAGTATTATAACTTTGCCAAATTTAGTTTTTGGTTATGTGTAAAAAAATGTAATCAAAAAATGTTCTGATCCGTTGATATCTATTTAACACGAATAGGGATAGTCTATAGGTCTTTCAAATTCTCACAATTTGAATATTAGGTTGATTCATTATTATTTTAATAAACAATATTTGTTATGAAAAAAAGAACCATAAAAAATTCAACAAAATAATGGGCATAATATTCCTTCTCGGAAATGGTAGCAGGTGGGAACGCAACCGAGGAAAGAACATGGAAATGGTTGGTTTGAAAAGTGGGTATTTCGATATGAACGAGAGAGATGACTGGTTATAACGAAATAGATGAAAATAGCGGTTATGTCGAAGTTTAAAACGAAACTTTGTTGTTGTCAAACTTTCGACGAGTGGCTGTCACAACTGCCACAATAAATAATGGATGTCATATGATGTAACAGACTCGACAATTAAATAAGGTTATAAATTTAAGATCTTTTTTAAATTAAAGGAAGAATCTTTTTTGCTTGGCCAATTTTGATGACGTTTTCTTTGGATTGCTCGTTATTTGCAAGCTGTTGAATGAATTGCCCATCCTTGTTTGTTCGCCGTTATTTAGCATAATATCGTCATCAACCACTTTTGTTGTGTATTGTTATTAATGATTATTCTGGAGTATATTCACCCTTTACTTCAATAACTGCTTCCCATTTGCTACCACCACCACCAGTGACCACCAACTCATCCAAATCCCTATAAATTTTGTTTGCCTGTCATTTCTTCAGTGATCGATTAACGTGGTAGTTCATATGGATTTAAGAACACGACGGACTCAACACGCGGACATGCATTATCGTGGCGGAAGAGGATTTTGTTCTTGGATTGCAACATGAAGGCAATCATGTTGAGCCAGGTAGACGTCGCCATTGATGTTGAATTGTCGTTTGCCGTTTTTGTCCGTAATCCGACATTGAAGTCTTCCGCATTCGAGTTGTCATGTTTTCGTCCTCTCCCACGGCTGCCAGAAATGCCAGATCGTAGAAATCCGGTGGTTGACCTCTTCCTGGATTGTCCTCCAAGCTGGTGTCACTTGATTTGAAGCGGGCAAACCACTCTCGACATTGTCTCTAATTGTTCCTTCGCCAAAAAGCTCGTTGAGATCGCGAAATGACTGTGCTGCTTTTCATCCTTTCTCGAACCGGTAAAGCATAAATGACGAATATGAACATGATTTTCGATACGAATTTTTATCAACTAAACAGTGAAGAATATTTTAATGAAAACAAAAGTAAACGAAACGAAAAGTATCACTAACACGAACCGCGCCAATATAAACGCCGGATAATTTAATTATGAATCAACTCAATGTATTCCTGCTTTACCTTGCAACGTCCAATTACCAGACACTTTTATTTGGAATAAAAACATCTGGACAAATGGATTTAAATTACGAAGTTCTTTCATACTTTAACAGGTTAGTAAACCGATGGTAAACTGAAATTATGTTTACTATATCGGATTAACGTTTGTTTTTCGACTTGTAATTTTCAATATTTTTGTTAGACTATTCGGTGTTTGAAGTTATAACACATGGTCAACTCTGCACTATTAACGGTTTGATTATCTAAAACTTCTAGCGGAAAACACGAATTTCTTGTTTGTGTACAGAACATTATTGAATGTTCGGTAGGTTAATATGAAAAATAATTGGATGTCATCATGATGTCATGACAACGCCTTAATTTCAACAATGTTCACAGTACTGCGTTGTTTCAAACGACCCGTAGCTTTCTAATAATTTCTGTACAAACAACACTTTGATTTTATTATTGTTTTTCTTGACCTTCTGTATATTTTTGTTGTTCTCTTCAAAAATAAAGGACCCCCACACAATTTATTGCCCCATATTTTTGACAATCTATCACATAGTGAGGATTGTGCTTCTGATTGCTGGAAGTACCTGAAATTTTACTTCCTTACGTTTTCGCAATGTGTTTGTGGCCTTTCTCAGACACAGACACGTTCTGCCCGCACCAGGTGGCGAAACTGGTCTCAGTTATTTTCCATTCAGACAACGATACTCAATAATGAATTAAAGAATGTCAAATTTGCGAACATCGTACAAGTCTGCTGACATTTGACGCAGGGCAAATACTAGGAATCCACCTTTTTCTATTTGCCTTTTTACGAAGTGAATTTAAATGATGTTTGTACATGTATATGTTATGTTTCCCTTTCGCATTTCGCGATCATATGACTGATGACCTCAGCAATGGTATATTTGCTATAGATAACCATAAAAAAATGCGAGTATGTGTGAATTATGAATTATGAATTAATGTGTCGATTTGTGTCGATTTTCTAAAATTAAAGTGATAGAAATCTCTTTAAATTCAAATAATTTCTTTATAATACACATATTTTCGACTTTATTTACAATTTCACACTCATATTTACAATGAAATGAAAGTTTTAGGAGTTTGAAGATATAACGTAAATATATTTAATAGCTATTTGGAATACATAATCTATTAGTGGCTGCATGTGAACGAATATTTAAATATAGGGTGGCCCATCGAAAATGAAACAAGCCATCTGTCGGGTGCTTAACGCAGTTTTCTAACAAATTGCTCAGACACGTAGATTTTGTTTTGAAGGGGGAAACATTTTGCACATACTTTCTGCACTGTCACTTCAACCCCTAAGCGACCTCGCTTAGGGGTTGAATTTCCCAAAATTTCAAATGATGCAAGGGTCAAGTGATATCTCATTTGAAAGCCCATTTAATTTTCTCTACAACCGTACGTCATTCTTAAATTTCAACTGATTACTTTTTGAGAAATGGCGTTTTAAATATTTCAGTTATGGTTTGATTATTTCTTTATTGAAAGTTGAAAACGAACACCTCCATCTTGCATACTGTGACATTTGTGGAGTGTCATTAGTGACAGCTGACAGTTATTAAGTTTTATAGTTTGCATATTCAGTCTAGTTAGTTTATACACTACCTGCTGTAAGAATTGTATGGAACGACAGATTAACAATCTAGAAGTCAGATGAATATTCTAGAATATGTAAAAACTATAAATAGTGGTGTTGTTGCTAGGATAAAGTTAGTTGTGATTCGAATGTTAAGGTCGAAGAGTTGTAGAGTATTAATAAACGCGTTTTTGAATTGAAGAAGTAAATTATTTAAAGAGAAATACATAAAAAATACAATAATAAAGCATTTCTGGCGTAAAATAGTCTTGCTTTGAGGTTGAGAAGTGTAAATTTTACTTTTCAAATGGCCCCACAAAAAGTAATCCATAAGGCTCAAATCTGGCCACTTTGCAGGCCATTCGAAAGCTCCTCTTTTGCCGATCCAACGTACAGAAATGTATTATCTAAGTACTCTCATAGTCTCACGTCATAATGAGGAGAAACATAATTTTGTTAGAAAAATACCTGATTTTCGTCATTTTCAAACACACCTTAGAAGTAGACGCATATACCTTTTATATAACATCGTAAAAATATTACATACTTTGATGTATAACTCTGAACGATTAATTTCTTTTGAGAATACGTTGTAAAGTGAATCAAAATATTTTCATGTGAATCATTTTGGATTCTGTTTGCCAAGAAACCGTAAAGATATGGAATTAAATCGCCGCAATCACTGTTATCAGTTTAGCGGGTAATTGAGTATTATTGTTATTATCTAACAGAGATAACATTTTTTTACGATAAAAAAAGTCAATACCGGTCAAAATATAATCCGTATGAAATACCATGACTTTATACCCTGTACGATGACGAATAATTGTGTACCCTGTACGATGACGCAAGACATAGGCAACCGCGTAGAATATGAAAGGGGGGGTCGCCTCAATTCCTATTTATTGCAGTAGTCCGGTGATAGCTGGTGACGTTGTACAAACAGGTTGCTTTTGTAGACAAGGGATTTTGAATACAAAAGGTAGAAGGTCGTCACATACAACGAATTTAAAATTGTTACGCCGTCTTTACTTAGCAATCCGAATCTGTGCCCAGTGCCAACAAAAGCTTTTCCCCTCTGCTAATAAAAAAAAACAGCTACATCTGAAACGAAGTGGATTCTATTTGCACGGTAATTTTGTTTTGGGTTTTTCAGTTGACGACAGAATACGTAGCTAGAAACTTTTAAAGGTAAAGTGCATCCCTTTTGTCCCGATTTAAAATTAAGCTTTACAGAGTTGACTCGACAGACCGCTTCATAAGATAGGTTTTGTCATGTTTCTGCTGAAGATAACGCTTGTCCTGAATATAAAGTATGTTCAGGTGTTCCACCTGAGGCGGTTTCTTTCATAACTGTTTTACTGTAAATTTATGGAAATGGAGAAAATCTCTAGGATTATAAATATTTTACAAATATGCACCGCATCTTTTGGGGCAACTTTTTATTATTTTTACAGCTACAATTAAATTAGGTACACTTAATTTTATTAAACTGTGAAAATAATATTTTACACAGAATTTGTACATTAAAAATGTTCGCTTTTCTCTACAATTTACTGCTAAATACTAGAAATTATTACTACGTTTATTGGCTTTCCCAATATAAAAAACCTACGAGTTTTCCAAACATTTTCTGTTTTTTTAAAACCCCTTGAATTCCCTATTGTTGCTTCTGAAAATTACAACATATTGAATAGTTAAATTAGCAATAATATATAATATAAGAAAGAAATAAGCGCATATACCGGGTGTCGATGAAACCATGCATCGGTTTTCTTACTTAAAGGATGACGGTTTTTCCCGCTACGAACCGCAAATTTCCAAACGGAATACCCTGTATATTCTAACATAATTAGATTCTGCATAAAATTTGCTATACGGCATATTTAAATTTTTGACATTTCGATTAAAGATGGCGGAGTTGTAAAAGTTTTTCGTAATATTCAGAATTAGTTAGTAAAATGTTTATATAACAAATATCGTCAAAGTAGGCCTTGGAAGTGGAAATATTACTCATCTTTGACATTCTCGAATTTTAAGTAAACGAATATTGAACCGTCCAATCATTAAAGAATGAATTAAAATGTTTTTGAGCCATTTTTGCGCAGCTGTTACTACATATTTTTTTAATTGTAACTTAAATTGTAAAAAACCAACCAAGTCTGCTTAAAGTTAAATTTTCAGGCACATATTCGGTTTAGACTATTTAGGTATGCATGAGATTGCATGTATTCATAAATAAAAATTTGCATCAGGTATGCTGTCTGTGCTATTGTTGAGGAGCAAATTCACATGTTGTATTTAGGAGTATAAAGTGATATATGCGTCTGCATATAACGAATCAAAACCAGCAGAGAAAATGTGGGTAGTGAGACGATCCTTTATTCAGTCTACACAGGGTGTCCCAGTTTTTGTGAGCAGCATTTTTAGGTTATGTACAAAACGTGATTTAGTTCATATGAGAAATTTCATATGAAAATAAGTCGTTAAACGATTAGTTTTAGACATACAATGTGATAAATTTTTAATAAAAATATTTTTTTTATTTACTCTCAACGGTGAGAGCTATAAGGTTCCAATTTTGCAAGTGAAGTAGTGCAATGAAAGCTCAGTCATAGACAAAGCTTTCACTGTTATTGAGTAAACAGAATAAATAATCAAGAAAAAATCAAAGTTCATCACCTTGTATGTCGAAATATCTTAACTCAAAACTCTTAACTTTTTACTTGGAAACACTTTTTCTACAAAACCCCTAAAGCCTTAATCAAAAAATCTGGGACACCCTGTATAGTTCCTTCAGCTCTTTGTAAAAATGCGCTTGGTACGTCATATTATACAAGCTTTAAAAGTTTTGTTCTTGTCCTTGAAAAGTTACTAGTTGGTAGTTGAAAATATGTATATTTATGTTCTAAAACACAGATTCATATTAAGACTAATAAAGACTTTATCTGATGAGTTTTACTATAAACAGAAATGATTTCTATGGTATATTATGGAAAAATAGGTATTTATTTTCCGATGTAGCTGATACCATATTTTTAATAAGCGAGCCGGTATGGTTTCTAACATCTCAAAATGCCTATTTAATTGTTAAATTTCCTACAAAGTTCAACTAAATATTAGGTACAGCTCTAAGAAAACCTTTGTCGCAACTTATGTAATGCTTATATTTTGCTAGAAGCAGAATTTGTATTTGAAAAATCACGAAGTCGTTGCTATTTCCTACTGGGATTATACAGAGTAATGTGCGTAACATCTTGCATGATTGGACACTTTTTCCTTATTTTGTGTTACATTTCTCGATATGTTCATGTATTTGATGTATATTTTCCTAATACGTTTTGATATGAACGTATAAGGATTCCTCGTCTTTTTCAAATATAGAGTTTGTAGAAACCAGTAATATACAAATATTAAAAGCTGATTTCGTGTCCTAGAACTGATCTCTATAAATAAAATAATATCTGCTCTACACTTTTACATTTTTAGCATGAGAGATAAAAATGAACTTGGCGGATACATAATTGGAATAAAAAAAACACGGAACAGAGAAAAATATGAACAACAGACAATATATAAATATACCCAGTTGTTGTTGATTTTTAACCCATCTTTAAAATCAATTTCGATTGAAAGATGATATTTTTCCTTTCGTTTTATTCTTCGATAAAAAATCCATCTTTCTGAAAAATATTTTCACTACTATATTTGACGTAATCATTTTAGAAAGCCGTAAAGCTAAAATAGTTTATCTTCGACATTACTGTTAGTAATATTTTTTTATTAATGATCATTTTCGATCAGTTTTTTCTTAATGACCATCACTTTAACACATTTTTATTATAACCATTCTTGAAAACTTTTTGTCAGCCTTAATTCACTATGGGAAATGGGAAATTATATAATATAAATACTTTTAATAAGGGTTTGTCCGGAGTAAGTCTGTCAGTTTTTTTCCCCGGGGTCTTTTCGTGCCAGCCCGCCTTTACGTCTGGATTTGTGGGGGATCTGAAACGATCCAACAAGCGTCGTTGTACCGGTCGTTTACGGTCGCATCGGTTATACGTTACATGCCCGGTGCAAGAAAAATCACTCGCTTGAGATGGCATCATTTTTTGAACTGAAAAGTGCTGGGGAAACCATTCCAATGTTGAAGAAGGCTTTCGGCGTCGATTGTCTTTCGGGCAAGCAAATTTTCCGGTGGCACAAGGCCTTCGCAGAAGGTCGGGAAGATGTCAACGACGAGAACCGCGCTGGACGGCCATCAACCTCCAGTTCCGACGACAATGTGAAACGTGTGCGTGACTTGTTGAACACTGACCGTCGTCTAAGTGTCCGTTTAATTTCCGAAACATTAGACATTACGAAAACCATTGTTCACGAAATTGTGTCGGAGTCTTTAGGAATGAGGAAGGTGTGCGCGAAGCTCGTGCCAAAAGTGCTAACGGACGATCAACAAAAAGCGAGGCGCGTCGAAACCCATGCCAAGAACTTTTGGACACCTGCGAAGACAACCCCGCTTTCCTTGATGACGTCATTACCGGGGACGGAAGTTGGGTCTTTGAATACGATCCGGAGACGAAGAGGCAAAGTGCGGAATGGCACACGTCGAACTCCCCTCGTCCCAAGAAGGCCAGGATGTCCAGGTCAAAAATCAAGACAATGCTGATTGTCTTTTTTTAATTGCCGGGGATTGGTCCATCATGAGTTCGTTCCGCAGGGGGCAACCGTAACCGGAAAGTTTTACGTCGAGGTACTGAAGCGGCTAAAACGCAGGGTGAATCGCGTCCGCCCAGACATCTCAAAATTCTGGAAGCTTCACCACGACAATGCGCCTTCGTACACCTGCTTCCTCGTGGCCGATTACCTCGTCAAGGCAGGTATCACCGTTGTTCCCCAGCCTCCCTACAGCCCCGATGTGGCCCCCCAGACTTTTTTCTATTTCCGCGCCTCAAAACCCCAATGAAAGGACAGCATTTTGGGTCGGTGAAAAACATTCAGAAGGCTTGCACCGACGCTTTAAAGGCGATTCCGGAAAACGACTACCGTGCGGCTTTTGATGCGTGGAAGACCCGCTGGAACCGATGTGTGGACGCAGGAGATTGGATCTAAAGATTTGTACACATAGAACCAATAAAAACCATTTTTCAAAGCTCACTGACATTACTTTTCGGACAAATCTTGTAGTATAGCATAACGTATACTAACGCATCCACCATATTTGTGAAAATTAAAATGTTTTGCTAATTCTGGCGAATGCGCCGGTAATTTTAGATCGGAAAAAAGGATTTCATCCGAATTAAGTATAAAAGTGTATTAATTTTTGGTTTTTTAATTAATTGTTTTACAGATTTCTATTTCTTTGTGATGATGGGGTTTTTAAATTTTGTTAAGCACAACAAAATTACAACATTTGACACGGTTAAACTTCTAAAACGAGCTCTTAAAATATTTGTTCTGAATACATTATACGTTATTTTACCTCAATTTACGTTAGAATGTGTACAACAACTTGGCGAAGAGGAGGGACACTTCTCCAGCTATTTATGTCATCTAGGTGAAGGATCAAAGGTTTCGTTGGGCGCTAGGTAAATACTCGAAATACGCGAGAGAGATTTTCGTCAACCGTGAGGCGTTTACCTTTCATAATGACGCCGGTGGCGCGTCTACGGTTACGTAACAGACAGGCAACAGGCCACGTTTAAAGTGGCATTTAACCGACCGTCTTGATATGTTCTCAAGTCGAGAGGGTGCAGGGGTTCGTTTCAGCCATACTTAACGCTCTAATATTGCATAGTAAAATGTAACATTCCTGCGATTAATTTGTCGCAAATTATCATACCTAAACTATTAAAGGATCATATACAGGGTTTTAAAAATGGTGTCACAAACTTTGAGCGTGGATAGTATGGCCCAAAATATGCCGAACGGTCTTAATGAACATGGGCCTGCAAATGGACGGTCACGGACGTACTGAGGATTATTTCTTTTTATGACTTGTGCAATGTTTTTCATATATTGTATTTCTTGCTCAAAAAGTTCTTTCGTTCATTGTTGTTTGTTTATTGAATGACTGTAATAATGAAACTGAAATCGTCTATTGGGGGACATGTATGTATATATTAAGACTTTTCTGCATATTTTAGGCCATACTAGCCACCCTCAAGTTTGTGACATTTTTTAAATAACCTCTATGTCGAGCACTATAAAAAAACGAAGGTTTTTTTTTAATTATATTGATAGAGTTATTATATTAGGAATGGAAAAAAATAATAATTAAAAACATGTGTTTGTTAAAGTACACGAAACTGATTTAATTTATACAATTATATGCTGCGAACATTATAGCGTTTGAAATATGATTATTCGACTTCGATTTCTTTTATAGTGGCATTTAGGAAGACACTTTATTCTAAGGAAGGTCCGTCAATTTAAAAAAAATCCAGAATATACTCAAGCAGCAGGCGATAACGAGCAATGTTTCAACAACTTCGAAATCTTGTAATACTTTTACAAATTATTTGTGAAAAGCTCTTTCGTGTGCTTCTAAAAATATTGCAATTATTGTCGTTTCCCTTTAAAGCACGAGACATGCGTTTGACAAAATTTGACCTCAAAGTAGGCCATGCAACTTCAAAGTATATAAAAAAATATTTATATTTGTCTCTCTGCCTATCGGTTAACTCGTTATCAGGAACTTCGAGAAGTTGACTACCCTCGTAGAGCAGAGTTTTGTCAGTGGATTTTAAATAATCTTGGTGATAACAGCCTGCAATGTAATCCCTACAATTTCCTTACCCTGCGATGACAAAATGGTATTGTTACAGAATATTGTCCATAATTGCTTGGTGAACCTAAATCATGTATTTCCTCCTGTGACATAAGACCATGTGAATTATTTTTTTTACCATATTCCTTTTTAAATACCTGTTTTTTTTAATTATCTACAGCTCAAGCTGTTAAAAATTTGTTGACAAGTCAGCCATATTGAAAAAATTTGGTTAGACATCCGGGTTTTTGTTTTTACAGCCGGCTTGTCTAGTTAAATTTATTTGAACGCTCGAACTCCCTTTTATTTTTTGCGAAATTAAAAGAATTGCTTGTGGAACTAAAAAAACTGGATGTAATATATTTCGTGAAATACGCGTATCTCTCGACAGGCCTCGATGAAAATCCCCGGTAAATAGGCGGGACGCGATGGCTGCTTTCAGAACCTTCATCAAACATCGATGATTTAGTTACGACAGCGCTGACAAATCTGATGCGATATCTGGAAAATGTAATCCCATAAATGATGACGGACAGTCGGGACTCGACTCTAGAAGTTTAATATCACATATTTACATGCACAAATTATTACAAATTTTCAAAATTCAAATATATACCTATTAAAAACTGGACGTTTTCCACGAAACACCGAACTACTACAATTTTCTCGACGCGCGTTTCGCCAACCAAGTTGGCAATTTCAGGAGAAGATTAAAACTATCTTAATGAGTTTTAATCTTCTCCTGAAGATGCCAACTTGGTTGGCGAAACGCGCGTCGAGAAAAAGTATAGTAGTTCGGTGTTTCGTTGAAAACGTCCAGTTTTTTGGTTTCTAAGCCGAAGGTTCCAGTACCCACTCCAGGATATACCTATTGTTAAAAATCAATTTTTTTGACGTACGATGATATTTTTTTTTAGAAAATATCAGTTTTCACTTATAATTACATGTTTTCCTAACATTACATCAACGGGTTCTAATGACATGTCATTTGCTTTATCACATATGATGCTCCCAATAGTAGATTCAAAAACGAAATATGTACAGATAGTATCGGTTGATTTTGTTTTGCATGAAACAAGTGTTGTAAATCCTGAATTTATCAAGACTCGAGTACAACCAAAACGTGAATAAAATCAAGTATTAGTTATTTAGATTAACAGAAAAAACGGTAAAAGAAGAGACTATTTGATAGCACACTACTGGTCATGTAAAAATGATGCTCGAACTGAGGTCGTTTTGGAGACAAATACCAGATTTCATGAAAATTGTTTCAGTAGCTCTCGAGATATCGTGCATAAAGCTAAGCGGTTTGCTTCAAAAGTGGTTTTGAGTTCAGCTTCGGCAGGATTGAATACCGAGGGTAATACCGACGCCGACGACGTAAACACCTCGAACACACTAATGCTAGAGTCTACCAGAGGGTCGGGCGAAACGACTGAAATCAATGACAATGGGCTAATCCTAACCATTACAAAGTGGAGCAGAGATGGAATTTCGTTCTTTTCATTTCCTGTTATTACTAGTAGAGTATTTCCCATCTCAGCTTAAAACTATGTAAAAAAGAATACCTCGACATCTTGTAAACACAACTGCACCAACCTCGAACGCGTGCATTCCATAGGCGTGCGTAAAAATGAACTCTAGCGACATAAGATGCATCTTTAGAAGCTGCCATAATCACCTAAATGTTTCTTTGTCGCCCCACATGTTTGGAATAATACTGGAACGAACCTAGCATACATTTTGACAACAAGTAATATAATTCCGTCAGTTTTAACCCTATTTTTATGAAACTTGCAGAAATTATTTTTAAGATGTCATATTAAAAAAAAAAGATCGATTAAGTAAAAATAATCAATTTTGACGATCTGTTATTATAACACAAACAAATCATATAGGTAAACCTTTATTTCATCAACAGTTCGGATTTTGTTCCAAACAAAAGACACCCGGGAAACTCCCAATTATTTCGAGAAAACTTTAATAAGCAATCTACATGTAAAATGAAATTTGGCATGCCCATCGATGCGGAAATGTTGCCATTCAGCTTGTCGTCCTGGTAATAGGAATGTTCAGTTGGGTAACGAAACAAATTAGGGTATCCCAACTACTAGCTGGTCCACCTTTTGTGACGTGGCAAATTTCATCCCTGATTTATGTAAACAAATCGCGAATTAGCGTGTACCGACCTCATTACATGGTCAAAAGCTCTTTGTTAGCATATAAACAACACCTGTCTGAAGTTCGGGAAGCCGTTCGGTACGCTGATTGGTGGCTTCAAAGTGTATCGTTGTACGCTTCAAGGTGCTGTAGTTAAATCCTAATCAAACGCAAAATATCAGACGGTTTTAATTTTTTTGCGAAATTTAATGACAACATTTTTTTTTATACACGCGTAGAGCAAGGACGAGGTCGATTCGTTCCAAGGCACTTAAAAAACGAACCAATAGGATAGTTTATAAAACTTATAAACTATAACAATAGTATAGGCAAGGCAAACGCAAATGACAAAACATTGTCTAAAAATAAATCAGACGACTTGTGGTACTTGCGCTCAGGTATACAGATGTAGGACAGACGGGAAGAAATTTTGGCACAAGTCTAGGAGAACATAAAAGAAGGTACAATAAGAAGAAAACGGATTCCACAGGCGCAACCTATCATAATTTTACACAACGGAAAAAATGACAAAAAATCAGACTTACCAGAATCTTTAGAGATGAATAAATGAAGAAAGTTTGATATTTTGTTGAATTATTATCAAACTGAAATTAGTTTGTTACCTTTCTTAAATTTAGTTTACATACATATTAGTTTGTTGTGATAAGGTGACAAGTGTTGCTTAGAATAGTATTTTTCACAATATATAGTGACTACCAAAAGTTTGCTCCAAATAGTGGGAGTAATTCTTCATGTAATGATACATTTTCGACTCATTAAGGGGGTAAATACAATTAGGTGGGAAAAAAATGTTTTTTTTTCTCTAAAAAGTTAGTAAATTTCCCGTAGAATACGCTCGTGAAAGTTTCACAGCGAAATTCGAATTCCTTATATTTCTTTTCGTCAATTTTCGAGAACTCCTTTTTTAGCGCGCAGCAGGTATATGAGAGCGGTCGGTCCTAGTGAAAGTTTTATCTATTGTATCTTATTTACAAAGAACTACAACAGATAAATAACAGCATGCACGAAGAGATTGAAGGCCCTTTGTACGCCCCCGGAATCGCTGACTGAGTCGTAAGTACCATTTTTCGGTATTCAAAACTTTAAACGAATTTTACTCAAAACAACATTTTCAAAATTGGTAACCACGGTTACTCAAAAACTACTCGGCTGATTTGGCTGAAACTTTCAGGGTTTCTTCTTTATACTCTTAGTTACGTTATTATTAGTTATGTTTTGGAATTTTATGTTGCAAAATTTAATTATCAATGCAAAAGTGTCTGAAAAAATACGGCAAATCACCGATTTTCTCGAAAAACTTCTGCCAAACATAGAATTTTCTTTTTTAATTTTTTGAGGTTTACCGACAAATTATATGTAACACAAATTTTATTTCTTGCGTAATTTTCATCTGTTACAGATGAAAATTACGACGTCCAGAGTGGTTGCCGTTTTTTTTGTAGGTCCACTTTGCGCCAGCGTGCAGCCGCCATTTTGTAATTCTTCATTCTTATCTTAACAAATATACAAAGTTTTGTAATGTTTAAATAAAACCTTCTTGGTAAAAAAAATGTTTTTTAATGCGTAATTTTAGCCCGTCTAATTGTATTTACCCCCTTAAGGGCAATTCCCAAATCATAGATAATATAATATTTCAGTTTAAAGGCTTTGCACCAAAAATTAGTTAATTCGTAACAATTTTCCTTAATGGTCAATTACCATACTTTAACTTATTAAATTAAAAAAACGTAAATATTACAAAAAAAGTTATTAATGACTAATTAAGTTCAAATAAGTTATCCATCGTTTAAGAGTTTATCTCACAAAGATTCAACATATCAATAGTAACAATTTATTTTTAAACATAACCATACTTATTAAATAAAACATTTTTTTTAAATTTTGTCCAGATCAAGGAACCGCATTGTCTCTTAAACCGAGTTCACATATGCACTTTTCACACAAGTAAACTATTACTTGAGTAATTACTATTCCAAAAATTTAGAAAACGTTTAAATAAACTTCTTCAATTTGGTGGAAACTCTTCGGCGGTCACTGTATATTGTAGTAAGAGAGCACCAGGGAACAGCATATCTTTTCCACGATGTTGGAACGACGTATCGTTGGCAGTCTCCCGTAGGAGCGCCATTGGACCTTAAAATCCCACCAAAACCGAGAAATTACGCGTACGACGCGGCCTTAAATCGCAAAGGGGGAGTTCCAAAGTTTCCGCCCCATTATAAATCTGGTACCTGTTGAGAAATATATATAAATTATACATCAGGCATCCATCATCGTCTTCGAGATTTTATGTTTTCCTACAAGTCGTCCGCGACGCCAACGGCCCATCAATCATCGGTTTAACGAATTCTTCTGCGTCACGGCTTGAGGAATTCTTGGAATTTTTCGCTTATTTTCTCGGGGGCGTGTCATTTATTTATTAGTTATTTTCTAACAAGCACAAATGCGGAAAAGCTTAGACTGCGTAGGTTCCGGTTAAAGGAACGTTTTTCGATGGAACTGGAGGTTTATTAAGAAAAACATATTCTAAAGAACTGTGTCTCAAATTAGGCCATATTGAAAGTTCCGACTTTGCGTGCGTTAGAAAATACAGTAGGTCAAAGTAAACTCTTATCAGATGTATCTCTCATCTCTCATCATCTCTCGTCAAAGGTATCGAACCTTTTAAAAATGTTTCCTTTGCTAAAAAGGGCGTCTTAATTGGTTCGTCTTGATACCTTCCGTATCCTAGATGCCATATAATTGTAGCTATAGGTATAGAGAAAATATATAGTAGGTACGTCGTTTTAAAGTTTTTGTGTTAACTAGTGTCTGCATATTCATGATAGTTCATTTGTGATATAGGTATATATATTTTCCATATAATTATGGGAAACTTATGGGAAGCTTTATTTAATTTCTACTCCTCAGGAAATATTTATAATTATAGGATTATAAAGCCTGTTGTGAAATATTTTGTGATTACCTATTTAGAAAATATTTTTCGAGTTGTATGCAGACTTAAATTAAAAACAAGCAAGGATATATGAATAATATAAATCGTGAATAGGAGTTATGTTTATTTTGTCACCCTGTAAATATGCAGGTAGTGAGTATTTTTGTATTTGAATCAAAGCGGTTGCGCCGAAACCCAATCGATAAAGGTAGATTCCACAGCGCTACCAACCTTTACTTTTTAACGCGACATCGATGACAGCTGTTTTGGTTAACCTTAAACGTCAGACTGTTATTTACCCGTTTACTTTATTTTTTTATTATGGGTTCTGGAAAAGAAATTTGTTTGATATGCCTGAAGAACAACTACGAAGATAAAATCTTAATACTGTTTGATTTAACCACACTAGAATGGGAAAACGTAACATATCTGAATAAACTTGAATATATCTTAAATGCAGAAATAGTGAGTGATAACTTTTGAGTAAGTCTTTTTTTTAACTAATTAATTTGCAGATGGTTTTTGACTCGACCTTAATATGTAGCGAATGTCTTAATGATTTAAATAATGCGTTCAACTTTAAGGAGAGAGCTGCCAAGAGCTCTGGAATACTGGACTTTAAAATGCGACGAAAGTGTCGCTGCCGATGACAAACCATTTGAGGAGACAGTCACATTACACGAGGAGGACAATGCCGAGTTGAATAATTATGTAGCAGAGAAAACTACCGAAATGTGCGCAGACAATAATGAAATAAATGAACCAGCAAATACCCGAAGCTTTAAACAACGACAATACCAACGATATGTACGAGTGTACCGCGTTTTCGTGTACTAAGTGTAATTGCGTATTCCCTACTGCGTCAGAGTTAATTCATCATGATTGTGATACCTCGGAGACTAACAAAGTAGTGGACGACGAGCCGCCGAAGGCCAAAAAGTGTTTAAAAAAACAAAAGTCCGTCACATCCAGTGTGAACTATGCCAGTTACAATTTACCAAAAGGTGGCTATTAAATAAGCACGTGAGAGCGCACACGGAAGACAAGAAGTACGTTTGTACGTTTTGTAACCGCGGCTTTCAAACAATCCTACCATCTACGGAACACACGACCAGCCATACCGGCGAACATAACTTTAAGTGCAGTGTCTGCGGTAAAACGTTTCAGCGAATGTCGTCGCAGAGGAGGCACATGCGAACCCACGAAGCTCTGCCCGGGGAGAAAGCAAAAAAGTCGCCGTTCCTTTGTAACATCTGTGGTAAAAGGTTTCCCTATTCGAACGGGGCGCAGCGTCATATGCGCATACACACGAATGAACGGAGGTATGAGTGTAAAATTTGTAACAGGAAGTTTAGCCAGTCGACGCACCTTAAGGTGCACCTCAGGACGCATACGGGTGAGAGACCTTATATGTGCAGCACCTGCGGCGATTCCTTTTCGATCAAGGCCAGTCTGCATAAACACATGAGAGCACACGACAATCCAAAGAACGATATCAAGATTTTACAAAATCTGGAGCCTAATCTCAGTCAAACCGACGCGAGGAATAATGACGGGAGATAAAGACAGACGATTTTGTTATCGAAGAATTACCTTTGTACGAACAAGGTTATCTGATTACTTATAATCAGTAAGTTACTAGATGTATTTTTGATGTGATGTTGTACATAAATTTTTGTTTAAAAATGCGAGTTATTTATTTATTTTTTTTGTTTTTTCGGTAGGTATTGGTTGAGCCTGTTTCTTTATATTGTCATTAATTGATGAGTTGATAACACTTCGCTACCTCAAAGTTGTCATAGATTCTAAATAAATTTAACATTTATCGAAAGTGTTCGCTGGTTTGTATGAATTCTATTATATGTGTGTAGATGTTTTTAAAACCTCATATTAGGCGCGTGGGCTACGATCATAGCCTAGGTCTCTTTTATGTATTGTATTTCACGCATATTTTTTTCGCAGTCGCGGCTTTCAGTAGCTGTCTATTTTATTTTGAAGTACACTATTAATTTTGAGATGTTTTTATTCATATTGTCTAATTTCAGAATATTGTTATTTTAATGAGTTGCTAGTTCTAGTCTAGCTTTTTACATAATTTTTATAAAAATGCAAATAGAAAAATTAATCATTGACTTGTAAGTCTATGTACTGTATTTAGATCAGGTTATTTGTTTTTTTTACGATTTTTTTGACCAGTTCTTACGCCTAGAATTCGTTCAATATCAAATATTGTTCATTGGGCGATAAAAAACACGATAAATTTACTCGAATATATTATAAAAAATGTTAAAGGTATACTTACAAAGAACATTTAATTAAAATATGTACAGTGTGTATGCAGAAAAATTAAATCAAGCTAACTTAAAATTATTACAGATTTCTTATTATTTTTTTAGTAAGACAAAATTTTGTTTTCATTTTATATTATAAAAGTTAGCATGACTATATTTTAATAATAGATTCTGAAAAAGTTATGCAAAAAGTGATGTTTCTGTTCATTATGCATTTTTTTGAAAATTACTGTAAAATAAAATGTACTTGTATTCAAAATGAACATTTTAATCATTTATTTACCAACACATAAGTTTTTTTTTGTTGAATATTTGGGTTTTACCTCATACCAAGATCCCATACATTCCATATGTTTTTTTTCTAATTAAATTAATACACCATTCAAAAAATAATAAATCAATTGGGCTACAATCGTACCCCATGCGCTTAAGTCACTGAAGTCCACGCGCCTAACATAGGGTTTTAAATATTTGTTAAGAACATACTAAATTCCAATACAAATTATAGTATGTGATTAGCATATTCCAACTTGTTGTTCTACCAGTGGCGGTGCGTGATATTTCAGTTAGCCATATCTTGAAAACGACGCATGGGACCCACTTCACTTTTTAGGTGATGACTATACACCTCTTACAGAAAGGATTTATAGTGAAAAAATCGTCAGCAAAGTTTGCGAAAAATTTTTCAAAAACACTGGAGCACTCCCTGGGTTCTCAGTAACGCTCTGTGGAATATTTGCAGTATATTTTTTTCATAATCTAGAAACAAATATAAGGAGACTTTTTTCGATTTGTTACAAAATATTTTTGTTTCAAAAAGTTATGGCCATTTTAATTTTGGGAAACAAAATGTTCTTATAAAATTAAAATTAAAATGGCCATAACTTTTTTGAAAAAAAAATATTTTGCAACAAATCGAAAAACGTCTCCTTATATTTGTTTCTAGATTCTGAAAAAAAAATACCGCAAATATCCCACAGACCGTTACTGAGAACCCAGGGAGTGTTCCAGTGTTTTTGAAAAATTTTCGCAAACTTTGCTGACGATTTTTTCACTATGAATCCTTTCTGTAAGAGGTGTATAGTCATCACCTAAAAAGTGAAGTGGGTCCCATCCGTCGTTTTCAAGATATGGCTAACTGAAATATCAAGCACCGCCGCTGTGTTCTACTAAATGTAAATGTTTATAAAAATGAAGGTAGGTACCTACCTATTATTTTTTTGTCCATTCTGTAGAGGATTGGAATATAATTTTGCTCTTTTTTTCATATAATATTTTCTTCTTATTGTTTAATACAAACTTCAGTTTTCACTAATCAATAATGTTTGATGAACAATTCTTCTATAAACAATACCATTTGATGGCAATGATTGCATATCGCATTTACAGTCTTATGGTGGTTCATGCAGACATTTTTATTATAAAATAAAATATAATAACATAATTTAACCTTTATTTTCTATAAAATAATTTTTATAATAATTTTAAAAATAATTATATGTATTATAAAATTTACTTTATTTTTATTCTTATTTTTTCACATTGGCATTTGATTTTAAACACCGAATCTTTTTACGTCCAATTAAATATATACCTACAGAAAACTAATTCCTCTCTATTAGGGGGACTCAAATCAATGAATGTCAAATTCTACGTATTTAGTAGTAGTAGCATCATAAAAATGAGTGTTTTTATTTAACAGTGATATACAAAAAATCTTTGTACAAAAATAAAAAAAAACAATTTCTAGTTAGGGAAAATCGGTAGACATTTGTTGTGAAATTGTGTGACACAATATAAAAAATAAATCATAAAGAATGAATATAATGACAATAATTTACCATTTAACTTAAGTTAAAACGTACCTACACTCTTGTAAATCTAGAATTAAAAAAAAATGATGGATCTCAGTATATTTTATGTATTATACATATCTATGTATGTTTAAGTTTAATAAAATGTTTGTAAAATTATGCATTTGAGTTTTGAGTTTTGGAAATTGAATACATGTATGTATATTCTTTAAGTTTCCTAAATGTATTTATGTTTTGTATAATACTGCAATGCTGTTTTAGTGTATTGTTAAGATGTACTCGTATGTGATCAATTAAATTTTTGTTCACTGGATAGGAAATTCGGTGTTTTCTTTTTTTCTTATCAAAAAAATAAATAAATGGTCTTGGATAAGGTGGGTCGGTACCAAGTTCTTAAAATTCCACCAAAGCGATTTAATATCAATAGTGTTAAGGCCATTTGTGCTTTATTCGCCGACGAATTTGGAATACAGAAAAAAAGTGTTTATTTAATTAGATAAAATAGGGAATGTGTAAAATTACCTAACGAGGTCTCATCGATTAAAACTACCAATTCGAACGAATTGTTTGCGAGTAACGATACATTTAAAGGAAATCTCCATTATTCTAGTTATTTTTCATTTTCATTTTCGACAAACAGTTGGGTCCATTTGCGTAGCAGATCACATATGCACATTATCAGAATTAAACCATACATCATGTATCTGTGTTTCAAATGTGTACCTACTATAAAAAAAGGCATATGCACAGCAATTACATATGGTGGTAGTCGAAATATTCATGATATGATACGGTTTACATCATGTACAAGTATAATGATTCATGTTTTAAAGTCTCTCTGTCAATTTCAGTTGTACGAGGTGTGGAAATTAAGTAATGAGACTGATTTAATTTTGTTTATTCGAATAGAATTCAGTGTTGTCTACTTCAAAATAACTTCCTTGGGAAGCTACACAACGCTGGAGACGGTTCTTCCATTCCTCATAGCGGTGCTGGACTGGAATAGCCTTCAGCTGTTCGGTTACAGCCATTTGAATGTCTTCTATGGTCCCAAAATGACATCCCTTGAGGTGATTTTTCAATCTCGGGAAGAGAAAAAGTCACAAGGACTCAAGTCAGGCGAATAAAGAGGCTGAGGAGTCACAGTAATGTTTTTACTGGCTAAAAACTCGTTACTGAAATGGCTGTGTGACAAGACGCATTGTTGTTCATGACGTTTGGTCTCACACGCATGACTCTTTTTCGAAAATTTTCAAGAACCTCTCTGTAAAAGTGTTTATTTACTAATTGGCCTGGAGGCACAAACTTTTTTGTTGACAATTACCTGGCTATCAAAAAAGCAAATTAGCATGCATTTGATCTTCGACTTGCTCAGTCTTGCTTTTTTTGGGTCTTGGAGAGCTTGAAGTGTGCAGTTTCATGCTTTGGTGTTTGACTTCCGGGTCGTACTCAAACACCCAAGTCTTATCAACAGTAATGACACGTTCCATAAAATGGGGATCATTTTCAAGATTCCAAAAAGTCAAGACACATTTCTCTTCTGATCTTCTTTTGTTCCTGCGAAAGGTTTTTTGGAACCATTTTGCTCAGATTTTTCTCATCCCCAATGCGTTAGTCAAAATCTGATGAATAGTGGTGTGATTCAAATTTAACTCTTCCTCGATCATTCTTGTCGTTAACCGATGAACGCACAAGATCACGTATTCTATTTAATCGGGTTTTGAAGATGAAGGCCCTCCGCTGCGTAGTTCATCTTCAATCAGATAACTTCTTTCTGAGAATGCCTTAAACCACCGAAAAACCTGGGCTTTTTGAAAATCTCTGTCTTCGTAGTCGTGTTGAAGTTTTGCAAAAGTATCAGTTGCGCTGTGTCCAAGTCTGAAGCAAAACCTGATAGCACATCCGTTGCACAAAATTAATGCCACTCATTTTTAAAACGCACTAGAGAAAACCGGTTTACGAAAACAGTTACAAAGAACTTGTATTGAAGGTGCATTACATGTTAACCTACCGCCCTTCCAAGTTCCCTCTCCACAGGGTTGCTCGATCGGGCGCTACGTTGCCAGTCTCATTACTTTATTTACATACCTCGTAGTACACCTACATATCTGACAGGACCGTGTAGAGAGCATGCAGAGTGATAAGATACTATTACAAGGTATTAAATTGTGTCGTATGTGTAACTGCTAGCAGGACGCTGTACTTTCTATCATTAAGTGACCAGAATTGTTCTTCAAATCACTGCTAAATAGTGATTAATCTGTATAGAACGTATCGACGAGAGTATCAACGACTTCCTCTTAGTTCGTTGCTATTCCAACTAGGCAAAAGCAGTGAGATACTTCATCGAATATTAAAACACATTTATTTGACAAGAGGTACGCTATGCCAGACAACATGTCTGTATTATTGGCATGTTAATTAGTCGAGTAAGTAACGGCGTCATGGTGGAGTTAATTTCTGGTGATAGACAGAATTCGACTGATACAAAAGCTAGTGTATTTGTTAATATATGTATTTGTTCAACGACTCATATTATAAAGGGGCTGTGACAAACGTCTGTAACTAAATTGTATGATTATATAAATGGTTATATGGTATGATGTACAAAATATTTATAGCTAGAAACATGTCAAGTTTAACCCCGTTTCGGCCGAAAACGCCACTCCCTGTACATCGCTTTTGAGCGCCTCATAGCTAATACTATTTGCGACAGAAAAATTTGACAGGGACATATTTTTAAAGTTCAACACGTGCCCTTTCCGATGGTGTCCATAAAATTCCTCCAAACAATTATTAATCATGAAAAAAGCAGCTTAAAAAAAATACACGATTTTTTTTGCATATTTTTTTAAATAAAATTTTCAAGGGGTTTCCGGTCTGCAATGGACCTGGAACCTCACTAACCGGTGGAATAAATGGTTTGAACTTTAAGTATACGTGGTTTGAAGATCGATTTTTCCCTTATGAGTTTAAAATGGCGCCTGAACTGCAAAATTGTTGCGTAAAAATTCAAAATTTTTTTATTGGAAAATGATGCACTTTTACAAAAAATTGTCAAGAATAAAAAAGTTCTTAAAATCACTCAAAGAATGACTGAAAGCAATTTTTTTAATTTTGCAAAAATTGACTATTTGCAAAATCCAAAAGATTGTTCAAAAAAATTTGGAAACATTCTAGTGCATTCATTGAGTAATTTTAAGAACTTTTTATTCTCGACAATTTTTTTGTAAAAGTGCATCATTTTCCAATAAAAAAAATCTTGAATTCTTACGCAAAAATTTTGCAGTTCAGGCGCCATTTTGAACGCATAAGGCAAAAAATCGATCTTTAAACCACGTATAATACTTAAAGTTCAAATATTTATTACACCGGTTAGTGAGGTTCCAGGTCCATTGCAGACCGGAAACCCCTTGAAAATTTAATTTAAAAAAAGTGTAAAAAAGTCGTTTTAAAAAAAACTGCATTTATTCATGATTAATAATTTTTTGGAGGAATTTCATGGACACCATCGGAAAGGGCACGTCTTTAAACTTCAAAAATATGTCCTTGTCAAATTTTTCTGTCGCAAATAGTATTAGCGATTACTAGTATGAAGAGCGATGTACCGGGAGTGGCGTTTTCGGCCGAAACGGGTTAAAATATTTTTGTGGAACTGTAACAATGGACCGGACAATCATTTGGGTTTTTTGTTTGCAGCTCAAATTTAAATATTTGAAACACCTTAAAAGCTAACAATCGATTAAGGGGTAACGCCACTCTAGCGACTGAGAAAAAGGCCTATTTTTGATAATTTATTGTGGGAGTATGGCAAGCGGGATGGAATTTCTTAATAGACAGTTCATTTAGCATGTGTTGAAGTGTAAAAAAAAATATTATCATTTTGTTTCTTAATCTACATACTATTGTCTATAAAAGTTTGTAGGGATTTTTTAAAACAATTTTTGTAAAAATGGTGCACTTTTGAAGTTTTGGCCAAAAAATATGTTTTAAATTGTTTATAGAAAAAAAAGTTTACATCAAGTCGAAAAACGGCTACGTACTTCTATAGAGAATGTAATTGAGAAGCTACTGTCAAAATTTTAAATAGATCCATGCAATTCGAGTAATCTTTTCTCCCAATTTGAAAAAAGTGATTTCGAGAAAAACGCTTTTACGAATACTTAAATCCTTGAAATTCTCATTTTACCCATTATCTACTAGACCTGATCGATACACTCCTTATTCACAGTACAATTTTTATAAGTCTGTGAATCTATGACACCTTTAAAAGTTTTTGAATCACCGTCCCAGCCGCCCCCTGGACGTCCCATCGTTCTCAATCCGGCGCTGCGGCAAAATCAAGAATTGAGCTTTTTCATTTTTTTTCACTATAAGACCAAGTATTCCCTATATAACTCTTTTTTTATGCGCTTTTTAACCCCAAAAAAAATTAGGTAGTAGGTATATCTCGAAAATAAATAAAGTTCGATACAAATTGGTGGGACCGAAAAAGAAACTGCAGTGGTCAGTTTTACTATAGTCACAACATCAATACATTTAAATATAGCATAAAAGAGATATTTATAAAAGTGTCATTCATAAAATGTCTATTTAAAGAAATAACGTTGTGCACAGACTGAATATGAACACTAGTCCCGAACTGGCCTTTGCTAATACGAACCTATATTTGAAGGGACTTTCAGAAGTAGTAGGTGTTATCAGAGTCGGATTTACACTTGATTTCAGCTCCAGGCAAACACTTTACTCGGCAGACTGTGAATTTTCACAAAATTCGTTGATGTTACATCTTAAATATTATTTTCTCTACGTTTTACAGTTGGAGATATATTGGATACAGTTGGATCACCAACTTCCTTCACTTCCATACAGTTTGTGTTTAAAGCTTTAATGAAATTATTGTTTTAATAAAATTAACATGCATTTTTTCCCTTTTGAATCTTTAGAATTTTACTTAGGGGCAAATTATTGACTGCATTAAAATAATATTCATACAAATATCAGTAGTAAAGGGTGGGCCATTTATTGGATTCTTTTTAAACTGATTGTTATTTGTACATTGCCGACACTGACGCTCTTGACATTTGACATACATATATGTGGTGACTAATCTCCGCTGTAAGAAATGGATCGTTTTACGCTTGAACAACTTTGGGAAATATCGAAAAATTATTACCAAAGTGAACGCTGTGTTGCAGAAATAGTGAGAAAATTGAGAACAATTTTTGGTCGAAATGAAGCTCCGTCAGCGCCTAGTGTAAGAGAGTTCTTAAGGGAAAGTTCGTGAAACTGGCATGCTTATGGATAACAGAAGTCATCCACGTGCTCGTCCGGTGCGCACAGAACCTGAAAGAATTACTGCTGTTGCCCAAAACGTGCGTGAAAACCCAAGAACCTCAACTCGTCAAAAGCACAACAACTATGTCAGTCGCACTCTTCTGAGGAGAATATTGCATAAAGGCCTCGGATTATTTGCTTACAAGTTGTAACTTACTCAAGAGGTAAAGGAAAATGACCATCCACTTCGTTATTGCTTCTCCTTGTGAGCTTTAAATGAGTTTGAAAATGACGCCGATTTCAATCGAAAAATAATTTTTTTGGACGAAGCTCATTTTCATCTTGGAGGACATGTTAATAAACAGAACTGTAGGATTTGGGGTAAGAAAATCCAAACGTAGTCATAGAGAAGTCAATGCATCCTGCAAGAGTGACTGTTTGGTGTGGGTTTTGGAGTGGTGGCATCATTGGACCAATGATGCCACCACTCCAAAACCCTACTTCTTACAAAACGAAGATGGCAACAGCGTTACAGTAAATGGAATGCGTTACAGAGACATGTCAACTGATTTTTTGTAGCCGCGATTGGACGATTTGGACTTGAACGAGCTTTGGTTCCAGCAGGATGGAGCAACGTGTCACACAAGCCGTGAAACAATCGATCTTTTGCACACTAAATTTGTACACCGTAATTCAGCCGTTTTGGAGACATTAATTGGCCATCGCGCAGCTGCGATTTAGCACCGTTGGACTATTTTTTATGGGGACATGTTAAGGACCGTTGTTAGTCCAACGATCCACAAACAATTGACGCACTGAAGGAAAACATCAATCGAGTTATTCGTGTAATAGAGCCACAAGTAATTGAAAATGTAGTGCAAAATTGGGTAAAAAGAATGAACTGCCAAGTCAGCCGCGGCGGCCATTCAACTGAAAGTGTTTTTCATAAATAATGGGAACGCATATTTCCTTGAATAAAGCAATAATCATTATTAAATTTATTTTAAATGATTTTTTAAAAAGAAACCATCTGATGGCCCACCCTATATTATAACTGGAATTGCCTAACTCCATAGAACTTGAATTTTCTGAGCTTTACTTGGATATAAGAAGTGTCGATTAATCTTGTGTAGAGGTTCATTTTTTTGTCAAAAAGGCGAGGTACATAAGAAAACAAGATGACAAAAAATTAACTTTTCTGGTAACCTGAGCTAAATGGTCAATCAATATGAAATAAGCTGGTTCCTAAGTTCATAGTCTGCTTAGATGCGGCTCTGGATATCATCGATATAATTACTTATATCGCACGATACGTTTTCCTCTCGATCAAAGGGTTTAAAAATAAACGAGATTTTCGCATCGACATCATTTCGATGTAAAAATATCGCCTCAAATTTATTGGCAAATATTGACCGAGAAGGAAATATGGAATAAAAAAGGAATATTTTTGTTGTGTTTTGTAAATACTAGTGTATTACTAAATAATATGAGACAAAATGCACGTCAATGCTTTTGATTTTAATAACAATCAAAGTAATGATTTTACTTGATTAATTTCACATTATATAAATAGACATTGTTTAAACAAAGGTAAAATGGTTATTTAGCACAACTGATTATTACTTTAAAAATCCCTAAAAGAACTTATTTTGTTGTTTCAATACATTCATACATTTACTTTTTTGAAGGTTGCTTAGTCTTATAATTTTTCTACTACATTATTAATTTATTTTTAATTCTGATAAGATTATAGCTTGTGAAAATTTGTGTCTAATTAGCCCACGTTGAAGGTGATATGTCGATTGTGTGAAGATATATCGCTAAAAAAGTAAAGAGACATCCAAAAAAAAACGTCATCAAACCTAGCTATGAATGAGAGAGATAGAAATAGCGGTCATGTCGGAGCCTTTCAGTTTATGTCAAACTTTTGACAAGTAACTGTTACAATAATTGTAAAATCAATAGTGTCTGTCATATAATGTGACAGTTTTGACAATTAAACAAGGTTATAAATTTAAGATTGAATAGAAATACGTCTTTTTTTTACTCGGCCAACTTTACTGACGTTTTTTTTCGATATAATTGCGATGGTTTCAAAAAACTAAAATTTTAAATCTCTTTTAAGTTCTTAGACTCATATTAAAGGGTATCAAGTTTTGAGGGTATAAATCCGACTAACAAAGCCATTTCGGAAAAATTTTTCCTAAACAAAAAAAATTATAAAGGTGAACCTAAAACTTTATAAAAATTCAAAACTCTACCATCCTTACTGTTATAGCTTTCGCAAAAATCACTGTTCATGACATTTTAATAAAACACAGCGATTTCTAATGGGATATTAATCCGTAAATTTTTTTAGAGTTACGTGTGGAGACGCAGAACTTTTTTGAATTTATGTATATTCTGGCTAAGTTAGAATTTTTTTCATGTGTAGGAAATTTTTTTCCAAAAAAACTTTGAAAACGATATTTTCGAAGTTATTCACGGTTTATTGACAACATCGTATTTTACACACAATCAACACACCTTGAACTTGGGCTTATTAGATATAATTTTACCAGCTGTAAGCCTATTAGAAGCAAAAATAAATCAATTCTGTAGCATACAAATTCGTTGCTGACTGTAAGTATATCTTATTCATTATCTTGCAAGGAGGGATTCCTTTGGACTAAAGAAAATTCCTTTGAAAATTCTTTAGTCTGGGTACTTGAGTATTGGTTACCAAAATTGTGTTGAATATTACTCATGAACAGAGTCCGAGTTCTCGAGTTATTCTCGAGTAATTTGAAAAATTCATCATAGAGATTAATCCAATTAGAGGTAAGGACATTCTTTTTCAATGAAAATAATCAAAGGTGAAGACATTTTTCAAATAACTCGAGATTGGTGGTCGAGAAGAAACCACTGCGCCGAGCTTTATTCATGAATGCACAATACTATTCGACAAAAAACAAAAACATTTGAAGGGAAATTCTGTGGATTTCTCTGGACGTTTATTTTTTTGAAACGGAGCGTAGGATAATTAAACAAGTGGCAGGCACGATTATCTAATACAGCCGTTTAGGTTTACCGTCCCCCTGTTCTTTCTATAAATCCGGGAACGTTTAGGTTCTTGATTGATGGTAGCCGGGAAAGGCAATAGGAAACAATTTACTTCGACTATTTCCCTGTATCTGTCCCTCTGGGAAATTTAAGTAAATGTGTACAAATGCGGCAGACGTCGGAAAATGAAAAAAAATAAATTAATAAGAAGACAAGTGAACGGTTCCAGTTGGAGCGAAATAAATTGTTTCCTTTCCCAGAACCAGATGTCTGGATAACAGTTTTATGTTCGTTTTGGGGATATGTATGTACATACCTACATTATCCAAAAATAGTATACGACGGAAACGTATTTCAAGAGTTTAGAATATATCTCAACCATTTACATTTTTTAATGTCGCAAAAAGTTTGTGATAAAATATAAAATTACTGGGTAAGTCTCTTATAAAGGCAATGCAATCTCATTAAACGAGCTATTCAAGATTAAAAAAAATTTCATCAAAGCCTGCTGCGCCTCGAACAGATGAGGATATAAATAGCTTTCTCGTCTAAGCTGAAATGTCATCAGTATAAAACTCTTAAGGTGATAAACGTCAACAGTTATTTTAAGGAAATATATGCTTTATTTTACGGAAGAACAAACAACTTTTTTCGATCGAAATTTGTTTTAGAAACGGTTTAAAATCACAATTTGGGCTTAATTTTACCACTTCAAGTTAGGAAAATATTAGAATTACTAACAAATCACCCTTTGCAAATATTGGTAGAATGCAGGCTTTCCTGGATGTTGTCTAATGCTGAAGTAGGTTCTTCCGGCTTCTGTCGCGGTCGTCTAACTTCTCTTGATGTTTCGCTGATCATGCTGTCAGCTTCTTCGGAAGTTTTCCAAAGACTGTTGTTGTCGTCTTCTGCTCCTCACTCATACCTTGGTTCTGTTAAGTTTAGCTGCTCGTCCGCTGTGCTTGATTGACCATGACTTTCACCGGTCCCTAGCAAAGCCAGTCTCCACGTGTTGCTAAGGCGGTGTCCATCTATTCAAGTTGTTATTATTAGGGTCCGGAAATGTGTGTTATAAATGTGTGCTAGGATCGGCAATATATAACTCTACGATAATTAAAGTATAAACCGTATTTTCTAAGCGCCTTGTAAATTATATACGCGTGTATTTCTTGCCCATGCATACGTACGCCACTGACCGATCCTGCTAAAGTGCTGGGACCACCGTGTGCGCGGTAGTACGCCGCTAATTATTCTTGGATAGTATTCTCACGTTCTCATAATCTATTCGATGGTTTCATTGGTGTGAACATGTTCCGCCACTGCCGATTTGTTTGTATCTCCGAGTCAGGTGTTTTGTTGATGTTCCTTGATCCGGCACCGAATGCTCCTTCCTGTTTGTCCAGTATAACTTGTGCCACAAGTACATTTCTGGTAAACGCCTTCTGTGAGAAGTTTCAGAACTGGATTCTTGATGGAGGGAAGTACTCAGTGGCGGCTCGTCAGGGGGAGGCAGAGGAGGCAGTGCCTCCCATGTGAAAATTATAAATAAGTTTTTTTTTTATGTGAAAGGAGTTCCTGCACTATTATTTGCAACATATTAGCCCTCACAAAGGACTCAGCGCCTAGTCTATCGCCGTTGTGGTAAGCCTCCGATGCCAATATTTTCACATATGTATTTATACGGAATTGGAGGCTTCACGCTTCGCTATCCTGCGTTGCTAACAAATTTAACCCTTAACTCCAGTGACATTAAAGGTCGATTAAAAAACTGCATAGCGGAGGCAAAAACGCCCACCTCCCATCTCTCACACGTGACAGCGTAGAAAGCGAGTTATTTGATTTCATGAACCTAACAACCTAACCTACAAAATTTCATAATTTTATTGTTCTGTGTTTTGGAAATTTTTGTTGGAAAGTGCCGTTATTTTTGCCGGGTTTTTTTGACTGTTTTGAGTGGTATAGGAGGATAATAATTATGGAAAGTGTTCCATATTACTTACGTAAATCGTTATTTGAACGTTGTATTTAATTAACTATACAAAATTGTAATGGAGGTAACTGGAGAGTGTAGCAGTTTGTTTCGTAAAAATAACGATACGAGTTGTCATGACACTCAAATATGTAAATATTCGAACCTGCAATGATACTGTTGAGTATCATATAAAGTACAAATTTAATCGCCTGCCTTATGAGGATAAATTATTTGTTAAAGATTGAAGAGTACCACTGCTAGATCTAAGTAAAATTTTAATCAGGGTAAGTCGGCTCGTAGTTTTGTTAATAAGTGCTATGATAAATGCAAATAGCTAAGTAGTTCTTTAACTCTAAATAAATTATTGTGTTGGCCGTGTGTATTATTTTCAAATTGTGGAGAAGATGCTTGGACAAAGTCTGGATTTGATAAAATCTTAAAACTTTATCTTGTTCAGTTAACACATTTAAAAACTCAGGAACATATTAGTTGTGTTTGTAAATTACTTCTATTAGTCAAACAAAATATTATGAAATTGATCAGTTCAGCCCGTCAAATCTAAATTGACGCAGTCCTGGCAAAAATCCATATTTTATTTCACTGCATCTTTTAATTGTAAAATAATTTGACGCAAACTCTATACCTTCCCGATGGTTATGCTAAACCAATAAAATATATTAGGTACATTATGTTAGACAAATGTACTTAGTATATTTTATTGACCAAGTAGAGGTCCTTCTCCAAACATTACAGTGGCATATCACTAACAATGTTTATCATCACAAAAATTTGGGAAACAAAAAAATTTTTACAAAATATGTTTGCCTCCCAAAAAAAAAAACTCACGAGCCGCCACCGGAAGTACTTGTTGTATTGTCGCTCCATCTCGCTCAGTTTCTTATAATATCAATACCAGATTCAATATGGAAGATGGATACCGCCTTAGCAAAACATGGAGACTGGCTTTACTAGGGACTGGTGAAAGTCATGGTCAATTGAGCACGGTACACGAGCACCGAATACATTTAACGAGGAGAAAAAGATGACAACAACAGTCTTTGGAGAACTTCTGAAGAAGCTGACAGCATGATCAGCGAAACGTCAACACAAGTTAAACGACCGCGGCAGAAGTCGGAAGAAACTACTTGATCATTTTACAAATGTTGTTGAAACTTGCCATATGTTGTATACCAGATGTTGTAGACAAACGTTGGAACAACCAATTCATCCAAAATATTTAAGATTTGGACTCTTTAAGATTGCGAAAGTTACAAGATTTAAAAAATTACGAGATTGCGTTGCGTATTAATATATTTCAATAATTTTGTTATTTATTATGCTGTCATTTAAACAACCCGCTAAATGTTCTAATTAAATGTTAAAAAAAAACTCCTCCTATTCCTTGAGAGATTGTTATTTGTCAGCGCAACAAAACCCGTCTTTATGTATATTTTTACGACAACATAAAATAAATTTTGTGGTAAATTTATAATAAATGAAAAATGCCGCCGCCTCATGAAAGACTGAAAAAAAAAACGAACATAATAGAGTCCTGGTCGCTAGGACATGAGACCCAAACTCCCCCATCGTACTTTTATGAATGCCTTCGCAAAAGGGGACGGGACTTTCTTTTAAAATTCATTGTATAATCCAGATGTGATACACGTGGCGTTGGTTACCTCCCTTTCACGTAGTTTTTGAGGCAATTTAACGACAATTTCGAAACGCGTCCTTCTGACGTCACGGGATAGAATAACAACGAGGCGAAATGGGAGGAATGCCACAACTCTAACAGATTGCTTCAATTTTAAGGAATCCGGTGGACCGGCAAACGATTATTCGTCTGGCTTAAGTTTTCGTGTTGGCTAATCTAATTCGGAGTTTCTAATCCGTCTTTATGTATTACCGCGTAATAATGGTGTTTTCGTTTGAAATTGTAGTTTTTATATTGCGCCTCGCTCTTACCATTTGCGTAAAAATAATTTATTGTCGCAATACATTATTTTACGTTGTATTTAAAGGTTTAAAATGTCAGACAGGTCTGCATATTTTATTTACAATTTTTTTCAACATTATTTTCCTAATTTCTGATAACTTTAAAATAAGAACTGAAAATACATGATCAAACTGAAGCGTCTGTGTTATGCAGTATGGAAGCAATTCACAACTATTTTTAACACGCTTATATTCGCTTGACATGTATGTCGTACTGTCGGTATAACATTATTTTGGAGTAGCGCTAAATAAGTTTCTCCATTCAAATTGCCGTCAATGAAGAAGGGACCAATGATATTTTCTCCAATTATTCCTGCCCAAGCATTAACTTTCTCAGGGTTTTGCGCGTGTAGTTCCCTCATCCAGTGAGGATATTCTCTTGACCAGTAACGACAGTTTTGGTGATTAACATGGCCGTGAAGTGTAAATATAGATTCATCCGAAAATAAAACATTTTCTATTTGTAAAGTATTGTTATCTATCACTTGCATCATTTGTTCACAAAAGAGAATTTGTCTATCAAAATCGTCTTCCGCGAGCTCATTAGTTGGTACCAGTTCATATGGGTGCATCTGATTTTCTGTCCATACGCGGAGAATCGAGGAATGGCTAATATTTAATGCTGAAGCTGTTTGACGACTCGACGTATGTGGATTTTATTCAAGCATAAGCATTACATCCAATTTCTGATCATCACTGAGTTTATTGGGAGGATTTTCCTTAGCTGCCGTACATGTACACCGTTTTCCGTTTGTGAAATGCCAACACAGTTAAACAGCTGCTGTCAAGAGTTCGTAACATCTTTGATACGCTATCTTGAAAAAGGACGAGAGAATAATGGTCCATTGCTACCCTTAACAGCTGTTAGAAAGGTAATGTGAAAATAATTTATAAAATTTGTAAATATAAAAATATTAAATAAAACATATTGTTCAACATATTATTTTTGCGTGTCGCGGAAGCCCTAAATTTGAATGTTTCTACGGTTAATTCTATTTCACAAAAAGCAAAAAACAATGAACTTTTAAACTAACCTAAAAAACGTAACCCTACCAAGAGGGTTACAAATACTGTTACTGTTACTCATTGTTATAAGTTTTTTGTTTTAAATTTACTTAGTATATTATATTTATATACTTAGTATAATACTGTAATACAAATATAAAAATAATTACAACATATAACAAATAAATGATATTAAGATAATATTAAAAGAACTTACTCGGTGTTATAAACTTTTCTTTATTTATTGTTTCTTCTATTGTTTTTTGTTTTTAGTTTTCACTCTACTACATTGTTATTAAACGATCTTATTACATCAATATCTCGTTCCTAGTATAAAAACAAATAGAAACATAAAATATCAAACTTCCTTTTGATTGGGTGTAGCGAATCCGGCTTCTTGAATTTTCTCAATGGATCTTTATTAATTTTTTTTTCTTCGTGGCCTATATGAACACGGCAGTAAATGAAAGCTATATATTTATTGATCTCCAGATTTATTTTTTGATAAAATCTACGTCACGTGAGAAAGCTCCATTGCCCTATTTTACCTGGAAATATTTAGTTGCTTGCAATGGAAGGCATATTTTCACAAATATGTGAATTCACAATTCACAAATATGTCGTGATATTTTTTACCAAAATAGTGATATTTTTATAATAATGTGAGATACATTTTTTAGTAACACTGGATCAATGAAATAAAAATTTGCTGCAATTACGCGTTGAAACGGTGACGTATTCTCAGAGCGAAAACGCAAGTAAGACGTCCTCCTCGCGGCCTTTGGCCACCTGTAGCCACCTGTGAATGTCACAGTTTACGCCAGGGGCGGGTTTAAGCGTGGTATTCGTGGGGTGCATTCAAGACCCACTTCAATGGAACAGTCTAGGACATCTTCCGTAGTCAAAAAAAATACAAAGACATATCAACGAAAAATTAAAGAAAACACATGCTATATAGTATTGTGAACTTCTCTCTTACATAGACGCGACCTAAATACATATGTAACATAATACATATGTACCTTTTCTTTAAATCGAGGGTAGCACCGTTTAAGTGCCATTTTCAAAGTTAATAAGGTAATTTATCAAGTATATAAGTATTTTATTTTTGAGCTTGTTGAAAATGGTATTTGGAAAAAGGTTTGTTTTAGTTCTACAATACGAGGTGTGGCTATTAAATAACCGAACTTTGAACAGAACTGTGTCTGGTGATACTTTCCCCACCCTGAGCTCGCTGGACAAGCCAGTGGGTTGCTCAGTTTGACTGTAGCAGTCGTTTGAATTAGTCTACGCACCACTGACGCGTCGAAAAAAATGTTAAGTGTTCAAATGGAGCAACGGGTTAATCTCAAGTTTCTTGTTAAACTGGGGAAAAATTTTACAGAAGTTTATGCAATGTTAAAAGAAATGTACGGGAATGAATGTTTATCCCGCACACACGTTTTTAAATGGTTTAAACGGTTTGAAGTAGGACGTAAAACAACCGAAGACCGAAGAGATCCGCGCCCCAGCCGGCCCTCAATGTCAAAAACGGACGAAAACATTGAAAAAATTGGTAAATTAATCCGCGAAGATCGTCGTCTAAGCATCCGAGGGCTTGCTGAAATAACAGGAATCGACAAAGAATGAGTTAGCCAGATTTTGCATGAATCGTTCAACAGGCCCAAAGTTTGCGCAAAAATCGTGGCTAAACTCACTCCCGAGCAAAAGGAATCAAGAATGAACCTTTGCCCTGACCTTCTGAACAACATTGACACTGATCCACGCTTGTTAGATCCGGTGATTACTTGTGATGAACAGTGGTTTTTTACTTACGACCCCGAAAAAAATGTGTGGAAGCAGTTAAAGCAAAAGCGACGGAGGTTCTGAACCAGCTGACCGAAGCGGACTTCCAGCACTGCTTTCAAAAATGGAAAAGTCGTATGGAACAGTGTAGAGATCGCCAAGGGGAGTACATCGAAGGCGAAAAAGTTGTTACTGTAATTGGTAACGAATAAAACGTTTTATGACAGCAGTTCGGTTATTTAATAGCTACACCTCGTAGTTCTACACGATATTTATGAATCACCCTGTGTAATATAACATGTATAATTTCTTTAAATGTATGCCTATATTTTTTTTGCATTTAGAAAATGGCAAAATACAGTTTTTCGGCTAAATGGGGAACGACTCGCAACAGATATGTACATTTGGATTAATTTTGGTAAATCCCTGAAGTTAACGGGTCCACCCCTGGATTACGCGGCCTTCTAGATTCCGGTGACGTGGAGCTCTTACTTCCCGCGTTCAGCGAAATCAAAAGAGAGGACGTCGCCCATTAAACGAAGACATTTTTCACGCGACAGCAGGCACACGTCTCTCTCGGTGTGTTTATCCCGGGTGAAGCGCATATCTGATGCGTTGTTTGTGCATCGAATGGCATTTCAGCCGCTGATGTTTACGAACGGAGAGGCGAGGTTTCTCCCTAAACCTCAACGGTGGAGTGATTCGCCTAGATTTTTTCTCGGGGTTCTTGAAAACCGTCCGAGAAATGTCGAGTAACATTTAATCTGGCGAAAATAAAAATAATTGTTTATAGTAAATAGTTGTGATGTTTGCTCAAAGGCTATGGGACTGGGGTTTAATATTAGTCTACTTTTTTCATATATAAATTTATCTCCATAATTATAAAAAAAAATGGAATGAAGGGAGTGATGATTTTATTGAAATGAAACTGAAGCTACTACATGAACCGAATATTGAAATAATTCACATTCATATATATTTTCCTAAAGCGTTTCCTAAATTTTAGTAAAATACATTTATGAATTTCTCAAAATACAAATATTCTTCGCTAAATTACAAGTTATGAAATGTATTTACTCTCTTTTGTTTCATCATTCTTATCGAAAATCGATTTCTTATTGTTGGTAGAAGTTGATGTCAAATCATAATATCAAGGACAATAAGAATATACGAAACTTAGATAACTTACAAATTGACTTCTATACAAACTTCTCTGACAAATTTTGTAGTCTTCTTTACGTGTTCCAATATTACTTTTTTTTTATCTAACAGCTCATGGTTTCTTTTTATTATTATGTCGAAATAATATGGGATCCTCCCGATGTTAAAATGAAATTCCTATAAATGAACGCATCAACATGTGGTGGCAAGCAGAGCTGAGAGTATCTTAAGAGAAAATATACTTTTCAATGTTTAAGATATATTTAGTATCATCCAAGATCTATTCTGTTTCTTAGTTATTTTCTTGACACTTGCTCCTAGTTACTTTTTTTTTACAAAATATAATTGTATCTTAGAAACCTGAATGTACATTGTATATTCAATCTTAAAAAACATTTAAGATACGCAAAACATGTTTTAGATAGGGTGTTTATATTAGTAAATTTTTGATTTTAAAATACATTTCATATAATGTATATATGAACGACCATCAAGTGTTCTTAATTAGAATCTTGAATTAGATCATAGAAGTAATTCTAACGAGAGATTTACTCTAAAACTTACAATCTCAAAATTCTAGGTCCCTGGAAAACAAAACGACAGGGAGCTAAACAACCAACCAGGGCCCTGATTAGATTGAGATAAATCTAAAATTAAAGACAAGATAACTGCAAGTAGTATCAGGAGGTTTTTTCAATTGGGCTCCATAGAGTATTTACGTAGAAGGAATTGAGTGAGAACTTATGTAAAAAAATAAATTCTAGTTTACCTAATTCGTATGAGAAACCTGTTGTATCTTGGTTTAGTTTATTGCCCAATAAAATATTAAAATAACCACTAGCATATATGGAATTTATGGAACACTGCGGATACTGCAGCATGATATTGACTCAGTTAAAATAAGAGCTCAAGTGTGTATAAATATATGAGTATATAAGAGGGCGGTCGTCATTTTCTTTTATAGTGTCTTATTTTTTTGAAAATACAGTTTTTTTTGTTTTCTGTTTTTTATATATATGAGGGAAATAAGGTCATAAACTTAAGATTAGGAATACAAGGTGTGTAAATATGAGACTGATTTTCTTTTAAATTTTTTTATTCGAATAGAAGAATTACAATTCAGTATTGTCTTCTTCAAAATAACTTCCTTCGGGAGTCACACAGCGCTGGAGGCGGTTCTTCCATTCCTCATAGCAGTGTTGGAATAGCATTCAGTTCAATGTTTTCTATGGTTCCAAACTGACGTCCCTTGAGGAGATTTTTTCAATCTCGGGAAGAGAAAAAAGTCACAAGGACTCAAGCCAATAAGGAGGCTGAGGAGCCACATTAATGTTTTTACTCGCTAAAAACTCGTTTACTGAAATGGCTGTGTGACCAGGCGCATTGCCTGATGCAACATCCAGTTGTTCTTGATGTTTGGTCTCACACGCATGACCCTTTTTCAAAGTTTTTCAAGAACCTCTCTGTAAAAGTGTTGATCTACTGTTTGGCCTGAAGGAACAAATTCTTTGTGGACAATTCCTTGGCTATTAAAAAAGCAAATCAGCACGCATTTGATCTTTGACTTGCTCATTCTTGATTTTATTGGTCTTGGAGAGCTTGAAGTGTGCCATTCCATGCTTTGACTTTTGGTTTCCGGGTCGTATTCAAACACCCAAATCTCATCACTAGTAATGACACGTTCCATATGAAAATGGGGATCATTTTCAATCGATTCCAAAATGTCAAGACACCTTTCTCTCCTGACATCCTTTAGTTCTTGCGAAAGGTTTTTTTGGAACCATTTTTGCGCAGATTTTTCTCATCCCCAAATCGTTAGTCAAAATCTGATGAACAGTGGTGTGATTCAAATTTAACTCTTCCCCGATCATTCTTGTCGTTAACCGACGATCTGAACGCACAAGATCCCGTATTCTATCGACATTTTCATCGGTTCTTGAAGATGAAGGCGTTCCGCTTCAATCGACTCTCTTCTGTCTCCGTAGGCGTGTTGAAGTTTTGCAAAAGTATCTGTTGCGCTGTGTCCAAATCTGAAGCAAAACCTGATAGCACACCGTTGCCCAAAATTAATGTCACTCAATTTTAAAACGCACTAGAAAAAAACGTTTTACGAAAACAGTCATAAAGAACAAACAAATTACTCTAACATGTTCAAACTTGTACTGAAGATGCATTAGGTACATGATAACCTACCGCCCTTCTAAGTCCCGTCTCCGCAGTGTTGCTGGATCGGGCGCTACGTTGCCAGTTTCATTACTTAATTTACACACGTCTTTTTTTGGTCGACTAACTTTGATGACGTTTTTTTTGGCTTGCTTTATGCTTTATTGATTAGCTGCTTTTATACATACAACAATATGTCCTCGATCATGACATAACACAGTTAACATTCGTGAATGTGTATTAAAAAAAGGGCGAGTAAAAAAGTGCTATCAAATACAGTGGCGTACCCAGACATTGGCCTTGGAGGGGGGGGATAAGAATTAAGAAAAAATTAAGAAACAAAATTTCATTGAAAATTCGAAAATTATTTGAGATAACAAAATCTAGTCGCCTAGATTCGTTCCGCGCGGGAAGAAATATGCCACCCTACTTATAGCGAATTTGGCTATGAATTAAGGATTAATTATATTTAATTTGTATTAGCGGACAATGTCATCTACTTTGGCTATTTTTTTTATTATCACTGGACCTCCTGGGGGGGGGATATATCCCCCTTACCCCCCCCCCCGTGGGTACGTCACTGATCAAATAATTCCCATTTCTGTAGAATCACCATTGTAACGTTGCCCGCGTTCCCCCTGCTCGTTGAATATGTGACAACGGAGCGGCAAAATATGCCCATATCGGTCATCCGATTAGTTCTCGGGACTTAAAACCACTAGAACGATCGCGTGCGCAATGTATATCTCGAAAATCTCGCGATTACTAAATTCGAGTATCCGGCGCGGTGCTTCAATAAAAAGCACAGTACTTTCGGTTAATTAACGGTCACACACACGCTCGCGCCAAGGGATAATAAGCTTAAAACGATGTGTATGTCGCTCGAAATGTGTCGCACGTGTTTTGTCACACACTCAGAGCCGCCCTTTCGGAAATCGACACGGAATCGTTTCTGCTTTTGTACGCCCGTCTAGCCGGGCGTTTTGTTATGGAAATATCAATACCGTGTTTTACGTGTCGTCCCGATTACGCGATAAGTTTGTTGCCGATGACGTTATCGCGAAAGCTTAGTGGTAGGATGTACGGCGTCCTGCCAGCAGCATAGATACGACGCGGTTTAACACTTTGTAACAAGCGATATTTCATAACTAGAGCTCGGAGATTAATAACAGATCCGTGTTTTACCAGGGGCGGCTCCAGTATACCACTATTAGTGCGTTCCGAAATGTTAAACATACACACCGTAACCGATGCTATACAGTACGTGTCACCCTAATGCGCACATAGCAGAATGAAGGGGAACCGATAAGTTAACTTCTTATTTGAGTGGACGTCACCACCACATAAACATGAGGTGGGAACCAATCGCGATCTAATAGCTAGGCGCAGGCGTATGGTAGGCATCCGGTTTGTCGATGGAGATGCATTGGTTGAAATTTGAAATAGCATTTTATTATTTTATTCACTTGGCGGATATCTTGCTTTCGAGTTCGCTTCGGCAGGGCCATTTGGGTACATGGCTTCGGGCTGACGTGAATAATGCCGACAACATGTTTGACTCCTATAGTGGGGACTATAGGAGTCGGAACACTTGCTGGTTTTAGAAGCAGGTCCGGCTCGGAATTGTTTCCGAAATACATATCATTTCATAGAACCTTTTAGGGGGGGGTTGTTGTACGTAAGTAAATTCGCCTATCTTTGACATAAAAATGTATCATTTAATATGTATTTTATCCACCTATGTACGCAGTATGGTAACTCTTACTGTATAACGGATTCAACTGTACGAATACGCACAGTTGAGTTTTCATAAATTATCAATAACTGTTCCATATGTTTAGGAGTTAAGCTTTGGCGCTTGTCGCTTAAAATAGCTGCCTGTACCCATGTGTCCCAACGAGTCACAATAGGTTACGCTGGTAGTGGTGTTCTTGGTGAAACGTTGTTGACAAACATTTGGCAAAAGTTTGACAACAACAATGTTTCGTTTCCAGCTTCAACATAACCCCTATTTTTATTTCTCTCGTTCATAGCCGGATTTCATGATCTTCTTCTTTTTTTGGATAGATCGGTAAAGCAATAATCCTGTCACGTTAAGACCGGTCCTGGAATCTATTATTAACCGACGGGCTCTATTCATCACTTTGCGTGCCTCTAATAGGAAAAATTGAGTCGTTTAGTTTCAAAATCGGACAGATACAGTTCCAAGAGAAAATGAGAAAACTGTAAAAAAATGTTATTTCTTAAAAAACAAGCGGAATGATTAACATTTTTTTATGGTGATTTGAAAAATATGATTGAGCTGTTACGTTGAACTTCTACAAAGAATTTCATTCTTAAATATTGAAAAAGAACACTTACAGTTTGTTTGATAAGAACGTGTCCAGCAGAATTTTTACGTAGAAATCGATAGAGGCGCAATTCCAACTACAAGTGGTAGGGCAACTCTTCGCCTAAGACGCACTGTATAAAAAACCCAATTTTCGTTTTCTTACACATGTTACACTTTCAAAATCGAAAATCTTAACCACTGAAGAAGACACTGTACTGGATACAAACCAGTGGTGTCTGGTGTCGATGTTCTCGTATTTTCATAACGAAACACGGAAAACATATCGCATATCACATATCGCACACGCATACAGAAAACGTTATAAAACTGGCTCAAATTAATATTTTTCAGAATCTCAAAAAGTCTCGCAAACTTGAAGAGATTTATGATTATTCTAGCCCGACCCGGTAAATATCGTACAATAAACAAAGAAATGGCGTCATTGTTAATTAAGGCTTGCAAAAAAAATTGATCGTTAATTACTCGAAAAGTTATTAACGGATCGAGTTGAATTTTTTTTTGTAACTTCATACTACAAATAGCAGTCCATTTAAGAAATTTCATGATCATAGTCGTCCCATTTTCGAAGTAAAAAAATAGTGAAGAAAAAGCACTTTTTCAACTTCAGCAGTCATTTCCAAGTTAACAATAGCACTTGGAGACTTCGGGTTGGCTTAACATTTTGGAAATTCCATAGGCTACAACTTCTTAAATGCTTATGCTATATGAATATGCCAAGAAACGGAGATATAAGCGAAAATGTGAAAAAAAGACGTTTTCTTTTTCACAAATTGTGTTGTACGCAAAATAATACATAGGGAACCGTCAAAACTAGCCCCTATATGTTTCAAAGAAATGTGTTCAAAGAGATTGCAAAATATTTTTCTAAATTACCAAGTAAATACAATATTTGTATATTTCCATCTAAAAGTCTCGTGGCTTTAACAAAATTGTGAGATCTGGAAAGCTGACAAACTAAAACTTTGTTTTACCTTTATGATTACCATGATATTTTTAATAGTTGTTTATTCGTGGAAAATGGCCTAATTGTTGAAGATACATCTAAAAAATGTCAATAAACGAGCCGAAATTTATTTAAATCGTCGTTTAAGCTACCGAGATATTATGAAAGAACGATTTTTTAGGTTAACTTTGTAGGTCTGTTTGTACCACAAAAACTAAAAACTATTTACACGGATTTTTCCTTGAATCGTATTTCTTTATCACCCTTAACCTTCAGTTCAACTTAATCATTGTAATTTGCTTACACCCTGATACTTGACAACGCATTTAATACATTGGCGCATTCGCCATTATTTTAAATATTGCCAGCAATTTAAAAAATGGATAGTGCACCGATGTTGAAGCTTTAATCTGGATTCTTCTAATCATATTTACAGTGGATAAGTTATATTTAGCGACTAACAGATTAATGGCTTAATGGGTCACACTTAACGACTGGATATCGTGCACCAAATCAATTTGTGATCGAACTGGAAAACTACTAAGTGCCCTGTAACAAAATATGAATGGAAACGCAGTTTCTACAAACATTCTTAATGCTTTCACAGATCTGAATGATGCAATAATATATTATTTACTTCTCGCAGGATACGTCTAATAGGTATTTTTGGTAAAGTATACTCGGAAAGTGGTTGTAAAAGAAAGTTAATAGCGTAAACAGTTTAATGTAGCATTTTCCCTAAACAAACTATTACTTCAACGTGTCTAAATAGTCTACAAACTATTAGTTTAACGTGGAAGTAACGGAAAATGGAAGTGAAGAATGAACCTCAAATATAAGAATCATTATTTTTGCTTAGAAACGCATTCATTTCCGCAATTATTTAAATACGTTTGTCCAAATAGTGGTTGCCAAAACGTCTTATTTAATTAAACTATTATTCTAGGTTTTAATCAGACAAGTAAACAATTTATTTTTCGAGAAAACAAAATAAGTATTTTTTTTGGTATACTTATTTGCTTCTTTAAATATTGCATAATAGCGTTTTTATTAAACACTGTTACATACCTGTATTTTATGAAAATCAATTCTTAATATTTTGCTGACAATAAAATAAAGTTTCCCTGTTTTTTTTTTACCTCATCTACAAATAAAAATATACAGGTTGTTTCATTTAAAAATCCAAATTTCCTAGTTATTTCTCAAATTCAGTTGGCTATGGAAAAATGCGAAATATAACAAAAGACTCCAAATTTCGAATCATTTAAAACGGTGGAAACCCGAAACGCGTATCCTATTTCCATGCAAGAGTTATTGAGTGTACCCTGTCCTCGTAGGCACTCAGTATATCTTCACGAACTTTGAGCCCTTTTATAAACGTTCTACATACGGCATATTTCAGAAGAAATTGCCAATGAGACCATCTACTAAGTTGTTTTGTATTCGCTTAATTTTTTATTTTGTATTCGCTTAATCGCTACCACATGTTACCATGTCGCTAGACAGAAGCTCCTCCCATATTATACTTACTCGTGCTCCAAAACCAATAAAAATAATTTTACTTTTATATTTCCATTTTCTGAAAGCTTATGCCTACCGAAGAAACCGCAGTGTATTCTATTTTTGGTTTTATTGTGGCCCTTTATATTTAATTACGGACCTGTAAAAATTTACTGTTTGCCCCTCCGAAAGTAAATGCAAATACTCGGAGGAGGTTTACGGACAATATCGCCTTTTATTGTTATTGCATTTTTGGCGATTTATCGACGAAAGAGTGAATTTAACACACGTAAATACCGTTTGGGTGGTGTTGTTTGCGGAGCTTTTTTACACCATTTTCGCCAATAGCAAGTGAGCGCCCTTCCTGTAGGGGGAAGCTGCGCTTTGAAGTGGCTGTTCATGGTCGAGAATATAAATTCTACGTTAGTATCGATAGGCAGCGATAAAAAACAAAGTCGAAATTTGGTATTCAAAACGCTTCTTTAATGGCATTTTGTTTGTACCTTGTCCGAGTATGAGCAGATATTTTACCTGCGAAACTTTTACAAGGCGTTTGTGGCTTACAAATAAAAAGTTGGATAAAGTTTGTTCCATGTATTTTTTTTTGCAAGTCAAGTCGAGCTTGGAATTCGATATTAGGGCGGGGCAGAGCTAGTTAGTTTGATGCGGAGGTTAAGGTTACACAGACTGCGTCTATTGATATAAAATAATAGGTGTGTTTATGGTTAACAATAACCTTATTGGATAGTGGCTTTTGTGACGTAATGTCGGTCACGCCCATATACTTGGAACCAGCTGACAGAAAGGGACTTCCAGGACTGCTTTCAACAATGGAAAAGTCGTATGGAGCGGTGTAAAGATCGCCAATGGAAGTACATTGAAGGCGAAAAAGTTACTACTGTAATTGGTAACGAATAAAAAGTGTTATGGCACAGTTCTTCTCACCTCGTATTTCTACTACTATTACTGTTACTACTACTATTCACCTTCTACTTAGATCTTATGATCAATCTTTTCAACATGATACGCGTTAGGTCATTCCTTACGAAAATACGAGAACAAGAACTTGAAATTCTACCAGCCTACAACTGAATAATCTCAACCATACAGACTGTGTCCGTTGATATTTTACAGATAGTAAAATAGCGAGTAGGTGTGTTTATGGTTAACAATAACCTTATTGGATAGTGGCTTTTGTGACGTAATGTCGGCCACGCCCATATACTCGGAAGGGGGCGAGTGTCTAATAAGATTATTGCTAAACCTAAACACACCTACTCGCTATTTTACTATTTGTAAAATATCAACGGACACAGTCTGTATGGTTGAGATTATTCAGTTATAGGCTGGTCGAATTTCAAGTTCTTGTTCTCGTATTTTCGTAAGGAATGACCTAACGCGTATCATGTTGAAAATATTGATCATAAGATCTAAGTAGAAGGTGATTATAGTAGTAGTAACAGTAATAGTAGTAGAAATACGAGGTGTGGGTATTAAATAACCGAACTGTTGCCATAACACTTTTTATTCGTTACCAATTACAGTAGTAACTTTTTCGCCTTCAATGTACTCCCATTGGCGATGTTTACACCGCTCTATATGACTCTTTCCATTGTTGAAAGCAATCCTGGAAGTCCCCTTCTGTCAGTTGGTTCAGAACTTCCTTCGCTTTTGCTTTAACCGCTTCCACACTTTCGAATCTTGTCATCACAAGTAATCACCGTGTCTAACAAGCCTGGATCAGTGTCAATGTTGTTTAGAATGTCAGCTCAGCGCAAATGTTCATTCTTGATTCCTTTTGCTAGGGAGTGAGGAGTTTTGGCACCATTTTTGCGCAAACTTTGTGCATGTTGAACGATTCGTGCAAAATCTCGCGAACACATTCTTTGTCGATTCCTGTTATGTCAGCAAGCCCTCGGATGTTTAGACGACGATGTTCGCGGATTGATTTATCAATTTTTTCAATGTTGTCGTCCGTTTTTGACGTTAAGGGCCGTCCGGGACGGGATCGTCTTCGGTCGTTTCACGTACCTCTTTAAACCTTTTAAACCATTCAAAAACTTGTGTGCTGGATAAACATTCATGCCCGTACACATTTTTTAACATTGCATAAGCTTTTGTAAAAGTTTTCCCCAGTTTAACAAGAAACTTTTTTAAGGAAAATATTAACCCGTTGCTCCATTTGAACACTTAACATTTTCTCTACGCGTCACTGAGCGACCTACTGGCTTGTCCGAGCCAGTGTGAGCTCAGGGTGGGTAAAGTATCACCAGACACAGTTCTGTTCAAACTTGTCGCGACACGCCGGCAACGCGCTGGTAGCAGCATCAGTTCGGTTATTTAATAGCCACACCTCGTAGATGAAAGATGTAAATGGTTTGCGAAATGTACGTGAAATATTAATATTCGTAGGTTATCAAGAACCTCCAAACAGATTATAAAAAGATTATAAAATTCGACTACTCCTATAATTGCTGGAAAAAGTCGTCGTTAAACTCGTTATCTACTTGACCCATTTATGAAACGAAATCACGGCAGAGACTCGATACAGGAAGCTATCGACAATTTAAACGCCAATGAAAATGTTAATTTCCCAAATAAGTCGACCATTCTCGTTTAAAGTATAGGTGCACAGGGAGTTTACCTGCTATAAAAAACCTTAAGCAGGTTCTTCTTAAAATAACAGTCAGGTTCTTAGTTTAGTTAAGAGTGGAATATAAAGATGGCAGAAATATTGAGAGCGGATAGAATCAATATTTATCCACAGTTAAATACGCTCCTTGCTTTGAGATGAATTACAAGTCCTGTTTTTTTATGAGGAAGTTGTTTCTGAGATTCCATTATTTAGTTAACATGCAACAGAATTAAAGCTAACATTGCTTTACTTTGTACAAAATAAAAACCGCTGAACGTCACCGATGACGCTATTAAATGTGTGCAGTGATACCACCACTCAATTATATTGAAATAAAAAATATTGTAGTAAATTTTAAATTCCGCGCTTGATATTCGTTGTTATGCAGTTGGCAGCAGATATAAGGTTATATTACTTGACATCTGTTGACAGTTTGAAATTGTCCGAACCTTACATTGGCTTTACTAGTGGTTTATGGCTTGTTTGAGCTTCAAACTTTTATCTTACATGAAATTGTATTTATCTTATCTGAATTGTTATTTTCAGAACAAAGTATTATAGTTGTCAGACTTTCGTTTGCGAAATGCCAAAACAGTTAGACAGTTGCTGCTAAGAGTTAGCATCATCTTGTTATTTTGCATGGGATATTTGAAAAAAAAATGGGGAAAAAATGAGACAATATTGGTCCATTGGTACCCTTAACAGCTGTTAGAAAGGTAATTGCACTCCAATATATTGTTTTAGCGTGTAGCAGCAACCCTAAACTTGAATGTTTCTACGCTTAATTCTATTAGGGTGTTTCATAAATAACGTCGGTTGTCAATGTTCACTTTGTTTATTAAATAGTCATACCAAGAGAAAAGCTTAATATTCAAAGTAAAGTCCATCGTATTCTATAGTCCTAACCCAACGTTCAGCCAGCTCTTTGAGGCCTTGGTAAAACCATTCTTTGGGCTTAGATGCGAAGAATTTTCTACATCTCCTTTCGGACTCGATTTTTTTCCACGCAAGAATTTTGCCATGGATCTGAATAAATAATAATCAGACGGTGCAAGGTCTGGACTAAATGCTGGATGTGGTAGGAGTTCAATACCACCAAGTTCTACGATCTCATCCCGCGTAACTTTCGCAGTATGCGGTCTAGCGTTGTCTTCTTGTAAGAGCACCCGTTTTCGGTTTACTAAGCCTGCTAAGAATTATCTCAAAGTACACTAAACCTTCATAATTCCACCAGACACATAACAAAACTTTCGAATCGAATCGACCCCTTTTCACTACAGCTTGAGATATCTGTCCTTTGTCTAACCACTGATTTGCCATGTTTGGGTTGTTTAGATAAATCCACTTTTCATCGCAAATAACAATGCGTTTAATAAAACGATTATCTTTCGGCAGAGCAAGGAGCTGTTTACACACCTCAACTGGACGTTTCGCCTGAATATCGTCTAATTCATGGGGCACTATTCGACAACTTTTATAGGTCTTACCTAATGATTTTAAGTGGCGATGTATAGTGTCTTTAGAAGGTCCAAGCGAGTCCGATAATCGGCGAGTGCTGGTACACGGTTGGTTTTCTATTGCTTCCTTTGTAGCCTCAATATCCCACACAGGTGGACGACCAGAGCGCGATCGATCTTCAAGCATCAAATCTCCACTGTTAAAACAATTAAACCAACGCTGTGCCATTCGCTCATTAACCATGTCTTCCCCTTCAATTTCACATATTTTTCTTGCTGCAGGAGCTGCTTTAAACTTTTGTTTCCAATAATGTCTTACCAGTACACGAATTTCGTATTTATCGCTTTCCATACTTTTTTATTATCAAAATGGCCTACCCCGTCAATAAACAACGGCAGTATGATTAAAATAAAGTAAAACAAGTTCACTCTTCATAGAACTAGAGAATTGTCTGAACAGGTTACGACATGTATAAAATGAGGCGTAGTAAATTTTTAGTTTGAAACCGACACTTTGTACTTATGAGACACCCCCAGTATTTCACAAAAAAGCAAAAAACAACGAACTTTTAAAATCACCTAGAAAGCATAATTCCTACTAAGAGGGTTACAAATATTTTAGCACTGAATACAAGTGCTATTCGTAACATTTATAATAGTAATAATATTTATAATAATTGATATTTATGTACAAAAAACTACACAAACTACTTTTGTAACCGAATGGTGTTTTTTTAATGTTTTTTAAAAATTTCAAAACTTCCGTGTGCCTCTTTCTACTAATTTTTCCTCTCATTAAAAATATCTTTACTAACTTCTACTGCCAATGTTCCCTGCTCTTTTTTGTAATCTATGCACCAACCAATGTCTTTTAAAATTATTTCTCTTTTTAATTTAAGAAAATGAGTTTTTTAACAATATGAGGTGTGGTTATTAAATAACTTTTTGGCCTTCAATGTACTTCGTTTGGCGATCCCTACACCACTCCATTCGACTTTTTTATTGTTGAATGTAGTGCTGGAAGTCCGCTTCTGTCACTGGATCAGAAACTTCTTCGCTTTTGCTTTAACCGCTTCCACACTTTCGAATCTTGACATCACAAGTAATCACCGTGTCTAACAAGCCTGGATCAGCGTCAGTGTTGTTTAAAATGTCAGCGCAAATGTTCATTCTTGATTCCTTTTGCTCGGGAGTAAGGAGTTTTGGCTCCATTTTTGCGCAAACTTTGCGCATGTTCAACGATTCATACACAATCTGGCGAAAACATTCTTTAGATTAGTAGATTCCTGTTATTTTAGCAAGCCTTCGGATGTTTAGACGACGATCTTCGCGGATTAATTTACCAGTTTTTTCAATGTTTTCGTCTGTTTTTGACGTTGAGAGCAGTCTGGGGCGCGGATCATCTTCGATCGTTTGACGTTCCTCTTTAAACCGTTTAAATCGTTCAAAAACTTGTGTGCGGGATAATTATTCATTCCCGTACACTTCTTTTAACATTGCATAAGCTTCTGTAAAACTGTTCCCCAGTTTAACAAGAAACTCTAGATTAACCATCTCCATCTGAACACTTAACATATTTTCGAGGCGTCACTGGTGCGTAGATTAATTCAAACGACTGCTACAGTCAAACTGAGCGACCCACTGGCTTGTCCAGCGAGCTTAGGGTGCGGAAAGTATCCCAGACACAGTTCTGTTAAACTTGTCGCGACACGCTCGCACTGGTAGCAGCATCAGTTCGGTTATCTAATAGCCACCAATACCTCTTAAATCCATTTAATCCATTTCTAAATAATTTTATAACAACACATTTTTTTACCACGAGCCACTACTGATTAATAGGCTTAAGGGGGACTTCTACCTTGAAATGTCATTTTTTAGTCATGGCCCTGGAGAAATATTTTTTACAGGAAAAACATTTTTAATTAAAAATCCATGCGACCGCCAGAAAAAACCAAAACAAAAAAAAAAAAATTTTTAAAAAAAAAAAAGGAAAAAAAATTTAAAAAAAATTAAAACCATTCGTGCAAAATTGCAAGTCGATAGCTTAATTACAGTGGGCGCTAGAATGTCAGCCATTTTTAAAAACGTGATTCTGAGAAAACGCGTTTAAAGTTTAAAATGTGAATTAAAGTGAATTATTCAAAGGGGCTTATATTTACCGTCAGTCTGCAATGCCTGGTCCGTAAAGCCATCCCTCTCCTGACACACAAAAATGAAAAAAAAATCGATTTTTTTCAAATGTATCAAGGTAGAAGTAAATTATGACTCAAAAAATCCTATTAAGCGAATTAACGTGTCAAGATGGCGCTGAGTGTGTTAATTAGACTACGTTCTCGCAAACCCCGCAAATTTTCTGACTGTTTTTTTTTAAAGTCCGGATTAAGAGTGTTTTCTGTCTAATTACACTGGATTTAAACGACCGTAAGTGTGTCGCCTAATAAAATTCCGTGCTGTCAGCGTTGCGTCACCCCGTACGTCATCACTCTAAGTAATGAAAGTCTCCCGAAGGCGGGAACAGTTTTGTTCCGCTTCCATTTGTTGCGTCCACTAAGTAAATACATCCCCATTACGCGAGCACGCAGTAAAATTGAAAATAATGGCAGATATTAAAACAAAAGGCCGCCGAGGCGGAATGGCGTAAATTTCAAAAGCCGTGAATATCTGAGGACCGATTCTAATCACACGGGACGCTCCTATTTTGCGTCCGACGGAAATTTTATTCCGATAATGCGGCCGAAGTTCGAGTTTTTCCGCTGGAAAAGCGTCGAAGCGAGATTGTTTGCACATCTCGTAATTATCGAGTATCTATATAAAGACGATCCATTTTTTCTACTAAGTTGAAAGGGAGTATTTTTGAAACACAGTGGCAAATTAATGTAGGCTAGAAGGTCTTAGACAAAAAGTGGAACATAAACTGCTCGTCAAAATTAGCGTAACACTTTTTAGATTTGCGCCAGTTGCGTTCTATTTGAGTTAGAGACCTGCGGTTTTTAATTTTCGGTAGCCTATAAGATTGGTTTTAAAGCTTCGAAGCCGCTACGATTTGAATTAAACGGTTCGCCGTCCACACCCCTAAAAGTAACCCCCATATCGAAATTTGAATTTGCAAAATTTCAGAAACCTACAGGATCGGCTAAGAAGGACACTGTCGGATAAAAACTCCATCCCGGCCCACATTAAGACCTCCTCAATAAGTATTGTGTATTTGGTCGCTGTCCCATCTCTTCAACCCATTTCCAGAGCCCCTAAGCCACCCCTTTGCATTTACGCAGAGTTTTGCGTGGTTTGACCTCTGTTGGGCGAATCCATTGATCCTAATGCTGCCTAATAAATTGGTGTGGGGTACCACAACTCATTTTCTTCACCCTTTGACATTTCAAGCGTCCTTCCAGGCCACATCCACCCCCCCACTCACCCCCTCTGGTTCCGCCCTTGTAGAAGGCTGCGTGGGATGTCGTTTTGTCTCGAACTCATGTCACGGCATTACTTGTAGGCTCTAGAAGTTGGCGGGACCCACTGCGGACGGCCGATTGAGCGCTAAAAGTGATATTCCATCTCCAACCCATCCCCTTAAAAATGGGTCTCTGAAAGCGTTCCTGAGGATGCTTGAACCCTTTTCGGCCCACCTCGAAATCGTTTCTCTCCTTCAAATTCTCTTTTGCATCCCATCGTCCTCTTTTCTTGACTCCCTCCAATAAAATTTTGAGTGGGTGAAAATTCCTGAAAGAATGCTCGTTGGGTAGGCGAAACCTTCCGTAGGCACTTGTGTGAATCGACAATAGCCAAATTCGTGAGAGATGCCTGATACGCGCGGCAAGCGTTCACTGTGACTTAGGCTACGTGATTGACCAACTAGTTATTAGTTAATCACTCACGACACATAAAAATATTTTAAACTCGGCATTCTACCGTTCTTCCGTAGCGATACTACTAATTCAAACAACGGAACGCTCGCTAAGCTATATGGCTAAATTGCATACAGTCTTCCCTCATCCCCGCATCGGGAGTCCAGTGCGTGTTACCAGGCATGGCCAGCGGCGTACGTATGCACGGGCATACAAGCGTACATAATTTACAGGGCGCTTAAAAAAATACGGTTTTCATTTTAATTATCATAGAGTTGTATAGTGCCAACCCTGAGTTATAGCACCCTTTCCGGACCCTAATAATAACAATATTACCTGGCCCTAACTTGAACTAAAAAAAATCTGTTAACTGTCGAATAATTTAATATGTAAAAATGCAAATGAACTCGGAGATTTTTTTTTGTTGGTTCCGTTAATTTCGAGCGGGCAGACTACAGGGCATTATAGGTGAAGTATTAATTAAAAATATGCAAAAAGAGCGCGATATGAAAGTTTTTCCGACAAGGTATTATTTAAATTTTTATCGGCCGTGAATTAATTATATCTTCGGGTTAAGAATTAAGCATTCCTGGGGGTAATGGAATATTGGAATTTTATGAAAAATTTCGAATGCAAACGATCCATTATCAATTTATGTTTAAAATTCCGCGGAGTTGTATAGAAATATATGTCTGAACATTAAACGGAATTTGCAACGAAATTTTAATCAAATACAATTTTTTTAAATGACAATAGAAACGTATTGTTATTGAAAGGTAGATTGACGAACGATACACGTGTAAAATGGGAAATTATAATTGACAGACTATATTAGTATATACTGGGTGGCCACCCAAACTGCTAGCTACATTCTTTTGATTCTGTTATAAGACTGGAACCAGCGTAGACACAAAACCCTAGATATGTTTCCCACACATCGAAAGACTATGCTGTATTAGACGCGAGTTCCACTAACTACGTGGGCATCATCAGGAGATGATTAAAACTTACATTAAGCATAATTTGTTTGTACTAGTCCCCGTTGTGGTTGAGTCGTAACTTCTGTCTAACTAACTAGAACAGGTTTCCTAAATTTTTTTCCAATACACTTAACTGTCTACTGTTTAGGATTGCTTAGAAACTCTATAATTTTAGTATTTGCAATTATAAAATTTTTCGGTACACTCCACAGATAAAATAAAATTTATTGAGCAATGAGCAACGAGTGGTCCAAAATTTATTTTCAAGTTGGCTTGATTGAAATACGAGGTGTGGCTATTAAATAACCGAAGCCTTTAGAAGTTACGAAGAAGTTACCAGCGCGCTGCGAGCGTGTTATGACTAGTTTCAACAGAACTGTGTCTGGTGATACTTTCCCCACCTTGAGCTCGCTGGACAAGTCAGTGGGTCGCTCAGCTTGACTATAGCAGTCGTTTGAATTAGTCTACGCACCAGTGACGCATCGAAAAAAATGTAAGTGTTCAGATGGAGCAACGGGTTAATCTCAAGTTTCTTATTTTAAACTGGGGAAAACTTTTACAGAAGCTTATGCAATGTGAAAAGAAGTGTACGGGAATAAATGTTTATCCCGCACACACATTTTTGAATCGTTTAAATGGTTTAAAGATAGACGTGAAACGACCGAAGACGATCCGCGCCCCGGACGGCCCACAATGTCAAAAACGGACAAAAGCATTGAAAAAAATTGGTAAATTAATCCGCGAATATCGAGGTTCTGATGGCCCTTCGTGAGCGTGTGAGAAGACGAAGACCTGATTTGTGGAAGACCAAATCATGGACGATTCACCAAGATAACACACCGGCCCATTCTGCTTTGTCGGTGAAGGCGTTTTTTTTTGCAAAATATGGCATTACTTTGTTGGAACATCCATCATATTCGCGCTACCTTGCCCCTGGTGACATTTTTTATTTCCCAAAGTCAAATCGGCGCTGAAGGGAACAAGATTCGAAAGTGTGGAAGCGGTTAAAGCAAAAGCGACGGAGGTTCTGAACCAGCTGACAAAAGCGGACTTCCAGCACTGCTTTCAATAATGGAAAAGTCGTATGGAGCGGTGTAGAGATCGCCAATGGGAGTACATTGAAGACGAAAAAGTTGCTATTGTAATTGATAACGAATAAAAAGTGTTTTGACAGCAGTTCGGTTATTTAATAGCCACACCTCGTATGTAATTGTAATAATCTCCCTAGTGTCTGAATTAGTTCCAAAAAAATGTTTTGCTAGTAGTGCTTATTGTGAAAATTTTACTGAATCATAGACGAGCGACGACCACCCTGTATTTGATCAGCTATTAAAAATCAATTGACCGAACTGAATTGGCTTCCTACAGATTCATCACATCAAAGAGCTAATAGGTTATTATGTACGTACATAAAATGCAATTAAATCAAACTGAACCGCTTGCTGCAACGCAAAGTTACAAATGAAACGTTTACAGTAATTTGTTTAATTAAATGGGTATTGTGTTGAAATATTTCCATGTGGTGTAATTTACACTGTACGTTATGTTCCATATAAATTCAGAGAGTGCAAGGAGGTAACTTTTAGTACCTATTAAATAGAGTGACACTTATTTTCGAACAATTTGATTTAATTAACTTTTATCTATTTCTCCCTTTCTCATATTCTTGGCTGATAAATCAATCTGTCTATAACAAAGCGAATGAAGAAAATATGAGGTTCAAATGCATTTTTATTAAACATGTTGACATAGCTGTAGGGAAGACTGGGGCTAGTTGTCTATAGGGGTAAGTAGACTATCAGTTGGCTTCCTGAAAGAGAAGGAAAAGGAAGCTGGACTGGGTACTGGAACCTTCGGCGCAGAAACAAAAAACTGAACGTTTCCACGAAACACCGAACTACTATACTTTTCGACAATGTCTTAACAACATTGTAAAAAATAATTCCAAAAGAAATTCTAAGAAAGACAAAATCAAAAAAGGATTGTTTTTATTTAAAAGCTGACAAGGGAAATAAGGTTGTTATCTTAGACAAAAGTGATTATTTTGAGAGAGTAGACAATTTAATTAATAGTGGTAGTTACAAGAAATTATCAAAAAAATTATTTGCCATAAATGACAGCTGAAGTTAAAACATCTTTAAAAGAATGTAACAACCTTATTACCCCTTCACTGAGGCAAAAATTACAATTGTCAAATCCAGTAGTACCTAAATTATATTGTTTACCAAAAATACATAAACCAAGAAAATCTGTAAGACCAATTGTCTCAGCGATAGGATCCTAACTTATAATTTGTCAAAATGGTTAACGAATAAGTAAACGAAAATTTGCCTTTTGCACAAACAAGTTTTTCAGTTAAATATTCTAGTGAGTTCATTAACAATATCAAAGATATCCATTTGCAAGAAGGTCAAATTTTCGTCTCGTTTAATGTATGCCCATTGTTTCCAAGGGTACCAATCCCGCAAACTTTGGACTGCCTCAAGAAATTACTCGAATTAAATCGTTTAGACGATAAAATTATTAAGGAATACATTCGGCTTACTAGTGTAGAGTATTTACCTAGAGTCTGGGTCAGCTACGTGGACGATATCTTCGCGGTATTTGATACAAAAACAATTAATTTAGATCATTTTGATGCTAAATTAAATAACCGTTTCTCTATTTACATATGAAATGGAATTCAATGAACATCTACCATTTTTAGATGTATTAGAAAAATAAGTTAGAATTTGATATATGTATATAGGAAAGAAACCGCCACCCTTAGATATATCCCCAACGATTCACACCACCCTTTTCAACATAAAATGGCAAGTTTTAATTTTCTAATTCACCATTCATAGTTTGTTACGTTTCCCCTTCAGTAAAGTGAGGTTTGAACATGAGAAAAATCTAATTAAGGATACAGCTAAGAATAACGGTTACTCAGTCCATTTAATAGATGCATTAATAAGGAAGCATACATTTAAGAGAGTCCTGTACAATTCCACGACTTTTCGTAGAGCTACAAATAATTAGAAATTTGTTTATTAGAAATATATATAGATGACGTTATTCAATCTTAGAGAAGCTAATAGGACGCTACAATAGCCGTATTACGTATTTATATGATTACACTCGAACCCCTCTTAAGTCACCTTCACTTAATTCACATTCCCTCTTATTTCACCACGTTTTTCCCTATTATGTCACGAAACGTTCCCTCGTAAGTCGCCGCCTGTAAAAGTTTTAGAACTACGTTAAGAAATTGGATTCTTGCATGAATATGTACAATTTTTATTGAAAAAAAATGATTGTGTAATACATTAAATATAGACACCTAACCTTTAAAATAGGTTAGGGGTCTTTTAAAAAAATATTTAACCTTTAAAATATTCATTCAAGTGGAAAATTGAACTTTGTCACGCACGACTGGGTATACTTACGTTGATTTTTTCGTTCAGCTGGCTCTTTTTCATTATAACAAGTGCTGTGGTATATCCCGAGAATAATACACCACCATATGTTCTCGGGTATATCTCTAAATATTTCTTTTTGCAACTAAAAACACGAAAAAGTTGAGGTTATGATTACGACTTAAGCGAGACGATGATGCACGGATTTGGTGACTTAAGAGGGGTTCGAGCGTATATACGTTTTCACAATTTAAACGCGTTTTTCTCGAAATTGTGTTTTTTCAAATTGGCGTACAGCGTAGCTAGCTCAGTTTTTATCCTATACTCTTGAAATTATATATATATATATATACTTTCAAGACTCTATAGACAACCTATATAAGAAGCTACAATTAAGCTTCTTTTATAGGTTGTCTATCGAAGTACACACGATTTTTGCGATTGATAAATAATTAGATTTGCAATAAACAATTTGAGGTCGATTTTTTAAGAAAAAAAATGAAAAGAAAAATTAAAACTGATGCCAATTTGCGAATTTAAAAAAAAATGAATAAAAATTTGGGTACTTCCAAAGAAAAACTAATGCAGATTAAGAAAAAAACATGTTTTTGTTTCCAAGTGATGTACGAAGACTGCTACAGTGTACGCCGATTTCCTCCTCCAGAAAATATTGTTTCATATTACTTGGAGCTATGACGCCATTTTGTAACTTTAATGTAACTACTATATAGAAATAATACATTTCTATATATTAATGCCCATAGAATTATGTCTCAAAATTTCCTTTTTATCCATTACACAGGCATCGAAAAAAATTCCCAAAAAAGCTTCATTTTTCAATGCGCTTGGGTGGTATAACCCCTTAAGGGGGTATTCTAGTCTAGAGGCATGAATTTCGGGCGGTTTTTGAAGCTCTGTACAAACGAAACAAAAAAATATTTTTACTATCCATTTTCTTATCATTTGTTTATTGATATTTTAAAATAACATAAAAAATTAACTGAAAAAAAAGACTCAAAACTGGCAAAGTTATGAGCTGGCAAAGTGGGGAGTCCAAAAAAAGAGGGTGTCCTGGCGTGCATGATTTCAACCCTTCTGGTCAACTGAAATAAAAAATCCGAACGGATTCTTAATTAGTATAGATGCCCCTATAGCCCGAACCTTGGAAAAGTCAAAAAAAAATTTTTTCATAAAATGGCGGCCGTTTGAAAAAAAATATTTTGTTTTGCATGTTTTTTTTAACAATTCCGATTTTTTTTAAAAATAGTAAAATTAAAAATTTTGATCTGGGCGTGCTTGAGGCGATAGAGGAATGTATAAAGAACATTCACACCAAATGTCAAATAAATCGGTTCATTAGAACTTGAGATATCGTGCACGCCAACTCGAAAAAAGTAGTTTTGAGAAAAAAGCGTTTAAAGTTTTGAGACAACTTACCGGCAATTTTACTCAGTTAGCACGTCCACGTTGCTTGAAGGCTGGCTCAAAACTAATTTGAAATAAATACTAAGACGAAAAGATTCAGACTAAATACGTTTCGTGTTTCGTAAGTACTCGGGCAGCGTCTATCGTCTATTGTTCATTTGTTCCGGTCGGACCGGAACCGATGTCGCGTCACAAAAATGGCTGTAACTCATAAAATAATTGAAATTTTGAAAAATCCTTTTAAAAGCATATTCTTGAATGTCTAAACAAAAAAAATTCGATTTTTTCAAATTTGTAAACTAGAATACCCCATTAAGTTTTTTTTTATATAGATAACCCCGGTCCACCCCACATCAAATTCATTCATTGCCATTGACATACCACCCGCTAAGATATTCGAGCGACGTTAGGGAGGAGGTCACTACACTTCCTCTAGTCGTTTACCACTTGGCCCCGGATTTAATTAGAAACCCCAGGAAATCAGTCACCTCCGCACGGAGACGAATTAAAATAAAATGTTCGTTTACAAAAAAAACGGACGCCGCGTGACGTAAAGCCAGTCGGCTCGCCGCGTTTTAAAAGTTTGTCTTTCCGATAAGAAGCCATTAGTAAATGCTCTGGAGTGGCCGAAGGGGTACTCCGGAATAGAAAAACATAATGGCTGCGGTTTTAGCGCGGCTCCGTGCAAAAAAGGATATGCCGGGAGAGCTTCGCCTTAGTCGGTTCGACATTATCATGCTAATTCGATTGAAAATGTATCGATGATCCGGTTTTGTAGAGTGGATAACGGCAGGTAGTAGAGTGGAATTAGTCGATTTGTACCCCCTAAACGAAAAGTAACTGACACTTCACCAAAAAAAAATGCTTTTTGTTGAGGAGGCTGAAAATATTAAATATCGTTTTTTGTCAACAATTTAAAATTATTGCTACATTGTTTAAAAAATTCGCAAAGGTGCGAAAATCAGGTTTCTTTGAAATAAAAAAAGAGAACCGTAAACTATACAAAAAATGTTTCAGATAAAAAATGTAACTAGTAAAAAACCTTAAAAAAACCCATCAAGCAATTTGCAAATCGGTTAATTTGTTTATCTGCAAAATTGAAAAAACCGTCAAAATGGCCCCTTATTCAAATTGTTTATAACTAATTATAAAGTAAGCCTTGTGATCTTTAGAAGTATTGGAAAATGTAGGTATCGGTGTACTTAAAAAACGCTGAAAATTTCAAATCGATATATTTTTAAGTTTTTGCAAAAAAGTAAATTGTTTATTAAAAAGGTGTTTTCGTAAAACAGCCCTTAATTTTCTTGTAAACGTCATAGAGTAATGATTCAAAATGGATTCTCTTCTTGATGAGTGGGACTATCAAATACATCGAAAAATTAATTGAATTTCACAAATTTAATTGTTTAATGGTAATGGTAATGACAATCGTTGAATAATATTATTATATATAAAATCGCTTGGATTAATTTGATTAAAGTTGTGAGTATTCCCGAAGTCATTTTTTTCAGAGCTACTCCAAATTAAAAAAAATATAATTCTACGATGTATAGTTTCGGAGATAAAATTTTTTTTTCCCGGGGGGTTTTTTTGGGGAGGGGAGGAAAATTTTTCCGCGGGGGGGAACCCCCCGGCGGCCCCGGCGGGGCCGTCTTCACTCATGCATCCACGCGCGTTATTAAAATAACGATGCACATTATTATAGTTCTGTAAACGAAACCGACTACTACATACTTTCGAAATTATTACATAATACAGAGCAAGATTTGATCTTATTACTGTGTTAATTTAAAAAAAAAATCAAAAAATTGGATAAGTTAAATTCGGCTCCCAAGTTATTTGGAGCATTAATTTTTTTTAAATTCGCAGAAAAATCGTAGCTGTAAAATAATTCTAGTCTCAACATTGTACGATAAAAAACGAACGAGTTCTTTCATTTGTTTATAACTTTAAAACGGACGCCCTTTTCAATGTCAATTTTAAACAATTAAATTTGTGAAACTCAATTAATTTTTCGATGTACTTGATAGTCTTATCAACTTATCAAGACGAGAATCCATTTTGAATCGTTACTATATGAGGTTTACAAAAAAAATTAAGGGCTGTTTTATGAAAGCACTTTTTTAATAAACAATTTACTTTTTTGCAAAAACAAAATATATCGATTTGAAATTTTCAGCGTTTTTTAAGTACACCGATACCTACATTTTCGAATACATTTAAACTCACAAGGCTTACTTTATAATTAGTTATAAACAATTGAAATAAGGGGCCATTTTGACGGTTTTTTCAATTTTGCAGATAAACAAATGATTGTTGAGTTTTGTAGGGTTTTTTTACTAATTACATTTTTTATCTGAAACATTTTTTTGCATAGTTTACGGTTTTCTTTTTTATTTCAAAAAAACCTGATTTTCGCACCTTTGCGAATTATTTAAACAATGTAGCAATCATTTTAAATTGTTGCCAAAAAACGATATTTAATATTTTCAACCTCCTTTACAAAAAAGAATTTTTTTTTTGGTGAAGGTCAGTTACTTTTCGGGTAAATCCTAATTCTACTATACTAAGGTCTATTATTTAACACTAATTTAAAATGACAAGACAAGTTTCGAATGAGCGAACGTGGTGAGGACAAAGTTTATAATAGGTTAGAAATAAAAATGTATGTATGTGGTGTCCGTGAATTGAGTGTACAACGTACTAGTTCAGGCAAAAGGAGGTTTTAGCAAAATACAAAAATGCCAACCGGGATTTTTCAACAGGAATGCGCACCTCTCCATTCGTGTAATTATTGTACCTAAATTCCAACAGCTGAAAATTAGTGCGTAAATGTTTAATTAACAAGTGAAGTAAGGAAAAATGAGTTTTGACATATACTTATCCTTGGATTTTACAAATATACGTCCGTGGAAGAAGTTGTAGGTATTAAAAATATCTACAAAGTGACTCCAACTGCATGAAAATCGAATAATTAGTTTTTTAACAAAATGCAAAAAACTGCTAAAAAACGCTATTTCTTAATTATTTTTTTAACATTAACAATAATGAACGTAGACGTAGTAAACTTTGATAGATTATAGGTTTTGCCGTGTACAAAAAGTGTTTTATTTTAACATTTATTTATAAAAAAGGCATTTTTTTGAACGTTGGTCTTATTTTCTTCCTAAAGAGTTATACTTTCAATCTCTCATTAATAGTACATATATCGATTTTTGCAACGTGGACGTCGCAAAATACAAATAGTTTTGCAAAAAAACAAATATTTCAGTCCATAAAATACGCCTCTTTTAACTTTCCTGTCTTTCGCACGTATTTTTGCCCAATTATTGTTATTTGTATTTTGCGAGGTCCACGTTGCAAAATCGATATATTATAAATTAGAGATTGAAATTATAACTCTTTAGGAAGAAAATAAGCCCAACCCCGTTACGCTACAGCTAAGGGATGTCCTTTAGCTGTAGAAATGTAATGTTAAAAAAGTGCCTTTTTTATAAATAAATGCTTTTTTGCAACAATTATGCAAGGAAACGTTTAAAAAAAACACTTATTGTACATGGCAAAACCTATAATCTATCAAAGTTTACTATCTACGTTCATTATTGTTAATGTTAAAATATAATTAGAAAATAACTTTTTTAAAAGTTTTTCCCATTTTGTTAAAAAACTGATTATAAGATTTTCATGCGGTTGGACTCATTTTGTAGATATTTTTTAATACCTACAAAACTGATTCCACGGACGTATATTTGTAAAATCCAAGGATAAATTTATATAATTTATATAACCAAAAACTCGTTTTTCATAACTTCACTTGTTATAAACATCGACGCACTAATTTTCAGCTGTTGGAATTTAGGTACAATAGTTACATGTATTGAGAGGTACGCATTCCCGTTAAAAAATCCCGGTTGGCATATTTTTTTCTGAAACAGACCTTTTTCGAGCTCTTTTTGCCTGGACTATACCGTCAGCGAAGAATGGCAACAATGCGGTCGGTATTTAACTTTTCATCATGAATTTCCTGAGCCCTTCTGGCAGAATAGGGTACAAAATAATTTCAAAATAATTATGTCTGTTTAATTCCACGTTACTGTATACATACACCTATTTGAAACGTTTTGATTGTTTTATTCCTTGATACGATAACTCATATAAATTTAACAAATATTCTCAAGTACATTTTCAGAAAGAAGTGTGAAAGTTTTTTTTATACGAATATGAACAGTGTTATCACTTATGACATCCAGACACAGTACTGACAACGAATTGTCTAGCCGCTGTGCGCTACTTAATTAGGTGTTTCACCCTGGTGTGACCCTTTTCTGATAATTTCAGATCGTGAAGTAGAAAACAAATATTCCCTTTATAAAGTACTATGCAATAATTGCCAATTATTGGCTTTTTTTACTGTCTTGTTAGAGATTGTTACAAAGCGTTAGTTTCAAATCAAATTGTTGCCTGAAAAGACTCAAATCAGAGCGTAAGTTTTAAGGCCAGTGGCTTCTCATAGTCAGAGAAGAAAGGGGGTTCGTTATATCAAGAACGTGCAGATGCAGTGCTAATAGAATAGTGCTAAAATACTAATTGTCAAGAAATCAATGGTTAACTTGAGAACCAGTTAGTCTGATCTTTTTTTTAATTTTAATTTTAGGTATTTGGCCTATCTGTGTGCATTGGATTTTTAATATTACAGTTAATTTTTAGTGATAATAAAATTTGTCTCATAATTTTCATTTCACTACATACGTCAATTTCAAAATTCTACCACCCTTATTACAGTCTTTGAAAAAAACCACTGTTCTTGAAATTTTAATAAAATACGGCACGTTATATATAATTTGTTTAGATTATGTGTGGCTTACGGGATTGTTTGAATTTTGATGATTCTTTTGGTTCAACTTTCAACTAGAAATTTTTCATGTAGGTATAGGAAACGTTTTTCTAAAATGAGTCAGTTACTGGCTATATATACTCTGAGATTTTCCTTTAACACGAGTCCAAGAACTTTGAAGAGGAAGTACTATTTTTAGAGTTAGTCACGATTTTCTGAAAACATTGCAATTTTACATGTTTATCAATCTTTTCACACAATCGACATACGAGGTGTGTAAATTAAGTAATGAGACTGGCGTCGTAGAGCCCGATCTAGCAACACTGCGGAGACGGAACTTGGAAAGGCGGTAGGTTAACATGTAATGCACCTTCAGTACAAGTTTGAACTTGTTAGAGTCATTTGTTTGTTCTTTGTGACTGTTTTCGTAAACCGGTTTTTCTAATGCGTTTTAAAAAATGTGTGACATAAATTTTGAGCAACGACATTGAGCAATCAGGTTTTGTTTCAGACTTGGACACAGTGCAACGGATACTTTTGCAAAACTTCAACACGCTTACTGAGACAGTGTTTTTTTCAAGAGCCCAAGTTTTTCGGTGGTTTAAGGCATTCTCAGAAGGAAGATAGTCGATTGAAGATGAACCATGCAGCAGAAGGCCTTCATCTTCAAGAAATGAAAATGTCGATAGAATACGGGATCTTGTGCTTTCAGATCGTCGGTTGACGACAAGAATGATCGGGGAAGAGTTAAATTTGAATCACACAATTTTCTTCAGATTTTGTCTAACGAATTGGGGATGAGAAAAATCTGCGCAAAAACGGTTCCAAAAAAATCTTTCGCAGGAATAAAAGGACATCAGGAGAGAAACATGTCTTTTGGGACGTGTCATTACTGGTGATGAGACTTGGGTGTTTGAGTACGACCCGGAAACCAAGCGCCAAAGCATGGAATGGCACAATTCAAGCTATCCAAGACCCAAAAAAGCAAGAATGAGTAAGTCGTAGACCATTTGCTTTTTTGATAGACAGGGAATTGTCCACAAAGAGTTTGTGCCTCCGGGCCAAATAGTAAATTAACACTTTTACAGAGAGGTTCTTGAAAAACTTCGAAAAAGGGTCGTGCGTGTGAGGCCAAACAACAAGAACAACTGAATGTTGCATCACGACAATGCGCCTTTTCAGTAAACGAGTTCTTAGCCAGTAAAACATTCCTGTGGCTCCTAAGTCTCCTTATTCGCCTGACTTGAGTCCTTGTGACTTTTTTCTCTTACCGAGATTGAAAAATCATCTCAAGGGACGTCATTTTGGGACCATAGAAAACATTCAAACGCCTGTAACCGACCAGCTGAAGGCTATTCCAGTATATGAGTTCCAGAACTGCTATGATGAATATCAGAACCGTCTTCAGCGCTGTGTGGCTTCCAACGGAAGTTATTTTGAATGGGGCTGTACTGAATTGTAATTCTATTCGAATAAAAAAAAATCAGTATCATTACTTAATTTACACACCTCGTATCACCTTCAATTTGGACTTGGATGCAGAGTTTCACAAAGTAAGCCTATCAGAAGTCAACAAAAAAAAAGAATACTGTTGTACAAAAATTATCAGAATTTAAGTAACTAAAATTCATACACTCACTAAAAAAGTGAGTGTACGAATACTTTTATTGCTGATTGAATGTCTATCTGCCTTTTAGTCGTTTGCGGGTTCTAGTCCAGTAGGCAGGGAGCTAAAATCATCAAAACGTGTTCTTGAAACATATAGGGCTAGTTTTGACGGTTACCTATGTATTTTTTTTTGCGTAGAACACAATGCGCGGGGTCCGTAGAGCTGAAACCGTCCGCAAATTTTTTTATATGAACAATTTGTGAAAAAAAAAAACATTCTCGCTTCATTCTCTCATTTTTCACATTCTCGCTTATATCTCCGCTCATTGGCATATTTTATATAGCATATGCATTTAAGAAGTTGTAGCCTATTGAATTTCAACAATTTTAAGCACAGCCCGAAGTCTCCAAATTCAATCATAGTCACAATTCCGAGATTTTCGAAGCGGAAATGCTAAAACAATATATACGTCGCGTCAAAAAAGGTAGTCAGTACAGCACGGTAGTAGAAAACGTTATAAATGGCCCAAATTAATATTTTTCAAGATCTCAAAAAATAAAGAAATGGCGTCATTGTTAATTAAGGCTTGCAAAAAAATTAAATCGTTAATAACTCGAAAAATTATTAACGGATCGAGCTGAAATTTTGTTTGTAAGTTCATACTACAAACAGCAGTCCCTCCAAGAAATTTCATGATCATAGTCGCCCTACTTTCGTAGTAAAAAAATGGTGAAAAAAAGCACTTTTTCAACTTCAGCAGTCATTAGCAAGTTAAGAATAGCACTTGGAGACTTCGAGTTGAGCTTAAAATTTTTGAAATTCAATAGGCTACAACTTCTTAAATACATATGCTATATAAAATATGCCAAGGAACGGATATATAAGCGGAAATGTGAAAAAAATGCTTTTTTTTTTACAAATAGTTAATTTAAAAAATTAGCGGACGGTTTCAGCTATACGGACCCCGCGCATTGTGTTCTACGAAAAAAAAAATACATAGGAAACTATCAAAACGAGCCCTATATGTTTCAAGAACATATAAACAGTCTCTGCCTACTGGCCTGTTCCTGCCGCTCCCGTGCGGAAACCGCCACTGGCTGAGGGGTAGCAACGACGGCAGTTTGTCCAGGCGGTAATTTTAATAATCACTGGGTGCGCGTCGGCTTCCCGTGTGCCGTTTCGGCACGTTTGCGGCGTTCGGTGGCGCTACTTTCTGGTCTAGTTGCGACCCCTCTACGTCTAAATTATTTGATTGCTTCTAGTCGTTTAGATTGTCTAATTGCTTCTCTAATTTACCGCCGACCGTTTAATTAGCGATAAATAATTCAATCGAGAAGGCGTAGACGCGTCGCGAGTTGTTAGCTATCTGAGAACCAGATTTTTCAATTGTACAGATTCTTTTGCACTTTGTTTAATGCTAAAGAGTGTTCTATTGCTCTTTTCGTCGCAATTGATGAAGATTTGAGGGGTACAGATGCAAAACTCACATTATCCATAATTTTTCGAAATAGAGTTAGTGGCGCTATCTTGTTCATAGTGTTGAACTACACCATTTTAAATTTTAAAAGTGGTATAAAACTCACATTTTCGTATTTATTTTAAATTGTGGAATCTGTGAATTGTTTCAAAACTCTTGTACTTTGTAATTTTAGGTTCATTATAAAAAATAGTTCACTTTATCAGTCAATGATGATAATAAAACCGTATTCTAAGTGTTTTGTGCAGCTTTTTATTTTGATTATGAACTACCATATTACATAAAATTTTTATTTATATACCACTGAGTTTGTCTCCAAGTTCCTTTTCTTAGCTTAACTTCATGAATTTTAGTGTAAAAAATAATATTATGTAGAATAATCTGGAGAAAAACGACCATTATCCAAAAAGTTGTATCAAAACTCACATTATCCAAATTTTAATTCACTTTCTTGGAGTCAAATATTGATGTGCTGTCATTTCACCAATTGAGAAGCAAAAGTAAAGTTCTAATACAAATACCAAAAAAATTTCAGAGCGTCAAGTCACTTGAAAAGTGAGAAATCAGTTATTCCTTCTTCCTGAACAATTTTAAAAAGTGGATAATGTGAGTTTTGCATCTATACCCCTCATTTAAGGGGTTACCTGCAGTCACGAGCTTACTCTGGACCTCATTTTTAACATTTTTGCTCTCTGAAAGTATACAGTAGATTAAAACAACAATTAGTACGTTTAAATACTTTATTCTTAAACTTTATTCGCGAATTTTTATGAACATATATAGTAAAAAATGGCGGTCATGGCCTGTCTTCGGGAGCACGTTTTCGCGGTAGGGATGTGCGGTGGACACGATTTCTCGTCAACCGGTAACCAGAAGCAAACAAGAAAAGTTGCGCTTTATTCTACATCGAATCGGCTAGTTATTGAATGTTGGAAATTAATTTACGGTGATTCTACGCAAAATGGCGACCGTTTGAAGGAAAGAGCTGTTTTTTGGCCTAAAATTCGACCCTTTTAACCTTAAAAAAATATTAATTTTGATCAGAAATTAAAATGATACGTTCAGTCACGAGCCAACGTTATCGCCAACAATTCCAAAAAATATCATTAAAATCGGTTGAGAAGTTTGTCTGTAATTCTGACCACCGATTTGGAAAATGTTGTTTCGAAAAAAAAAACGCGTTTAAAGTTCTTTTTCTTTAAATATTTCTTAAAATGATTTCAGATGGCGCCACGATGATACATAACACGTTTTTGACCTTTTAAACAGGCCAGCAGGTTAGCACGAATAATAAGAGACAGAGCACCTGGCGGGCTGGCAGCGAGGGCCGCGCGCCTGTGTGCAGCTATCGCTTTGGCGGTCGAGAAAAATATGTTCCTATTCTCGTACCGACTTTGAACTTTAGAATTGAATAGTCAAAAGACCATACTTTCGCACTGTGACATTTTCCAAAAATCGAATTTTTCAAATTTTATGACTGCAGGTAACCCCTTAAATCTTTTTCGATGAACTAAATAGCTTGTAGCCTTGGAGTCACAATAGTTGAAATGAAATTCGTGGACAGACAGACTCACACATACGGGCACTGACTTGAAGATACTATACCCGATAAGAAATTATTACAAAATGGTTTATTGAATTTCAGTCACAAAAAAAGCAGTTGGCATTGGTCCTTGTAAATAAATCCTTATAATGTCACCCCGTCTATTGATACAGTTTTTGATATTATAGACTGTGAATGTTTAAAACATAACGTTGGTCAAAGCAAGATTTACACATATCTACTTTTCCACATTTTGAGTCGTGAGTCTTGAATACATAGTGTTTTTTAAATCCACTTAAAAATGCCCTTTTCGTCTGTCCTTTATATTTTTGATTATGACCTCTACAAATCATTTCTCCAAGATTTATGTTTAAAAGCTAAAAAATCAAATTTGTTTCTCGGAAGAAATCTAGAAATTGTGCATAGCTTTCTTACATTTATGTCGTCTTACCAATTTATTTCCTACATATGTTGGACATTTGCTATGTTTGGCCATATACCTTTTTTTCCTCTTTTTTTTTGTAACATTTAAACCTCTTTTGGCTAATTATTCTTGACTATAAGATATTTAATATTTAAAACGCTTTTAAAACGAATAAAGAGATTATTCTACAGGTTTTCACCGTATTTATTTTTCGTTATCACCTCATGTTTTATCACAATGCACGTTATAAATACGGAACCTGAATTTGTTATAATCTGTATTCGGAAAGCAATAACATGGAACGACATATCTAGTTTTAATCACTTTTCCTATATATGTAGTACTTTATAATCATTGTCCGCAATATGAAACAAGTTTTAATAGTAGTCCCGCCCCGACAGCATAATTCCAAAATGTGGCAACAACTTTAATCATACTTACGGGAATTAACTTAAATGTTTGGAAATTTTAACGTTATTTAACAGATCTTTAGGATCCCATTTCAAGTTTCAGGATTACTCTTGTGAAAACCGAACACAGAAATGGTTTTAAAAAACTGTAACTAACCTGCGTTGTTTGAAATAAAATAAATAAAAGTAAATTATTATTCTATTACTAAAAAAAGTTATTCCAAAATAACTTCCACACATTGCAGCAAGCATAAATGTCCGTTTTAAGTTTTACGTGGCGTACTTTTCATTCATACTGCTTTTATTCCATTGTAACGCATTAAAAGACGTTCATTAAAAACTGTGAAAAGTCGCTGTCTATGGAATCACTACCTACACAAAGAGTTTTTTTGACACTTTTAGAGACTGAATTTAAAAAAATATTGTATATAGCTACTTCAAAGTGACCTATTTGTATTTCTCTACCTCAAAACCTATGAAACCTTATAAGTAACAAGGATATTTTCTTTCACATTGAGATACACCCCAGCCAACCCCTAATGTATTTTTACAGATGTTTTATTTTAGTCTCCAAATCCTCAGGGGCGGGAGAAGGATACATTTTTTTGTAAGCTCCGTACTTTATGTACATACTACGTGTGTAAAGCGTTTTATTTAATTTATTTTGCAATCTTACCCCCTTCAACTCCTCAATCTAGCAAGGCGAAAATCTATACTCGTACAAACTTTGTTATATGTATGTATTATGAGGTGTGTAAATTAAGTAATGAGACTAGCAACGTAGCGCCAGATCTAGCAATACTGCGGAGACGGGACTTGCAAGACCGGTAGGTTAACATATAATGCACCTTCAGTACAAGTTTGAACTTCCTAGAGTCGTTTGTTTGTTCTTTGTCACTGTTTTCGTAAACGGATTTTTTTCTAGTGCTTTTTAAAAATGAGTGACATTTTGAACAACGGCGTGCTATGAGGTTTTGCTTCAGACTTGGACACAGCGCAACGGATACTTATGCAAAACTTCAACACGCCTATGGAGACAGTGTTTTTTTCAAGAGCCAAGGCCTTCATCTTCATCATTTCAAGAGCCAAGGCTCTTCAAGAAGCGATGAAAATATCTTTGGAATACGAGATCTTCTGCGTTCAGATCGTCGGTTGACGACAAGAATGATCGAGGAAGAGTTCAATTTGAATCACACCACTGTTCATCAGATTTTGACTAACGAACTTGGGATGAGAAAAATTTGCCCGAAAATGGTTCCAAAAACCTTTGGAACAACAGGAACAAAAGGACATCAGGAGAGAAAGGTGTCTAGACTTTCTGGAATCGATTGAAAATGATCCCCTTTGTATGGAACATGTGGTGTTTATGGAACATGTTGGTGATGAGACTTGGGTGTTTGAGTACGATCCGAAAATCAAGCGCCAAAGCATGAAATGACACACTTCAAGACCCAATAAAGAAAGAATGAGCAAGTCGAAGATCAAATGCACGCTTATTTGCTTTTTTGATAGCCAGGGAATTGTCTACAAAGAGTGTATGCCTCCTGGCCAAACAGTTAATCAACACTTTTATAGAGAGGTTCTTGAAAAACTCCGAAAAAGGGTCATGAGTGTGAGACCAAACATCAAGAACAACTTGATGTTGCATCACGACAATGCGCCTTGTCACACAGCCATTTCTGTAAACGAGTTTTTATCCAGTAAAAACATTCCTATGACTCCTCAGTCTCCTTATTCTCCTGACTTGAATCCTTGTGACCTTTTCTCTTCCCGAGATTGAAAAATCACCTCAAGGGACATCATTTTGGGACCATAGAAAATATTACAACGGTTGTAACCGATCAGCTGAAGGCTAATGCAGTAAATGAGTTCCAGCACTATGAGGAATGGAAGAACCGTCTCCAGCACTGTGCGGCTTCTCAAGGAAGTTATTTTGAAGGAGATAATACTAAACTGTAATTCTATTCCAATGAAAAAAATAAAAAATCATTCTCTTTATTTAATTTACATACCTCGTATATGTGAATCGAATTTGAAGCGAATATCTCGAAATGTTTCAAAATTACCTATAGACAAAGAGATAACAACCTCCTGTTAAGACATACATTTTATTAATGATACATGGTAAAGGAAAAATAATATTCATATCTGACATTTGGCCATATCCAACTTCGTGAAAAAATGTGAAATCAGGACATTTACATATATTGTCTCTTGAAAACTAAAGGGCGCATATCCCAGCAGATTTGGCTTTATCCAATTTGAAATATAGACAGAGGAATACCGATGGCAACTGAAAGTTTCATAAGAGAATAATATTGAATTATTTTATGTATGTATATATACGGGATGCAGTATGGAAATGCTCTTGGAGATGGAAGAGGGACGAAACTGGAAATTTGACTTTTCGTTCTGCTTATTTTATTCATACGAAAATCTAATTTAAATGAAATTCCATGGTAAAGCGTTCTGAAGTAACGAGTCATTAAAAAACGCGTTCAAATCAGGCTATGAACGATATATATGGAAATAATGGTTATGTCAGAACTTTGTTGTCAAACTTTTGGAGTGGCCGTCACAATTGTAAAATAAATTATAGGATAACTGGTATATAAGAGTTTTCTATTGGCTTTTAGGTTAGATATATACATACCTAGATATATTAATAACATA